>CM053745.1:49483966-49500335 GCA_028658305.1 Pachyuromys duprasi | reverse complement strand
TTTATATAAGTGAGTATATACCATATGTTTCTTTCTGCTTTTGGGATAACTCACTCAGTATGATCGTTTCCAGGTCCCACCATTTGCCTGCGAATGAAAAAAATATTTTAAAAGGTCTGAAAATAATCCTGACAGCTCTGTAAAAGCACTATATTTTGTAACCAAAGTAGATATTTATGAATATTGAAAGCGATAATGAAGCAGAGTGTTTTGTTCTGTCTACGACACCAATTCTGCATAAAAACATAACATGAAAGGGCGACGGTGTAATGGACTACTCAAAGCTGATGGTCTTGGTATTGCATTTAGCCTCGTTTCCAATGGAAACAAGAATTATAAAGCTACTTAGTGCTCTTATACTTTACGGAGCAAATAAAAGTTAAATAATAATTATCATTATTAGGCTATCAGTCAGACTGTCAGTCTTGCTAATGTTAATAACATTTGCCTTAGCAGGCAATTTCAGCAAAGTTTTCAATGATCAGAGGCTCAGTAGTGGCACAGAATATAAACTATCAAGAAAATAAGAAAAAGAAAACAAATCTCTCTCAGAAATGTATAAAGAGAAAGTGACAAGAAAATGTCAGACAATTAAGTATTTATCCTTTATTTTAAGTATAGATGTCAAATATTTGAACAATTATTCTGCACGGCTAATTTTGAAGAGTAGGTAGGCCCTCTTAGGGATTCACATTGAAAAGAATTACTAAAATACCTTACCCTTCCAACATCTTTTGCCTCCCATACCGAATTATGTCCATCAGTTGCATAGCAACTGTAAGTGTATGAAGCAGTCTCTAATCATTCCAATGAATAGTGCTGTGGCATCTTGCCTAATCAGAAATTCTTTAGGAATCCTTTGCTATAAATACCAACTGACCTCAGCATGACTCATTCACTGTTGTCTCAGCCCATACCAATATATATATATATATTTTTTTTATAGTTCTTTGATCATTTCATACAACAGCTTTTGACCATATTCACCCCAACTCTTCCCAAATTTAACCCCGTTCTTTACCCAGCCAACTTTCTGTCTTTTTATGCTTGTTTCTTTTAGCCCATGGATATTAACGTGTACTGCCTAAATATGCTTGGATAGGTAACCTTTTGTTTACCTACTAAGACCAATGCTTGGTGGGCAGGGGAACTGTTTCTCCCTCTTCCAATAGAAAGGAATTGTAAATAGTTGCATCTCTAGAGGTCAGTTTTCTGCTCAACATCTGTTTCCATGCTGGGGTATTGTCTGGCTTAGGCTTGCATAGGTTTTGTACATATTGCTGCACCTACTGTAAGTTTATTGTGTGACTATATTCAGAAGTTACTTATAGGTATCCACTGTGTCTGCATCCTGTATTCTTTTTTAATTTTAATTTTTTATATTAATTGCAGTTTATTCACTTTGTATCCCTGCTATAGCCCCTCCTTCATTCTCTCCTAGCCCCACCCTCCCCCCTCCTCTCCTCCCATTCCCCTCTCCAAGTTCACTGATAGGGGAGGTCCTCCTCCCCTTCCTCTGTCCCTGGCATATCAGATCTCATCAGGACTGGCTGCATTGTCCTCCTCTGTGGCCAGGAATTGCTGCTACCCCCTCAGGGAGGATAGTGGTCAAAGAGCCCACCACTAAGTTCATGTCAGAGACAGTCCCTGTTCTCCTGAGTAGGAAACCCACTTGGAGACTGAGCTGCCATGGGCTACATCTGAGCAGGGGTTTTAGGTTATATCCATGAATGGTCCTTGGTTGCAGTATCAGTCTCAGAAAAGACCCCTGTGCCCATATACTTTGGTACTGTTGCTCTCCTTATAAAGCTTCTATCTACTCCAGGTCTTACTATCTCCTCCTTCTTTCACTCACTCTGCCAAAGTTTGGTTATGAGTCTCAGCATCTGCTTTGATACTCTGCTGGGTAGAGTCTTTTAGAGGCCCTCTGTGGTAGGTACCTGTCCTGTTTCCTTTTTTCTCCTTCTTCCAATGTTCATCCTTTTTGCCTTTCTGAATGAGGATTGATCATCTTACCCAGAGTCCTCCTTCTTACTTAGCTTCTTTAGGTGTACAGATTTTAGTATGTTTATCCTATCTTATAGGTCTAGTATCCACTTGTGAGTACGTACTATGTGTGTCTTTCTGCTTCTGGGATAGCTCACTCAGGATGATCTTTTCTATGTCCTATCATTTGCCTGCAAATTTCATGATTTCCTCGTTTTCTATTGTTGAGTAGTATTCCATTGTGTAAATGTGCCACAATTTCTGTACCCATTTCTCAGCTGAGGGAAATCTGTGCTGATTCCAGGTTCTGGCCATTATGAATAAAGTTGCTACAAACATGGTGCAGCAAATGTCCCTGTTGTATACTTGAGCATCTTTTGAATATATGTCTAGGTGTGACATAGCTGGATCTTGAGGAAGCACTGTTATTAATTGTCTAAGAAAGCGCCAGATTTATTTCCAAAGTGGTTGTACAAGTTTATATTCCCAGCAGCAATGGAGGAGAGTTCCCGTTTCTCCACAACCTCTCCAGTATCCAAGTGGGTTCCCTAGTAAGGGGAACAGGTACTGTCTCTGACATAAACTCAGTGGCTGGCTCTTTGACACCCACCCCCAAGGGAGGAGCAGCCTTGTCAGGCCACAGAGGAGGACATTGTAGCCAATCTTTGTGAGACCTGATAAGCTAAGGTGAAATGGAAGGGGAGGAGGACCTCCCCTATAAGTGGACTTGGAGAGGGGAATCAGAGGATTGGAAGGGAATGAGGGAGGGGGCTACAGCTGGGATACAAAGCAAATAAAATGTAATTAATGTAAAAAAATTAATTAAAAAAAGAATTCTCTGTTTAGGTCTGTACTCCAATTTTTTCAATTGGATTTTTTGGTTTGTTGGAGTCTAATTTCTTGAGTTCTTTATATATTCTGGATAGAACTAAGAAAGATCATCCTGAGTGAGGTATCCCAAAAGCAGAATGACACACAAGGTATATACTCACTTATAAGTGGATATTAGGCACATAATAGAGTATAAACATACTAAAATCTACAGACCTAAAGAAGCTAAACAACAAGAAGGACTCCAGGGAGGATGTATAAATCTCCTTCAGAATGGCAAACAGGATAGACACTAGAAGCAGTGGAAGAGAGGGAATAGGAGGGAAGCTTACCATTTAGGTCCTCTGAAAGGCTCCACCCAGCAGGGGATTGAAGTAAAGCCAAACTTTGGACAGAGTACAGGGAGTCTTACAAAAGAAGGGAAGGGACATAGAAAGGCCCAGAAGGGACATGAGCTCCACAAGGAGACCAACAAAGCCAAAAATTTCCAGGCACAAAGGGGCCTGCAGAGACTGATGCACCAACCAAGGACCATGGAATGATATGACCTAGACACCCTGCTCAGATGTAGACTTTAGGGAGCTCAATCACTATGTGGGTGCCCAAGGGGAGTTGAAAATGTCTTTGTCATGAGCTCTATTGCCTGCTCTTTGATCACTTGCCCCTGGATAAGCAGCTTTACCATGCCACAGAGGAAGAGGATCCAGGCAGTCCTGATGAGACTGATAAACTAGGGTCAGATGGCAAGGGAGAGAATTCCCCTTTTATTTGTGGACTAGGAGAAGGGAATAGGGGGAAAAGAGGTGGGACCAGGAAAAGATGAGGGAGGGGCCTACAATGAGGATATAAAACAAATACATTGCAAATAAATAAATAAATAAATAAATAAATAAATAAATAAATAAATAAATAAATAAATAAGAAAGACTTCAATTTTTAAATAATCATGGAGATAACCTAGAACCCTTGCACAGATGTAGCTCATGGTAGCTCAGTCTCCAAGTGGGTTTACTAGTAAGGGGAACAGAGGCTGTCTCTGATGTTAACTCAGTGGCTGGCTCTTTGATCACTTCCCCTTGCAGGGAAAGGGGCAATCTTACCAGGCCACAAAGGAAGATAATGCAGCCAGTCTTAATGAGACCCAATAGGCTAGGGTCAGATGAAAAGGGAGGAGCCCCCTATTCAGGAAACTGGGGGAGGGTCATGGGAGGAGAAGAGGGAGGAAGAACAGGATTGGGAAGGGCCTTGGGAGGAGCCACACCTGGGATACAAAGTGAATAAATTGTAATAAATTTAAAATATAATTAAATTTAAAATAAATTAAAAAATATTCCAAAGTACAGGATAGTAAAAAAATTAATAAATAAAAAATCAAGTGAACATGCACTTTATCACCTCATAATAAACATGTTCAATTTCACAGGACATCTTTTTTTTGGGGGGGGGGAGCACTTAGGAATACTTACCAGTTTTCTGTTTATCCCCGAAAAGGAAACTGAAGGTCACACTCTTGTATAGGGAGAATATGGACCAACCGGCAGTCAAACACCAGCATTTCAGACACACAGTGGTGAAAAAAGAAGAAAGGTATGTCACATGTAGAAAAATACTAGTAAACTATTACAAGAAATGAAATAATTTGAACAACTACCGTCATAACAATCTGAAACACTTCACATTTTCCGTTGTTGCTCGTCTCCATATTTTACTATGTTTACATTTACCTGGCTAACAGTGAATCAATGTGGTATATTTGCCTGACAATAAAAAGGACTCCTCAAAGTGCTTGCACAAGTTCACATTCCCACCAGCAATAGAGGAGAGTTCCCCTTTCTCCACATCCTCTCCAGCATGTGTTGTCACTTGAGTTTTTGATCTTAGCCATTCTGATGGGTGTAAAGTGAAATCTCAGGGTCATTTTGATTTGCATTCCTTTATGACTAAGGACACTGAGCATTTCTTTAAGTGTTTCTGGGCCATTCAATACTCCTCTAATGAGAATTCTCTGTTTAGCTCTGTACCCCATTTTTTAATTGGATTACTTGATTTGTTGCTTTTTAACTACTTGAGTTCATTATATATTCTGGCTATTAGCCCTCTGTCAGATATAGGGTTGATGAAGACCCTTTCCCAGTCTGTAGGCTATTGTTTTTTTCTGACAACAGTGTCCTTTGCTTTACAGAAGCTTTTCAGTTTCATTAGGTCCCATTTATTGATTGTTGCTCTTAGATCCCGTGTTGGTGTTCTGTTCAGGAAGTTGTCTCCTGTGCCAGTGAGGTCACCCCTAGGCATAGAGCCAAAATATTCACAAGTATAAAAAGACATTTGCTCAATCATGTTCATAGCAGTTTTATTCATAGTAGCCAGAACCTGGAAACAACCCAGATGTCCCTCAGTTGAGGAATGGATACAGAAATTGTGGTACATTTACACAATGTAATACTATTCACCTATTAAAAACAAGGAAATCATGAAATTTTCAGGCACATGGTGGGATTAGAAAAGATCATCCTGAGTGAGGTATCCCAAAAGCAGAAAGACACGCATGGTATACACTCACTTATAAGTGCATATTAGACATGTAATATAGGATAAACATACTAACATCTGTACACCTAAAGAAGCTAAGCAAGAAGGAAGACTCTGGGTAAGATGATCAATACTCACTCAGAAAGACAAATGGAATGGACATTGGAAGAAGGAGAAAACAGGAAAGAGTAAAGGAGCCTACCACAGAGGACTTCTGAAAGACTCTACCCAGCAGGGTATTAAAGCAGATCCTGAGACTCATAGCTAAATTTTGGCAGAGTATAAGGATTCTCATGAAAGAAGGGGGAGATAGATAGACTTGGAGGGGATAGAAGCTCCAGAAGGAAAGAAACAGAACCAAAATATCTGGACCAAGCGTTCGTTTCTTAAACAGGTTATTCAACCAAGGTCCATGCATAGAAATAAGCTAGACCCCTGCACAGATGTAGCCCATAGCAGATCAGTGTCCAAGTGGGTTCCCTAGTAATGGAAACAGGGACTGTCTCTGAAATGAATCAACTCAGTGGCTGGTTCTTTGATCACCTCCCCCTGATGTGGGAGCAGACTTACCAGGCCACAGAGGAAGACAAAGCAGCCAATCCTGATGAGACCTGATAGGCTAGGGTGAGAGGGAAGGGGAAGACCTCCCATATCAGTGGACTTAGGGAAGGACATGGAAGAACATGAGGGAGGGAGGTTGGGATTGGGAGGGAGCAAGGGAGGGGCTATAGCTGGGATATAAAGTGAATAAACTATAATTAATGAAATAATAAATAAATTTTAAAAAGATATTATCTGGGATTTTGTGTAAATACAGTGCAATGTATATAAATCAGAACTACAATGAGAAATATAATTTTATCTACCTGGCTGTAACTTATGTAGACCAGGATGGTATTATAAAATATATACTGAGATACATGTTATTATCTTATAACTTTGGCAATGTCTTATAATAATCACATGGATGTCTTTTTTAATTAATTTTTTACATTAATTAAATTTTATTCGCTTTGTATCCCAGCTTTAGCCCCATCCCTCATTCCCTCTCTTTCCCACCCTCCCTCATCTCCTCCCTGCCCCTTTCTAAGTCCAATGATAGGGGAAGTCCTTCTCCCCTTCCATCTGACCCTAGCTTATCAGCTCTCATCAGGACTGGCTGCAATGTCCTCCTCTGTGGCCTAGCAAGGCTGCTCTTCCCTCGGGGGGAGGTGGGGAGGAATCAAAGAGCCAGCCATTGAGTTTATGTCAGAGACAGTCCCTGTTCTGCTTACTAGGGAACCCACTTGGATACTGAGCTGCCATGCTACATGCTACATGGGTGTTTTTTAATGAGTTAAATACACTTGGTGTCTGATTGAAAGATGGTTCAGTAGTTAAGAGCACTTTTTCTTAGAAAGAACCTAGGGTTAAATTGCAAGCACCCAGATCTAGCCCGTAGAGATCCAGTGCCTTGTTCTAGCCTCTATAGGTACCAGGTATGCATGTAAAACAGGTAAATACATGAAGTCAAACACTCATATACGTCAGATAAAAATACATTTTAATACAAGAAATAAAATCTCTAATATCTACCATTATTTTTACTGATATATTTTTAAATAATTACATTAGCTAATCATGTGATTTTGAAATCATGTAATTTATAGTTAACAGTTTATGTACAATTAATAATGTGATATAAATATCTAATATAATACTAATTTTTGGTATAAAATAACACTAATCTTAAAGCATGACAGTAGATTTAAGTATCGTAAAGCATAAGTATCGTAAGGCATGCTAATTTTAACATCATTCAATTTTTATAGGACTTAAAATGTGAAAAGGGAAAAGGATTGATGAGTCAGAAATGTATAAGATATGTAAACAGTAAGAGTCAATTTGATTTGTTCAGAGTTTTCTCTCATGACAATTCAGAATTTTTAGATGAATATACTGAAGTATATGAGCTGACAATAAGAGATGGCACAGTTGTCTTAGTGACACATCAGGACAAAGATCAGAATTTTATAGTCTTTACTGCAGTAGACTTTAAAAGGCCATTGCTATGTGCCTTTGATAATCACATCTGCCTTTCCTTGAGTGCCACAAATCATTGCATTACTGTACATTAAAGTGGAAGGATTCGTAATCCTTCACTAATGTGACCAAGGAAGTTTCATTACAACTTCCAGAAATACAGAATTGCAATAGACGAAAAGCAAGATAATACCTGACATTGCTGCATTAGTCAGAGTAGAAGATGGTTTACTGTGGGAAAGCTAGGAAATCCTCCAAAGTAGCTCTTGTCAACAGAGTTTAATTTTGAAGCTCCAGTTCGAATATGTGGCCACTGAGATATATATAGAAAGGAATGTGATCCAGTTTGGTTGCACATAACTGTAATCCCAGTGCTTGGGATGCTAGACAGGAAGATTTAGGAGCTTAAGCCTTGCCTGGGCTGCATAATAATAGTGTGTTTCAAAACGGAAAAAAAAAAGAGACTAGAAAGGACCTAATAGAAAGAGAACTAGACTAAAATGTCAAGCCTATCCATTCACTTTGACTAGAAACAGGACTAATGACAAAGGCTGATGGGAAATTTAGCGCAATGCATGGCCCTGGCTATACAGTTAACAGTTAATGTCGAAAATTTCCCACTCTTTCCTCAAGCATAAGACAGGAATATATTTTTATAACTTTAAGAAATAATGATATTGGTCCCTTTCCATAAGCCTAGGGAAAAGTTAACTGTTATCTCCCACCACTTGTTCAATTTGCAATTGTGTCTAATCTCTGTTGTAAGTATTGATCAAATAGAAGTTTTGAAGTTTTTTTTCATGCAAATCAAGGAATAGTTATTGTTCATTCTGTTCCTGAGACTCACTGTAATCCATACATAGTAAATAATAATTCTATATTTAATACAATTTTATTTAACATGTTCATAACCTATTTTCCCTCTTCTACGTAAAACAGTTGAAGTAAATGTAAAAAGACTGTGTAATCTTAATCTTTCAAGTATTAATTTGAATTAATGTGGCATTGCGTCATCTTTTACATTTCAATGTTTTATAGATATAGTTCAGCCTATGTATCCAGTAATGTTTTATGGCTCATGTCATTTGATAGCAAGAATACCAATTGTTAAATTCAACAATTTAAATTGTGAGATCAGCCTTGAATTTGTACTAAAGAGAGATAATAGTATGACATTTGAATTTCAGACAAAACAACAGCAATAAAAATACATTTTAAAGATTTACGCAGGCCTTTCGCGGTTTTAATTTTACTTTTGTTTTATGCAATTCGTGATTAATTAATAACAATCACAGCTAACATTTTCGGAGGACTCTCATGCACTCACACCGTTCATCTACTCTATGAATAGTAACAGAAGTTATCTCCTAGTAGCTCCAATGTCCAAGTACTCTTCATTCTCAGTGGACTAAGGCAGGACCACACCGAATAAATTGCCCAATGTTTATGTCTTCAACAGGTCCTCTGTCAAATATTGTGTAATATCTCAATAGCAAAAATAAGAGGGATAAAATAATATTCACTTTTTAAAACTGTTTAGAATGTCATAATTTAACAAAAATATTAATTATGTAAGATAATTTATAAATAAAAAATATGGCAATAATGATATTTGAGTGGAATGAAAGTAAGGAGAAAAAGGGAAAGCGCAAAAACATCAAGGACTCTGTCTCTTCAGTCTCAATCTAAATGGAGCCTTGAGTTACTGTGCAGACATGGCCAAGTCCAAGAGCCACATCATGCACAACCAATCCCCAAAATGACACTGAAATGGCATTAAAAAAAAACCTTCAGGTCACAAAGAAAGTAATATCTTGAGGGTTTGGATCCCAAAATCCTGAGAGACATGCTTTTTGCTAAGAAGCACAAGAAAGGCCTGAAAAAGAGGCAGACAAACCAGCATAGGCAGTGAGTGCATATGCAAAGGCCATTAAGCCTTTTTGTGAAGCCTGAGGCTTGAGGCAGTTAAGCCCAAAATGCCAAAGGAACTCAGCTACAAATTCAGACATCTTGCTTTCATCACTCACCCTAAGCTTGGGGAGTGGATTTGAAGCTACTGGCTAAGGGTCATAGGCTCTGCCAACCAAAGCTCAATTTTCAAGATCCCAGATGTGCCCAGAACCCTGTGAAGGCCCCATAGACAGGGCTTCATATCTGCCAATAGGAAAACAAGTGAGCTGGTGTGACACACTTACACACTACTGCAGATAGTCAGAGTCCTAGGCTGTTTTTACAAAGAAACTTGAGGGAAGAAAAAATATATCAAGGACTATGTTAGTTGTCCCATGGTGTAAGTTGTACATATTTTTTGTATATATTTAAATCCATTAATGATCTTTTCACCCTTTGATGACAATTATACCAGAAAGCACAGTTAGACCATACATAGAACAAAATTGAAAGCTCATTATGAAAAGGTTTTAAAATAGGAAAAAGAAATACACTAAAATAAAATTTTAAAACAATATATACCACAACAGCACTAATCAAAATATCATTATCAGTGTGAGGAAGGGTGGACTTCAGAAAGAGGAAATTCAGGGATAAAAGAACCACTATATGGTGCTAAAAATTGATCCTCCATGAAGACATAGAAATCCTAAATACCTGTGTATTTCATGATAGAAGCAAAACACAGGAGAAAAATAAAGTATCAGAAACAATATAGGAATAAGTTAATAATAGTAACTGAAAAATTCCAGTTTTCAACCTGAAAGAGTGTCTTGCAAACCCTGATGCATTCACCTACATAGTTGGGAAGAGGAAAGTATGGAAAATGTTGCCACTGGCATCAAACTGCTACAGTTGGCAGGGTTCCCTCCTTTCATTTAACAGGTTTTACTTGCAGAGACATAATGACTCTTGTCTAGAGTAGGATGTTTCCAGTTGGGTGCACATGGACTACATATGCAGACATGCCCAAAGAGCAGTCACAGCTAAGACTACCCAGTACAGGCTGAGTCCAACCTGGTGTGAGGAAGGCATCTTTCCATCCAAGGCCATCCAGATAACATGTTGGCAGAGCCTATAACATTTATAATAGGGTTTGGCAGGACTAAGGATCTGCATGCTAAGGAAAACAACGTGTGTGTGCGTGTGTGTGTGTGTGTGTGTGTGTGTCTATCTTTAACTAACCGTATATTTTTAAAGGAAAAGTTTTCATGTTCAGATTAGTCCATAGACCATATTATAATAATGTGAATGAGCTTGATGTCATGGTTTTGTAACGTTGTTCAATTATATTTTGTAGTCATATATAACAAATAATTGTAATAAGAAATCTGTTATTGTCATCCACCATTCAAAATAAATCTCTATGAAATGAGAAATTAGAGTTTCTCAAATAATACTGTTTAAATATGCATTAGCATTGTATAAAATAAAATTTACTGAACTCATTTGCAAAAATATAATTTTCCATTTATTGATATAACTTAGTATTATTTAAAACCATTAAAGAAATCTTCACATTTTTTTCAAAAAAAATTACTTGAAAGAAAAAGATTACAAAGATTCAGAGTTATCAACTATTTTTGTTTAAGATGTAATGCTGTAATCTGGGAATTATAGTTATATCAGGAGTTAATGTAGTACCCACATTTCACTGCTTAAGCATCCAAATAGACGTGTGTGATTGATTGGAATCAACATGCCTGTGTTTTCATCATTTCTAGCATTTTGGTGGAAAAGTTATTTATTGCATCTTTTTTCTTCTATTTTAAGGTATAAGCCATTTCTTTTTATCCTCTTAATTTCCTGCTATGGCAACTTTTTCATTTTATTAGTTCTTCAATAATTTTGAGCAATGTGTTTTGATCATAATTATCTCCTCCTCCAACTCCATAAATTTTCTACACACCCAACTTTGTCACCTCTTTTTTGTTTTTTTATAAACCTATCAAGTACAGTTAGCACTGCCCATATGTTCCTGGAGTTATGACCTTCAATTGGAGTATAGTTGACCAACCAGAGGTCACACTTCAGAAAAACACATCTTTCCTAACCCAGAAGGTACCAGTTTCTAATTATTGCTTAATTAAGGGTAGAAATTAATGCCCACTTCCCTTCCGTATGGTAGAATTTTGTTAGAAGCTAGCATGTGCAAGTCTTGGACACATTGTCTAACTATTGAGTTCATATGTGTAGCCATCCTACTATTCCCAGAAAACAGTTTTCTTGTATTCACCCCCTACCTCTGATTCTTAGTCTTTGGTCCTCTTTTTACATAGTGGTTCTAGAGCCGTGGAAATGTGGTGTGTGGTACTGATGTCACATTTATGACTGATCATTTTGCAGTCTTTTATTCTCTGCACTTTGACCAGCTTGGTGTTTCTGTGTTTTGACATCTACTGCAAAAGAAACTTTTCTTTTTTAATTTAATTTAATTTAATTTAATTTAAATCACAGTTCATTCACTTGTATCCCAGCAGTAATCCCCTCCCTCTTTCCTTCCTATCCCACCCTCCCTCTCTCATCTCCTCTCTGCCCTCTTCCAAGTTCACTGATAGGAGAGGTCCTCCTCCCCTTCCATCGGACCCTAGCCTATCAGGTATCTTCAGGGCTGGCTGCAATGTCCTCGTCTGTGGCCTAGCAAGGCTGCTCTTCCCTCAAGGAGGAAGGGGAGATCAATGAGCCAGTCACTGAGTTCATGTCAGAAATAATCCCTGTCCCCCACACTAAGGAACCCACTTGGATACTGAGCTACCATGGGCTACATCTGAGCAGGGGATTTAGGTTATATCCGTGCATGGTCCTTTGTTGGAGAAACAGTCTCATAGAAGACCCCTGTGCCCTGATATATTTGGTCCTTGTGGAGCTCCTGTCCCCTCTAGGTCATACTAAATCCCCCTTCTTTCATATGATTCCCTACACTCTGCTGAAGGTTTGGTTATTGTTCTCAGCATCTGCTTTGATACACCACTAGGTAGAGCCTTTCAGATGACCTCTGTGGTAGGCCCCTGTCCTGTTTCCTGTTTTCTCCTACTTACAATGTCGATCCCCTTTGACTTTCTAGGTAAGCACTGATCATCTCACCCCTGGTCCTCTTTCTTGTTTATCTTCATTATGTGTACAGATTTTAGTATGTTTATCCTATCTTATAGGTATAGTGCCCACTCATAAGTGATTATATACCGTGTGTGTCTTTCTGCTCCTGGGATACCTCACTCAAGATGATCTTTTCTAGGACCCACTATTTGCCTGGAAAATTCATGATTTCCTTGTTTTTAATTGCTGAGTAATATTCCATTGTGTAATGGTACCATAATTTCTGTATCCATTCCTCAACTGAGGGACATCTGGGTTGTTTCCACGTTCTGGTTATTACAAATAAAGCTGCTAAAAACATGGTTGAGCAAGTGTCCTCATTGTGTACTTGAGCATCTTTTGAATACATGCCTAGGAATGGTATAGCTGGATCTTGAGGAAGCAGTATTCCTGATTGTCTGAGAAAGTACCAGATGCCAGATAGATTTCCAAAGGGGTTGTACAAGTTTACATTCCTACCAGCAATGGAGGAGAGTTCCCCTTTCTCCACAACCTCTCCAGCATGTGTTATCACTTAGGTTTTTGATCTTAGCCATTCTGATGGGTATAAGGTGAAATCTCAGGGACATTTTGATTTGCATCTCTCTGATGGCTAAGGATGTTGAGCATCCTTAAGTGTTTCTCTGCCATTTTATATTCCTCTACAGAGAATTTTCTGTTCAGCTCTGTACCCCATTTTTAATTGGATTGCTTTAATTATTGCATTTTAACGTCTTTTGTTCTTTATATATTCTGGATATCAGCCCTCTTTCAGATGTAGGGTCGATGATGATCCTTTCCCAATCTGTAGGGTGTTATTTTGTTCTGAAAACAGTGGCCTTTGTTTTACAGAAGCTTTTCAGTTTCATGAGGTTCCATTTATTGATTGTTGCTCTTAGAGCCTGTGCTGATGGTTCAGGAAGTTGTCTCCTGTGCCAATGAGTTCTAAGTTCTTCCTCACCTTTTCTTCTAAGTGATTTAGTGTATCTAGTTTTATATTGAGGCCAAAAGAAGCTTTTCTGATGAGGCTTGAGAAATACACTGATATATGATATAGCAATGAGTCTTTAAGAGTTAGTTTAATACTATGCTCATTTATAATAGTATTAAAAGGAAAGGCCTGTAGTTGATATCATGTTATGTTGTTGATGATGATGATGATGATGATGATGATGATGATGATACTTTAAAGAATTTTCTGGGAAAAAAAACTTGTCTGATCAATAGAACATCACTCTAAAGCTGTTCTTTCTTTGATTAATTTTTCAGTGAACCTCAAACTATAATCTTGTCAGAGTTTATTTGGCTTTTCTCAGTTATTGGACAGAAAGCCAAATAATACCTTTTCTCCCCAAGTTGTGTTTGGTGACAGTGTTTATCACAGCAACATGAAACAAACTAGAAATTCTGGGGCAGGTAGGAGGACTGGAATCCAGAACACCCAAGTCCACTGGCTCGTAAAGCTGTGGGAAAGCTTCTGTTTCCCGTCCTGGCACATGTCTGCCCCCAAAGTTCATTGCATTTTTATCTTTTGAATCGTATTTAATAGCAATTTTTCAGAAATAGAGAAAAACTATAAGGATATGAAGTGGGTAAATGCACAAAAGAAGACATTGGATATGAAAATTAAAGGCAGAATGGGGAAAAGAATTTGTGATGCATTATTTAAAGACTTCAAAAGAAAACTCCCCACAATTCAATAATCTTACAATTTTTATCTTTTATTACATTATATGTCTGTTGAAAGAGTGAGCATTTATTTATGCCTGACTTAAATGGTAAGAGATCTAGGATAAGAAAATAAATGAATACATTCCATTAATCACCCTCCAAGCAAAGGGGAAGAAGCAACTCAACGGATGACACATCAAAATCATCCCTTCATCTAGAAAAACACTGTGTTAAATAAGTTCATAAATACACAGGAATAAAGTGCAGAAAGTTATCCAGAAACAAGTTTCTCTTTAAAAGAATAATGAAATGTGAGTTTAAAGACTACTGTAAACATTGATATTTTTCAAAGATGTTTTTGAATAAAAAAAATTATACCATTCAGTAGAATAAAAAAGAAGTATAAACAATTTCAATTACTGTTATAGTATTTTGGCAGGCTACATTAAAAGACACACTTAATTTCTTCTAATATATTAATGTATCCATTGCATAATCGTAATCATTGCTTTATTTTCAAGTAGATATTATCTTTTGTCTAATTCTTTGAAACTGTAGACCATGCCATAGCTCTCTGTTCTTTGGGTCTATAAGAGTAGTGCAAGTCAATTAAATTTCAGCAGAACATGTAATTACTGTTGGGAGTCCCTGTGCAAGGTTTTCCATTTCTCTTTAGGGATTTAGGACTGAACAATGAATAATTTTGGTTTAATTAAAATTCAAGTATAAAATCCCACAAGGCTCATTTTACAGAGACCTGCCAATCAGTCAATTGACAGGCTCATAAAACTCTTGCTCACTCTGACGGCCTTTTCCCTAATGATATAACCCTTAATGAAAATTTTTGTTTTCTGCTCTTTCATCCCAGATATCTTGTAATTTGGCAGTATTATAATGAAAGAAATGACATTCAATCCCAAACTAATGAATTATCTAGCACTAATTTACACCAAGTTTCTTGAATAAGATGGCAATGTCAAGATTTTCATACTTCTTTCACAATTCACTATATATTTGTGTATGCCCAGATATAGTTTATAGCAGAACCTAATGACTAAGTAACCTAATTAGGATCAATTTAATATGTAAGATAGTATTTATTGTTTAATTATTCATTAGGTGTATATTTGTTATCTACTAGATAATAGGTAAGCTCTGAAAAGATCAAGAGACATCAATGCATTTTTTCAAAGTACTAACAGTGTAGTTAGGAATGTAAATAGCAAAATCTTTACCAAAAAAAAAAAAATAAAATTTAGAATGGGAGAGATTGAATCCTCCAGGAAATGTCAAAGAAAGTGCCTCTGGTTCTGGGCTGGCTGTAAGGAGTGAGTGAATATCACAAAATACTGCACTGTGATGACAGTAAGCTTTAAACACACATTGTGAAGATAATGAGTTGGTAAGGGTTATCCAGATGTAAGAAATGGTGCTCAAGGTTCAAAACCTAGAGGGAAAATGACAAATTACAGACACCTGCTATCAGGGGGACAAAATACTGAATGTAAATAAATGATAACTTTTTTAATTTATCTATTTTTATATCAATCACAGGTTAGGTACTTTGTATCCCAGGCATAGCCCCCCTCTTTCCTTCCCTCCCACTTTCCCTCTCCCTCCCTCATCTCCCTCCTCCCCACCACCTCCAAGTCCACCAACAGGGGAGGACCTCCTCCCCTTCCATCCAACCCCAGCTCATCCTGTCTCCTCAGGGCTGGCTGCAATGTCCTCCCCTGGGATCTAGCCGGCTTGTATGGGTGAGGGTCAAAGAGTCAGCCATCAAGTTCATGACTGAAACAGTCCCTATTTCCCTCACTAGGGTCTTCAGTCTGACACTGAGCTATCATAGACCCCATCTGAGCGGGGGTTCCAGGCCACATCCACACATTGTCCTTGATTGTAGAAACCATCTCCTACAAGACCCCTGTGCCCTGCTCAGTTTGGTCTTTGTGGAGCTCTTGTTCTCCCCAAGTCTTACCAACCTCCCCCTTTTCTATCACTACTTCTCGCCCTCTGCCAAAGGCTTGATCATGAGTCTTAATATCTGCTCTGATACATCGATACATTGACCCCCCCCAGAGGTCCTCCTTGGCATGCTCCTGTCCTGTTGCTTGTTTTCTCCTACATTCAATGTCCATCCCATTTGTTCATCCAAACAAGCATTGATCATACCAACCTGGGTCCTCCTTCCTGTATATCTTCCCTAGGTGTGTAGATTTCGGCTTGACCTTCCTCCCTGACCTCAAGCTGTACTACAGAGCAATAGTAATAAAAACTGCACGGTTTTGGCATAATAACAGAATAG
>CM053745.1:49455125-49483466 GCA_028658305.1 Pachyuromys duprasi | reverse complement strand
ATTACCAATCCCACTTCTGACAGAGGGCTAATATCCAGTATATACAAAGAACTCAAGAAGTTAAAAAGCAAGAAACCAAATAATCCAATTTAAAAATGTGGTATGGAGCTAAAAAGAGCAATGATAACTTTTTAAAACTGTCAGTAAACCACACACCCATGAATACAGCACTCAGTGGTCTGAGAATGGAGGATTGCAAGTCTGAGGACTGTTCTAACAGAAACAAGAGAACAAGGGAGAAGGGGAAGGGGAAAGTTTTTTAAGGAAATATGGAAAAATAAACGTGTTTTTAAAAACAAAAAAGTAACGTAACTGTAAATCTTTGTGTCCTCTAAAGCCATAGGAAATACCCTAGATTACTAGTAACTGTTGGAAGAACGGACAAAACACAGTCCATGAGTACCAGCCACATTACCACATGGCTGTACTTTTTAGACGTGGGATGTCTCTATGATTGGTTTCCATCTCATCTGATTGTAAAGACTAGAAGCATCAACACCTACTCCTGTACCTCAGTAGACAACATGGCTCAACTAAGAACCAGTGTACAAAGCACAAAGAAACGGAAACCCATTAAAATTGTAATACCACTTCTTTTTAGAGAAATAATTTTTGAATTTAAGCCAGATATTCTATTTTTGGTACTCTCACCCAATCAAGAAACAAACCACTTGTTAAGAGGGAAAAATTAAGAAAAAGGGCCAAAAATATCATGAATTTCCTCTGTGATCATTCTAAGGAGCATAAGGGCTACTTGCAGGGCTAGAGTGACCTTTTATATGCATTAAAATAAATCAGAAATTTAATATATTTCACTATGAAAAACAGTCCCAAAACATCATCATCATTACTTAATTTAGAATTAAGACAATTAGCAGAATAAAGTTGGACAGATTAGTTTTGAAATAATTATAAATAATCATGTATATTTGCTCAATGTAATAACTTTTGAAAAAATAAATTATTATAATAATAATGGGTGAAAAGAACCAGAAAATATACTGTAGCTACTGCTATATCCATAGAACATAGCTTAAAGGAAATTAGAACAGTATACTGACAGCTAAGGGGCATTAAGATACACTTTGAATAATTTCTGTTAAGTATAATGCATCTGATGATAGCAGTGTTCTATTGATTGTGTACATGTGTTGACAATCACAGGGGCAATGATATTGCGTGTATTAAATAACTTATCTGCATGGAAAGCTGATGAAATTTTTTGGCTATTTTTTATTTAACAAATAAGATTTCTGCGATACCATGCACTTAAACATCTTTTGGAGACAGGATTATAACCAAGATTTAGGTAACCTACAACCATTATCCCAAAGTTTAAATATTCTACTTTGTAAGAGTCTCATGTTCTACCAACTTAATTGCAGAGGCACATAATTACTCTGTGTAGTTTAGGGAGTGTGCCCATAAGTGTGCATGTCCACATGTACCTGTGCACACATGCAAGTGGAGGCCAGACTTCAGCATTGGGTGTCATTCATCATGAGTTGTCAATCTCATTTTATTGTGAAATAGTCCCTCTTTGACCTGAAAACTCACTGAAGAGACTACAATGCCTCCTGAGTGAGCCCCAAGGACCTGCAATTCAAAGCCTCCCCAGAAACAGGATTACAAGAATGGGCCACCAGACTGAGATTTACTTGTGCTCTGGGGATTGAGGTCAGGTTCGTGATTACATAAGAGGCACCTTATCCCTTGAATTGCTTCCAGCACAGTTGCCGCCTGTGTAATAATCTATGAAGAACAGATTCTACTTAAATTTTCAATAAGAAAATACACTGCAATGGAGTCTATCAACCAGGTTGCTATATTATTGAAATGTGCTGAATATTATTGGATTTACCCCAGAAAAGAAATATGTACAGTACGAGAGAGTGAAAGTGGTATAAAGAACCCAAATAGGTGTTAAAATTAGGAGCAGCCTTTTGTGAAGCCACTGGTGGGCATAAAGAATATTTTGGCCTGTACGAATCAAGCGAATCGAGAACAGACCCCTGGACAAAACTCCAACATATAACAGGCAAGTCTTCCCTTATTTGTGCTTTTCCAACTTTGGTGTCACAGAACCAATCACAGTCTTTTTTGTTTCTGTTGACCTTTTACTCTCAGATAAACTTTACTTCTTTTTAAATTTTCTTATTAAATTCTTTATTAATTACACTTTATTCACCTTATATACCCCTGTAGTTCCCTCCCTCCTCCCATCCCAATCCCTCCCTGCCTCCCCCCTCTGTACCCATGTCCCTCCCCAAAACCACCCATAGGAAAGGTCCTCCTTTCCCTCCCTCCTATCCCAGTCCATCAGGTCTCATCAGGAGTGGCTGCATTGTCTTCCTCTGTCGCCTGGTAAGGCTGCTCCCCCCTCAGGGGGAAGTGATCAAAGAGCAGGCAAATCAGTTCATGTCAGTGACAGTCCCTGTTCCCATTACTATGGAACCCACTTGGACACTGAACTGCCATGGGCCACACCTGTGCAGGGGTACTAGGCTACTTCCATGCATGGTACCTGGTTGGACCATCAGTCTCAGGAGATACACCTGTGCTCAGACCACTTGTTTCTGTTGCTCTCCTTGTGGAGTTCCTGTCCTCTCCAGATCCCACTATTTCCCACTCTCCTCATAAGATTCCCTGCACTCTGCCCAAGTGTTGGCCATAAGTCTCAGCATCTGATTCCATAGTCTGCAGGGCAGAGCCCTTCCGGGGGCCCCCATGGCAGGCTCCTGACCCATTCCCTACCCTCTCCTTCTTCCGATGACCATCCCCTTTGCCCTCTGGATAGCGATTGGGCATTTTAGCAAGAGTTCTCCTTCTTGATTAGTTTCTTTAGGTGTACATCCTAAAGAAGGTTCATCCTATAGTATATGTCTATGTGAGTGAGTATTTACCATGTGTGTCTTTCTGCTTCTGGGATAGCTCACTCAGGATGATCCTTTCCAGTTTCCATCATTTACCTGTAAATTTCATGATATCCTTGTTTTTTATTGCTGAGTAATATTACATTGTGTAGATGTACCATAATTTCTGTATCCATTCCTCAGTTGACAGGCATCTGGGTTGTTTCCAGCTTCTGGCTATTACAAATAAAGCTGCTACAAACATGGTTGAGCAAATGTCCTTATTGTGTACTTGAGCCTCTTTTGGATATATGCCTAGGAGTGGTATAGCTGGATCTTGAGGAAGCGCTATTCCTAGTTGTCCTAGGAAGTGCCAGATTGATTTCCAGAGTGGTTGTACAAGTTTACATTCCCACCAGCAGTGGAGGAGGGTCCCCCTTTCTCAATAGATAAAAGATAGATAATCTTTACTATTTTTGCTGATAACCATTTATGTTAAAGTTAATGAAACTAAATTTTGAAAAAAATTAGAGCTGTTCACAGGTATTAGGTGAAACATTCCCATCCTAATTATTTGAAAATCCCCAGATATTTGATAACAGATAATTAGTTTAGTCTATTATGATCACACATAACCAGTTAAAGTGATTTGTTTTCTTTGTGAAACAATAATTGACTCTCTTGTAATTAGCAATTATTGTAATAAATAATCCTTTGAAAAGAACCTTTTGATCTTTATAGATTGCTTATGATGTCATTAATCTAATGAAAGCTATGTACTAAGATATTGTTTCTCTATGACTCTTTACCTAAATATACACACAAACGCACACAAATATGCATTAGGTCTTTGCTCTCAAATTAATAAAGCTTATATATTTCATACTAAAACAAGAATAACTGCATTCATTTTTCTTTTCTCTCATCTTAATATTGTAAAATCTTGGATACTATATTTACATAGTATTATAGAGAAGTATTCCATTGTGTAAATGGACAACATTTTAAAGTTCATTCTTCAGTTGAGGGGTACCTAAGTTGTTTCTAGTTTCTGGCTATTACAAATAAAGCTGCTATGAATATAGTTGACCAAGTCTCCTTGTGATATGGTGAGGCATTTTCTGGGAATAGGCCCAGGAGTGGTAAAGCTGGGTCTTGAGGTAGATCTATTTCCAATTTTCTGAGAAACATTCAGATTGATTTCCAAAGTGGTTGTACAAGTTTGCACCCCTAACCAGCAGTGGAAGTATGTTGTCCTTGCTTCCCATCTTGCCAGCATATGCTGTCACTTGCATTTTTG
Source organism: Pachyuromys duprasi (assembly GCA_028658305.1). NCBI lineage: Eukaryota > Metazoa > Chordata > Mammalia > Rodentia > Muridae > Pachyuromys > Pachyuromys duprasi. Next base: position 49,479,314 of record CM053745.1, on the reverse strand, counting down.
GTCTTAGCCATTCTGACAGGTGTAAGATGGAAACTCAGGGTCATTTCAATTTGCATTTCCCTGATGAATAAGGGTGTTGAGCATTTTTAAAGTTCTTCCCAACCATTTAATTTCCTCTGTTAAGAATTCTCTGTTTAGCTTGTACCCCATTTTTAAATTGGGTTATTTGGTTTGTTGGTGTTTAATTCTTTAAGTTCTTTATGTATTTTGGATATTAGTTGTCTTTCAGCTGTGGGGTTAGTGGTGATCTTTCCCCAGTCTGTAGGCTGTCATTTTGTTCTGATGACAGTGTCCTTTGGTTTACAGAAGCTTTTTTATTTTCATGAAGTCCCATTTATTGATCATTGATTTTAGAGCCAGAACCGTTGGTGTCCTTTCTGTTCAGGAAGTTATCTCCTATGCCAATGCATTCAAGAATCTTTCCCATTTTTCCTTCTAAAATATTTAGTGTATCTAGTTTTATGTTGAGTCCTTTTATCCACTTGCACTTTAATTTTCTGCAGGGTGATAGAAATGGATCTATTGGCATTTTTCTACATGCAGATGTCCAGTTAGACAAGCACCATTTGTTGAAAATTCTAATTTTTTGATTGTAGGGTTTTGGATTCCTGGTCAAAAATCAAGTGTCCAATGGCATGTATGTTAGTTTCTGGATCGTTGATTTGATTCCATTGGTTACCAGTGTATTTTTATTCCAATACCATGTGGTTTTTATTAATGTTGCACTGTAGCACAGCTTGAAATCAGGGATGGTGATACCTCCTGAAGTTCTTTTATTTTATAGGTTTGTTCTACCTATTCTGCTCTTTTTGTTTTTCATATGAAGTTGAGAATTAAGAATCGATATAGCAATGTATCAAAGCAGATATTAAGACTCACAACCAAGCCTTTGGCAGAGGGCTGGGAATAATAATGAAAATAGGGAAAGTTAGTAAGACTTGGGGAGAACAAGAGCTCCAAAAAGACCAAATTGAGCAGGGCACATGGGTCTTTTACGAGAAAGTTTCTCCAACCAAGGACCATGTATGGATATGGCCTAGAACCCCTGCTCAGATGTGGCCCATGGTAGCTCGGTGTCCAACTGAAGACCCTAGTAAGGGGAACAGGGACTGTTTCTGTCATGAACTTAATGGCTGGCTCTTTGACCCTCCCCCATACATGCCAGGGAGTAACAGCCTGGCTAGATCCCAGGGGAGGACATTGCAGCCAGCCCTGTGGAGACAAGATGAACTGGGGTCGGATGGAAGGTGAGGAGGTCCTCCCCTGTCGGTGGACTTGGAGGGGATGAGGAGGAGATGAGGGAGAGATGGGGAGAGTGGGAGGGAATGAGGGAGGGGTCTACACCTGGGTTGCAAAGTACCTAACCTGTTATTAATATAAAAACAAATAAATTACATTTAAAAATAAATTAAAATAAAAATTAAAAAAATAATTTTGTTGGAATTTTGATGGGAATTGCATTGAATCCATAGATTATTGCACTGAAGCCGTAGATTGATTTTGGTGAGATGGCCATTTTTACTATGTTAATCTTATTAATCCGTGAGTATGGTAGATCTTTCCATCTTGTGATATCTTCTTCAATTTCTTTCTTCAGAGACTTGAAGTTTTTGTCATATAGGTCTTTCACTTGCTTGGTTAGAATTATACCAAGATAATTTATATTATTTGTGGCTACTATAATAGTTGTTTCCCTAATTTCTTTTTTTAACCAGTTTGTCTTTCATATAAGAAGGGTTACTGATTTTATTTTAGTGAATTTTTTATCCAGCCACTTTGCTGAAAGTGTTTAAAAGCTATAGGGGTTCCCTGGTAGAATTTTGGGGGTCACTTATTTACACTATCATATCATCTGCAGATAATGATATTTTGTCTTCTCCTTTCCAGTTTGTATCCCCTTGATCATCTTTAGTTGTCTTGTTGCTCTAGCTAGGACATCAAGTACTATATTTAAGAGGTATGGAAAGAGCAGGTAGCCTTTTCTTGTTCCTGATTTTAGTAGTAATGCTTTAAGTTTCTCTCCATTTAATTTGATGTTGGCTATTGGCTTGCTGTATATTGCTCCTATTGTGTTTATGTATGTGCCTGTATCCCTGGTCTCTCCAAGACATTAAACACAAAAAGTTATTAGTTTTTTGTCAAAGGTACTAGGAAAACTATAACTTAATGAGGTTAACTACACCCATAGGAACATAGGAAATAAATAATTTATGCCAGAAATACCAAAATAAGGTAACACACACACACATACACACATGCACACACACAAACACACATTCACACATTCATAAACATGCATTCACACAAACAAGATAACAGGAATAACAGTCATTGGTAATTAATATCTCTCAATATCAATAAAATCAGTTCAGTTCACCAGTATCTAATGCAATATATACAAAACCAAAATTCATCATTCTGCTGCTTATAAGAAATACATACCAACATCAAAGTTAGATATTAGCTCAGAGTAAAAGATTGAAAAATATTTCCCAAGTGAATGTATCCAAGAAGCAAGCTGATAGAGCCTTTCTAATATCTACCAAAATAGACTTCCAACCAAAATTAATGAAAAAAGACAGGTAGGACACGTTATATTCTCCAAAGTAAAAATCCACTATGATGATATCTCCATTCTGAATATTTATGCCCTAAATTCAAGGGTGCCCACAGTTTTAAAAAAGAAAAATAGCTAAAGCTTAAATCACACATTGAACCCCATAGATTAACAATTGTAGGCATAAATACCCCACTCTGCCAGATTATCAGACAAAAACTAAGCTGAATCATAATGGAACTAACAGACATTATGACTCAAATAAACCTAACAAATATCTAGATAATAAAGCACCAAAACATAAAAGAATATACCTTCTTTTCAGTACCACACAGAAAATTCTCTGAAATTGACCATATACTCAGTCACAAACTAAGTCTCTCTCTATATAAGAAAACTTAAATAACCAACTATATCCTATCATACCATGAATGTAGGCTTATATTTTTAAACAAACTTACTTTATTTAGGGTTCTTAAACACCTTTGCCTCCCCTTCAATCCTCAACCTTAGGTTGGAGATTAGTAGAGAAAAGGGCTGTAGACCTCTTTTATTTACTTCCTCCTGATTAGGGTCAATGGGTCTTTAAGAGATTACCAAACTCAGTCTTCAGGATACCAGCAGTCCAGTCCACATGCCAACACCAAGCAGCAACAAAATTCAGCACCAGTCAGCAAAGGCTGTAAGACCCAGCTGGATTTCCTTGAGACATCCTCTGGTCCATTTCTCTCTATGAAGTCAAGTGTCTAAGCATGAAGATTAGTCCAGCGATGTCAATCCATAAAGCAATGTCTCACAGTGTGTGGGCCTCTGTATCTCTCCTCTTCTCAGAGTCCACCCACAGATGTTGTCAGGTCGTCAAAGTCACATCCCTTGCATGTAAGAATTCACAGCAAAACATTATGTGCCCTTTCATATGCCAACCTATAGCAAAACATATGCTCAGCTTTCAGCAAAATACCACATGACAAAACTGAGTCCTCAAGGAAATCAGAAACTTCCACTTCACACCACTGATGACAGCTGTACTCTAAACAACAACAGAAAGTCTATAAAATCATGGAAACTGAATAAATGTCTACTCAGTGACCACTGGATCAAGACAGAAACATATAAAGAAATTCAAACTTCCTAGAATTCAATGAAAATGAATGGACAAAATACCCAAACTTATCAGACACAATGAAAGCATTACCAAGAGGAAAGTTAATAGTACTGAGTACCTTCATAAAGAAATTAGAGTGATCTCTCATAATATAAAATCAACAGCACACCTGAAATCTCTAGAAAAAAGAGAAGCAAATACCCCCAAAAGGAGTAGAGTGCAGTAAATAATCAACTCAATGCTGTAAATAATAAAATAGAAACAAAGAGAACAGTTCAAAGACTCAATGAAACAAAGATTTGTTTCGTTGAGAAATTTAAAAAGATAGACTAACCCTTAGGCAAAATAACTAAAAGGCAAAAAGGAGAATACAAAATTAACAAAATCAGAAATGAAATGGGGGACATATTGATGACACCAAAGAAATTCAAAGAATCATTAGGTCATAACTCAAAATTTGTACTCCACAAAATTGGAAAATAAAAAAAAAGAAAGAAAAAGAAAATTCTCGATAGATACCACTTACTAAAGCTAAATTTAGATCAAATGAACAATTTAAATAGACCCATAATCCCTAAGAAAATAGAAGCAGTTATTGAAAATCTCTCAGCCAAAAAAAAAAAAAAAAAGCACACGGCCAGTTCACTTTAATTGCAGAATTCTACAGACTTTCAAAGAAGTACCAATACCAATATTCGTCAAACTATTCCACAAAAGTAGAAACAGAAGGAACATTGATAAACTCATTTTATGAGGCCACAGGCACCCTAACACCCAACCCACACAAAGACAAAGCAAAGAGACTTTCAGACTAATTATTTTCATGAACATTGATGCAAAACACTCAATAGAATAATCGCAACCTAAATCCAAGAACATTTCAACAAGATCATCCACCATGTCCAAGTAGGCTTCATCCTAGAGATGCAAGAAGGTTTCAATATACAAATACCTGTAATCCACCATATAAACAAACTGAAAGAAAAAGAACATGCATGTAATCATCTCACTAGATACTGAAAAAGCCACTGACAAAATCTAATACTCCTTCATGATAAAGTCTTGGAGAGATCAGGGATACATGAGATATATCTGAACATAATAAAGGTAATATAGAGCAAACCTGTATAACAAGAACTTAAAGTATTTTCAGAAACATCTTCAATGTTTATAGATTGATAAGATTTACATAGTAAAAGTAAACATTCTACCAGAAGCACTCTACAGATTCAATGCAATCCAAATCAAAATTCCAACAAAATTCTTTACAGACCTTTAAAGATCAATGCTCAACTTAGAAAAATAAAAGCACCAGGATATCTAAAACAATATTGTACATTAAAAGAACTTCCAGAGGCATTACCCTCCCTGATTTCAAGCTCTACTGTACAGCTATAGTAATAAAATCGGCACACTATTGGTATTTAAAAAAACCATATTGATCAATGGAATCAAATCAATGACCCAGATGTAAATCCACACACCTATGGAACACTGATTTTGACAAAGAAACCAAAATTATACAACGGGAAAAAAAAAGAGCATCTTCAACAAATAGTGCTGGTGTAACTGAATGTCTGCATGTAGAATGATGCAAATAGATTTTGATCTATCACCCTGCACATACCTCAGTCCAAGTGGATAGAGGACCTCAACATAAAACTAGACACACTGAACCTTTTAGAAGAAAAGTGCACTGAGTGCATCGGCACAACTTCCTGAACATAACACCAACAACTCAGACATTAAGAGCAACAATTAGTAAGTGGGACCTCATGAAATGGGAAAGCTTCTGCAAGGTAAAGAACACCATCAAAAGAACAAAAAAGTAGCCAACATCTGACAGAGGGTAGATTTTCAATTATAAAGAACCCAAGAAACTAGACTGAAAATAAAAAGAATCAAATAATACAATTTAAAATGGGGTACAGATCTAAACAGAGACTACTCAACAGAATAATGACTGAAAAGCATTTAGAGAAGATCTAAACAGAGACTCCTCAACAGAATAATGACTGAAAAGCATTTAAAGAAATGTTCAACATTCTCAGCTGTCAGGGAAATGCAAATCAAATGACTCCTAAGATTCTGTCTTATACCTTTAAGAATGTCTATGAGCAAAGACACAAGTGCCAGCTTATGCTGGCAAGGATGTGGAGCAAACAGAACACTCCCCCTTGTTGGTGGGAGTGCAAACATGTACAGCCATTTTGGAAATCAACATGGTGGCTTCTCAGAAAATTGAGAATGATCTACCTTAAGACCCAGCTATACCACTCTTGGGCATATACTCAAAGGATGCTACACCATTCCAAAGGATTCTTGCTAAACTATGTTCATAACAACTTTATTCAAAGTGCCAGAAACTGGAAACAACCTAAGAATGGAAAATGAAAATGTAGTATGTTTGCAAAACGGAGCATTAATCCATTGTTTAAAAAAAGACATCATGAAATTTGTAGGCAATAAATGGAACTAAAATAAATCATTCAAAGTAAGGTAACCCAGACCCAGAAAAAAAAACATGGTATGTACTCACTTGTTAGTGGATATTAGCTATAGAGAAATAAAAATCCACAGACTCGGAAAATCTTAGTAACAAGAAAGCCTCAAAAAGAAAGAAAGAGAGACAGAGACAGAGACAGAGAGGCAGAGAGGCAGAGAGGCAGAAAGACAAGAAAGAAAGAAAGAAAGAAAGAAAGAAAGAAAGAAAGAAAGAAAGAAAGAAAGAAAGAAAGAAAGAAAGAAAGAAAGACAGACAGAAAGGCTCAAGGGGAAATATATGAATCTTCCTATCTCTCTGAGAGAAGAAATAAAGTAGATATCAAAGGTGGATTGCCAGGAAAGTTTTGCTTATGTTGTGTGAATATGTTTTTGTTGTTGTCCCACGTGTGGGATGCAGGAATCTACAGCTGATCATAGCCTTGTGAGAGGATGAGCAATCTTTGTCAGCTGGAAACTGCCTTGTGCACTCAGCATGGGTTTTGCCAGCTGAAAAACATCAGGTTGTGAATAGGAGGGTAGAAATCAGGGTAGAAATAGGAGCAGAGAGAGAAAGAATGTTTTACTTTGACATACTCCTAGAGAGAGACACTTCAGAGAACACTTCAAGGAGATAGCTGTTGCCCCTGCTGCTGCTGATAGTCCTTGTTGGGGATTTTGCTATTGCTGGATTGCTGAATTGCTAGAATGCTGGGCTGGTGGTTTACTAGATTGCTGGATGGCTGGATATCCTGAAGAAGAGTAGAATTTCCCCAAGGAACTATGTTTAAAGAAGTCTACATCCCTTGTCCCTACTAACCTTTCTTTTCTTCTATATAGAGTTGGGGGGTTAGAAGGGAGGTAGAGGCTTAAAGAACCACAAATAAAATAGGTTTAGAAAAACTCAGTGCCTCCATTGGGTGGGGGGAAGGTTATGAAAACAGGAGGTATCAGGTGCAGGGTGGAGGAGAGTGGAGAGAAAGAATACTGAGAAAAACAACAACAATCGTGGTGACATCTTGGAGATGAGCTAAAAACCTAATGCAATGGAAACCCTCAGAAAACTATGAGAGTATCCCTAGCAAAGACACCCATAGCTATGAACCATATGGAGGCTGAACCAGCAATCTTCTGCAATCAGACAAGACTTCCAATGGATGGTTTGTGATGCTAACTCAGCCAGAAAACTTTTGACCTACAATTTGTCCTTACTGCAAACTGTGCTAGGGTAAAGGTAGCACAGAACTTGTGGGAGTAGACAACAACTGGTTCGTCTTGAGACTCATGCCACAGGACGGAACACAGAGCAACAAAGTTACATCCATTTCAAAAAAGGAAAAGGAGAAGGAAAGAAGGAAGGAAGGAAGGAAGGAAGGAAGGAAGGAAGGAAGGAAGGAAGGAAGGAAGGAAGGAAGGAAGGAAGAAAAGAAAGAAAATGAAAAAGACGGTTAAAGATGGGTGGAAATTTCCCTGTAGGTGTTTCTTGAAACAGTTTTCCCATGCATTTGTTTATAACTGGTTTTAAAAAGTTTCAGCAAGAGTAACATTTTATGAACTAAAGAATTGCTGAGCAGCACTTTTCCTTTTTATTGGAGCATTTCTGTACAGACTGAGTAAATTACAATTTACTTCACAATAATGGATAAAATAGATACTCTTTGATCCAGCGGGAATAGGAGAGATACAGCATTATCCCCACATGCTCTTTGGAAATGTTATTATTCGGTTTAGTATTCAAACAAAGAGTAATTTGTAAAGGGTGCATGTTCTGCAGAGTCATTTTGTCAAATTACTGAAGCTGACTGATTTCTTTGGGGACGGCTTCAGCTGCCATGCCATTCAGGACACATCCAGAGGGCTTCTCATTTGACAGTGGTTTGGGGAAACAGATTTGTCTGAGTATCAATTTTCTGTCACCTTACAGGCTATCTCTATAAATTATTAAAGCAATTGTACGAATGGGGTGATTTTTGAGATATTATTTCTTGGACCCATTTGACTGAGATATATTAAAGTCATGATCTGCTAAAAATTTGTGTAATTTGTTCACTCCCTTCGGAACAATGTTCTTAAAATCTTCACCAGTCTCATGAGGTTTACCTCTGAGTATATGATTTAAAGTCCTACGTATTTTTGAGGGGCTTAATACATCATTAAAAATGGATACATAAGTACTTTTTGTGGCATCTGAGTTTTCCAGAGGAAGAAAATAAGCCACCATGATTTTAAATCATTCTCCACAATCCCCCTGATATATCTAAGGATAAAGACAAAACCCTTGCTGGAAATCCTAAGTCCTGATCTGAGACTAATGTTAGTTAAATTGTGGGAAATCTATTTTCTACTTTGCATATTCAAAATGCTTTAGTTGTAAAATGTGGCTATTGAAAATTATGGTGTGATGCAAATTTTTCTTAGCACCACCTCTCAGGATATCTGACTCAGAGTAATTGACTTAGCTTGTCTGCATCACAGTTTTCTCATTTGTAGAACTTAATCTTGACTCGAATCTAACTGAGACGACTCACTGTGAGTCCTAAATTTAAGCATATAGAATAGCATCTAACAGTCTAAATAATATTCATCACTATAATGCATTTCAATCATCAACATAACACTCCAGGATTTGGTGCATACAGCTATGAAAATCCATTAATTTATTCACAAGCCTTCAACTTGGACAGGGTTTAGGGTTTCGACCTCTACCTATCTCTCACAGTGTCACTAAGGAGTCTTGGATGTGCTCCTGGACTTTGTTTCCACTATAAAAATAATAAATTAAGATAAATAATACAGTCCTAGCAAGTCTGTAGTGATGGAAATGAGACCGATCACATTCACTGAAGTTTGAGCATCACAAAGCAATCATCTGAGATTCGTCCTTCATATGGTCTTATAAGGTGGAAATTAATAAAGGCGACACTTCATTGATATACCTTTCATGATGTTGACACCTGTGCTGAGATGGAACTTTTCAGGGACATAGCTGCTTTTGAATCACCAGTGTTCCTCTAACTCCTTACTGATATTCCTTTAAGACACTTCAGTAAAATCATTGGTGTACAAACTTGGATTGGAATGGAATCATTGTTTTGATCTCTCTGTGTTCTATTTAGTATAAACAGATATTTCTTCGCATCTCTAAAAGAAAAATAACCTAACTAGTACATATATATATAATCTATATTTATATTCATAAATAAATACAAAGACAAACAAAAACAGTGAAATGGGGAAATTTAAAGTTCTAAATTTCCATGGCACTGTATTTGGTTCTTTTAATAGTAAATTCTCTAAAACTTTTATTAATAATTGATAAGATTGAAAAGTTATTATTTTCTAGTAATAATTATTTTACCTAGTATGAATGACAATTATTAATCTATTATGGGTTGTCCTAATCTCTTTCACTGATACACTGGTTAAAAACTTCTTAGTATCATCTGCATTTATTTGTTTTATTATGTATGAAATAATTAAAATTGAACAGAGGTTCATGTCAGTGGTACAGTATATGCCTAATATAATAAGTTCCTGAGTTTACACTCAACTACTAAAAAGAAAATAAAAAAGAACAAAGAAAACAGAAAGACATGTATTGAAGATTCTAATATTCACTGATCGATTAACTAGGGAATATACATTTGGAAGGAACAGAAAAATTCATCTAGGAAGATTAGCTGAATATAATGAAATTTTTCTGTCAACTCCATGCTGAAATAAAGAGAAAGCATAAAGAATATTGTGAAAGATGGAAAAAATGCAGGAACATTCAAATATATACAGTAAATTTAATAAGAATTTTAAGTTATTTTTTGATAGAAACACACTTTAGCATTTTTAATTTCTACTATAAAAATATGTAACTCTATTTAATCATGTTTTGTTGTACTATACTTACTTTTAACATATCTGAAATTAGGACAGATGCCAAATGGCTTGACATATATAAGCTGCAGCTGCTTTCAAAGTTGAAAGTGATGACTATTATGATAGCAGAAATTTACCAAAAATTAGCTCAATTGGGTCTAAGCTATGAAACTTCCATAATGGTCAGTAGTTACTGTGAATATTTTTCCACTTCACCAGTCACACTAGCAATACAGTTAATTCAGTTTTGTAAAAATGGATGTGGCCATTCATTTTTCTGAATAGCAGATAATTATATTGTGTTGTTTCTTTAAATACTGAATTTTCTGATATATTGATTAAATGGCATGGTATTACTGTTTTAATTTCTAAGAAATTTTAATTTGTAGGATTATTGTTTGAACATTATTCTGATTATGAAATAGTTTACTATTCATAAAAATTAAGATACAGGTAAATAGTCTATAAAGGAGAGCTGGCATAATAACTGAATTGTCATCATCAGCTTTCATTTCATTCTTCTGACCTAAACTAATGTGTTTTTTTTTTTTGGAAGGTGAAGGAACACAATGTTCCTCGTTTCCCTCATACCAAAGGAATTGAAAAATGACAAGCCAATGGCAGGGTTGGGTGAGGACAAAGCATCTCTATCTTTTCAGTAATTTATTATTATTAAAATATTATTATAATTGTTTCTATTTTCCATTTTCTTCTTTTCTGTAACCACTCTTTCCTATGCCTTAATTCCTTATAGTTTTTCTCTTTCTTTTGTTGCTTATTTATCTTTTTTTATTTCCTTTGTTTAAGGGCATAGTTATTAACATTTTCCGTTAAATTCCTGATTTGTCAAATGGCTGTCTCCTTTCCTATCCTTGCTGGGGATTTCTTATGTTTCCTACTGCCTGTTACTGCTTGTTTTTGAATACTTTGCTTGTTTTGAAGGTTATTTTTGTTATTTGTTTGTTTGTTTGTTTGTTTTTTCCTGACTGGTTTGTTCCTTGTACCAAGAGAACATTACCTGCTAAGAAGTCAGTCACACAGCTAAAGAAGAAAAAAGAGTGAAAGGGATCTTTATGGCAACAAGTAGGCAAATCACAACACAAAATCACAAGTATTAAAAGCAAGTCAATGTGAGTCTTCTAATGCTTCAAACAAGCTGAAGTGACTAAAAGGTTGGAAAAATCAAAAAACAAGCTTTGAACATGATACAACAAAAATGATTCGAACAAAAAACTGAAAGAAATATGAAAATAAATTTACAATAGAGATGATAAATTTAGTGACATTGGTTAAAATGCTCATAAGGAAATGTGAAACACTGGCAAGGTAAATAAAAGTATTAATTTTTTAAAAAGGTAATAGAGCAAAAACAGTGATGAATAGGACTTTCAAGTCTTTAATGCCAGCACTCAAAGTCAAAGAAACCCTGTCTCAAAAAAGCAGCAACAATAAAAAACAATGAGGAGCATAACTAATATTTCAAGCAAAAGACAGAAATATTATCTACTAACATAAGACCAAGGAATGTTTTTCTTTGTTTGTTTTTCAAGACAGACAAAAAAAATTACTAAGTTTTGGAGGCCATAAAGCTTAACTATAATTTTTAATAATTCTTGGCCTTGATCAAGAGAATGTCTAAGTTTTAAATGGGGTCTGAGACACAGGCTAATGACATGGAAAACCTATTTAATAAAAATTGTAGCAGGAAAGTTATGAAATTTGAAGAAAGAGTTGGGCACATAGGTACTTAACATATACAAATAAACAGAACACCTAAATACCAGTATTACTACAGATCAAGAAAACAATACTTCAAAATGCAGTAGGAAAAATACTGCATCACTTCCAACATTCATCAGAAATTTCATCAAAATGCCATAAGAATTGTCAAGAAAAAATATCCTAAAGCTTGAAATGATGAAATGATACATTTTCAGTTCCAGATAATAGACAACATCTGACCAAGTTTACCAACAAAGTTACAATCAATAGGAAAGTAATGGAAACGATCATCCTAAGTGAGTATCTCCAAAGCAGAAAGAAACATATGGTATATACTCACTTACATAGACCTATAGGATAGGAAGGTCAGGCTGAAATCTATACACCTAGGGAAGATATACAAGAAGGAGGACCCAGGTTGGTAGGATCACTGCTTGTTTAGATGAACAAATAGGATGGACATTGAATGGAGGCTAAAACAAGCAACAGGACAGGAGCATACCAAAGAGGGCCTCTGAAAGAATCAATATAGCAATATAGCAAAGCAGATATTAAGACTCACAACCAAACCTTCGGCAGAGGGCAGGAAATAATAATAAAAATAGGGGAAGTTAGTAAGACTTGTGGAGAACAAGAGCTCCACAAAGACCAAACTGAGCAGGGCACAGGGGCCTTATACAAGACAGTTTCTCCAACCAAGGACCATGTATGGATATGTCGTAGAACCCCCGCTCAGAAGTGGCCCATGGTAGCTCGGTGTCCAACTTAAGACCCTAGTAAGGGGAACAGGGACTGTTTCAGTCATGAACTCGATGGCTGACTCTTTGACCCTCCCCCATACATGCCAGGGAGTAACAGCCTGGCTAGATCCCAGGGGAGGACATTGCAGCTAGCCCTGAGGAGAAAAGATGAACTGGGGTCAGATGGAAGGGGAGGAGATCCTCCCCTGTATGTGGACTTGAGGGGGCTGGGAGGAGATGAGGGAGGGATGGGGAGAGTGGGAGGGAATGAGGGAGGGGACTACGCCGGGGATGCAAAGTACCTAACCTCTGATTGATATAAAAATAAATAAATAACATTTTTTAAAAAACCTGCCTAGGCAAACACAGGTAATGAGTGTCTTATAACCAGTAAGCAAGCAAACTAGAAGATGTTTGAAGGAATTCTATACAATCATTGCAAAGAAATACTGTCACAACCATAAGAAGGCAAGAAAACATGAGAGGACAAGGGGAACAAACGTGGGAGAATTAGAAAAGAATGAAGCACACTCTAACTAGCACACTGGCAACTTTGTAGAATGAAAAAGAAGAAAAGGAGCAAACAATGCTTGGATTCACATGAGAAAACACAATAACAAACAAATGACAAAAATCAGTACAACGATCTCGGCAGCAATTCTAAACATAATTAATCCTTACTCTCCAAGAAAAAGACACATTGGCTAATTGAATTTAAAAATATAAGATCCATTAATGGTCTACCACTGAAAAAAAAAGCAGCTACTCTCACTGAGGCTGAGAGCAACACTAATCTATGCATAGAAATATAAACAAAATCTTTTATGGGCCATAAAATAATGTAAATGGGGAGTGTGGTTGTTATTTAATCATAACTAAAATTATTCAGTCCTTTTGAAATATATAAAATAGTGTAATCATGGAAAGAGAGATAAATGACGAGCATGACAGTAAATCTTAGAGTGTACCAACTTTTCATCTCCTGTGATACCTATTTCCAAGTAATATATTAGTCAAAAGCACAGAGCTTCATCATTTTCCATGTGAAAAATAACAGACTCACATTATGTTGAAGAAATAAAGAGCAATCGAATACATTTACTGCTAAGAAAAATGTATTTGGAGCTGGATACAGCTATATTTTTACATCAAATCAAACTCAAGTGTTTGTCTTAGAAAGATTCCACACTATTGGACTAGAACAACAATATTTAAATTTAGGGTAGAAGAACATTTATAAAGAATGAGTTCACAAAAACACACTTCCTTGACAGAACTAAATTCAGTGCAACATCATCACAGCCACAATAGATGGGGTAGTTAAAGGATGCAATTTAGGTTACTAGGGTCCTGGGTAAGTGTCCTGGAATAAGTTATCTTAAGGTACCAGTGATATGAAGCAGTTCGTTAAAGCCATGGAAGAAGGACAGAAAGAAAGATCAGTTATCCAGTGAGTTATCTTCACTGCTATAAAAATGCAGGCAACAATCAAAGTCAAAGATGGGACAGAAAACAAAATAACAGCAACAAATACAAAAAGAAGAAAATACAGGACCATGGGAGATCAGGGGTAGTGAACTGGGAAATTCATTTCAGAACCATAGTTTGGCTTAAGGTTCCCTTTCATATGGTTTCTGACAGCTGATAGATGAGGTTATTAGTTTGGACTTTGTAGAGCATCAGATTTCTGGCTTCCACTAGAATCCTGTTCACATCTACAACATGTACATCATTTTCTAATAATAATAATAATTTCAAACAATAAGGACAGCATCTCCAATTCATTGGTCAGTGCACTTTGCTAAGTTCTGAAAAGATTCTTATTCAGATGAGCAACATAGGCAGAAGAATGAAATAAAGTGCATTACATTCTGTAAAGTTGTTGAAATAAAATATAAGGAACATGTAAAATTATAAACCAGACAATAACATAAAACTATACAGTCATTGGACAGCAGACAAATTCTTTTCTTAGCAAAATATAAACAATGTAGTACAGAAAAAATTCATTAATAATAAAACACAGTAATCATAATATTCAAAATTAACTATGAAAAACTAAAAACAAATATTAATTTTCCCACTTTAAAGCTTAAGAAAATAGTTCATAAAGATTTGCAGTATTCACCCTTTGTGGCACACAGGTTTCAACACTTTACATCTGGTTTCTGAATGTTCTTCCTTTCTACCCCCTTCTTTCCTTCCTTCCTGCCTTCTTTCTCTACTTCCTCCCTCCCTCCTTTCCTTCACTCATTCATTCCTTCATTTCTACATTCCTTCCTATGATACGGCATGTAATACTGCAAATGCATGTATACTACAGTATTGTAACTTCATAGGCTTTACAATGCATAATGACCAAATAAAGGTAAAGTAGAATTACTTCTCTTTGAATATTGCTCAGATGTAGCCCATGGCAGCTCAAGTCTCCAAGTGGGTCCCTAGTAAGGGGAACAGGGACTGTCTCTGACATGAACTCACCTCCCACTGATGGGGAAGCAGCCTTAAGTGCCACAGAAGAAGACAATGTAGCCAGTCCTGATGAGAACTGATAGGGTAGAGTCAGATGGAAGGGGAGGAGGACCTCCTTATCAGTGACCTTGGGGAGAGGGATGGGAGTAGATGAGGGAAGGTGGGATTGGGAGAGGAGGGAGGGTGCTACTGCTGGGATACAAAGTGAATAAATTGTAATGATCAAAAATATTTTTTTTAAATTTTCCTCTCCTGCTAATTCCCCTGAACACTATATTTAAAAAACTAAAACATGTGTTAAATGTTAAATATTAGATTATTAAAGATTAAAGAATAAAGCTGGTGTTTTCACCTGTCAGATTTGTCTTAAGTTACATTTCTGCTGATTAACCTCTCAATCCACTTTGTTGTTGTGGAACAATCCATCTATTTTTCTTTATGCAGATTTGGGGGGATTGTTTGTTTATTTTTAAAGGAAGGGTTTGTCTGTGTAGCCTTGGCTCTCCTATACTTGCTTTGTAAGCCAGGCTAGCCTCAAACTCACAGCAATGCCCCTGCCTTTGCCTTCCTGAATATTGGGATTACAGGTATGTGTGCCACTGCTCCTGGTTGCCCATTTTTGCATCATTAAATTTGGTTAAAATAGCATGTCTGCTCAATGTTTAATTCCCAACCCCTCATTCTTTTCACTCAGCCATATTTCTTCTTCAAGTTTCAATTTAAATATTCTTGTTAAAAATTGTTTTCAATTGCCTTGTCTATTTCATTTATTTTTATTTGTTCCACAAAGCAGGTGTTTTTATTTTTTACTGTGTGTTTTTTTTTCATTTTCCTGGTAGAGTATAAATTTTGATGGAGTGATATGTTTTTCTCACTTATTGTTTTTCCTTAAACATCATGTGAATATTTTATATAAAATAAGAATTGCTGGTTGAATGTATATGTAATGGAGTAAATTTCTGTACAGAAAAGAAAATAGTTTATTAAATCTGAAAGATGATGACTTTTACTCATCTTACTCATAGAAGAAATAAAAGCAATCTTAAATAGACACTACTGCAGTGGTTCTCAACCTTTGGGTCTGGACCCCTTATGATCAAAGGACCCTTTCACAAAAGTTACCTAAGACCATTTGAAAATACAGATATTTATATTACAATTCAAAACAGTAGCAAAGTTACACTTATAAAGTAGCAACAAAATAATTTTATAGTTGTGGATCACTATAACATGGGGAACTGTATTGCAGGGTCTCAGCATTAGGAAGGTTGAGAACAGTTGTGCTAATGTAACTTCAAATACACCTTCTTAACCTTTTATCAACTAAAATGTCCTTAAATATTTAAGAATATGTGAAATTAGGGATAAGATTTCTAAATATGTCATTCAGTAAACAGATATATCTCAAGATCTGTATTTTCTCTAAACTTTTATGAATCCAAGTTACACAGAAATTATTTTTTTGCAGCATCAAAAATGTCTTGCTAAGAACTCTTGTGCTGCATTATCCCACTTTGACTTCTCTAGGCTATGGACTTGGCACCACAAAGTCAGGTTACAGTTCAAAGTCACTGTGCCTGATTTCAAGCTCCATCCCGTTTTCTAACCTTCCATTTTTCCAAAATACCCAGAGGCAAATAATTTTCTCTTGCTATCAGAAAAGATACCAAGGTCAGAACACCTGATCCCTAGTAGCACAAGTGACAGACAGCTCGAGTCTTTAAGATTCAGTTGTATAAACACCACAAGTAGGAATAACATCCCTCGAGACAATGGTACTTGTCTGCTCCTTAGCTGTCAAATTATTACACATTTCCATGCCCACCTTTAACCATAAAACCAATGGAAAGTTCAGTTCACTTCGTGATGCCCAGAAATCTGAGCAGGGTTTGTGTTCATAGGTCCTTATTCAGTTCCAAATGGAAGTACCTTGTTTGACTATCCAGTAGGAGGGAAATTTCTTTTCTGTGTCTTTTGGACATATCTCTTCCTTATAACCACTGCTTTTATTCCAGAAACTAACGACTTATTTCCATGTTGTCATTTCTACTGCCATCTGTCTTCCTGCCATTCTAATTTCAAACAGCTGCTAGCCCCTAGGTAGTGAGGGAGACACACTGTAATACTCCAGAATGACAAGCTTCAGGACTACATTTACAAAATTGATTTTGACCTATCTATATTTAGTGTGTGCTATATGTTTTATTCCTTGAGCATAATTAAAAATCACAATTAAAATCATCGAAAAGATGTTTAATGGCCAATACTGATAAATATCAGATGCTCAGTAGAAATAAAATATAACCCTCAATTCCTCCAGTCTGCAAATTCTAACTTCTTCCATATTGCATAAGAATGCATGTCATCCTTTCCTAACAAACAACCTCTAGAATCCTCTATTTTCTTCCCAAACTATTACAAAATTATACTAAAGAATACCCAAGGGGAGAGAGAGAAAAAATTTCAGTAAAAATATAATTGAGCCATTACCTAGAAACCAGAGCTATGACTCTTTCAACTTACTAAGCTTTGTTTTGGTGTATTTGTGCATCAATGAGGTTACTCAAAGCCTTAACAATTGCCATGGTTGCCTTTTAAAAGTAAACGGAAAATGTCAGCAGTTCACACGATTCAAAACAAATTTTAAAAACCTTCTCTAATTAGAGAAGCGCCTTTTATTATTCTCTTTAGAATAATGGAAGATTAATGATAAGGTGGGAAAAGCTAACTAGGTGGAAAGAAAATGAGGCAAGCATGCTCTCTGATGAGCTTTGCTCTTATTTCTCTCCAGGTATATTTTATTTATGATATATCATTAACACACATTGGGTAGAGGTGTTGCAAAAGAAACTGAGGGAAAATAAACTCTTTAGTGAAAAAGAAGAACAGGCAGCTTATGATTCATCATTTATTACTATTACTTGTCAGGGACCAAGTAAAAATGTTTATGTTCTTACACACATAAAAATGTCTTCGTAATGCTGCCCTTTGAAATATCATAGAATTAACTCCTTGGTTGAAGGATTTGCTTTTCCTCTGAGTATACCCAGGTTACTCAAATTTATATTAATGATTCCAGTATTTTATTGCATATATTTGGGAAATCATACATCATCTTTAAATCAAAAGTTACTCAGTAAGAGATGCAATATTACAGAATATTTCAGAGTGTGTAAAATCTATCTAAAGTGTTTTATTTCTGTAGAAATTGCTTTAAGTTCCCATGGTATTTAAAATGTGAATACAATATTTAAAATGTAAATAAACTATTCCTATTGGTCGGAGAGTTCATTCACTTTCATATAAACTTTGTCTTAACAAAGTTCACCATTGGTTGGGAGTACTCTTTTTTTCTCCAACACAGCTTTATTCAGGTGTTTGAAATACTTTATACAATCTAAAGATTAGACTCAAAACTGGACTAACTAGATGTCGACATGTAGAAGAATGCTAACATATCTGTATTTGTCACCTTGAACAAAACAAATGTGCAAGTGGACCAAAGACCTCAAAATAAAACCAAATACACTAAATCTAATAGAAGAAAAAGTGGAGAAGACCTTTGACTTCATTGTCACAGAGACAACTTGATGAACAGAACACCAACAGCTCAGGCACTAGGATCAATTATTAATAAATGGAACCTATGAAACTGAAAGACTTCTGTAAAACAAAGGACACTGTCAAGAGAACAAAACGGCATTCTACAGATTGGGAAAAGATCTTCACCAACCCAACATCTGACAAAGAGCTAATATACAAAATATATAAAGAACTCAAGAAATTAAACTCCAGCAAACCAAAGAATCCAATTAAAAGTGAGGTACAGAGCTAAGCAGAGAATTCTCAACAGAGGAATCTTGAATGGCTGAGAAGCAATTAAAAGAAATGCTCAGTACCTTTAGTCATCAGGGAAATGCAAGTCAAAATGACTCTGAGAGTCCATCCTATAGCCATAGGAATTGTGAGTATCAAATACTCAAGTGACAGCACCTGCTGGCAAGGATGTGAAGAAAGGAGAACACTCTTCCATTGCTGGTGGGAGTCCAAACTTACACAACCACTATGGAAATCGACCTGGCACTTTCTCAAAAAAAAATTGGAAATAGCTTTCCATCAAGACCCAGCGATGCCATTCCTGCAAATATACTCGAAAGATGCTCCATTATACAGAAAAGGCTTTTGCTCAGCTATGATCATGGCAGCTTTATTCATAATAGCCAGAATCTGGAAGCAAACTAGATGTTCCTCAACCAAAGAATGGATAAAGAAACTGTGGTACATTTACACAATGGAATACCACTCATCTAGTAAAAACAAGGAAATCATGAAATTTGCAAGCAAATGGATGGAACTAGAAAAGATCATCCTGAGTGAAGTAACTCAGACTTAGAAAGACATTTGGTATGTACTCATTTATAAGTGGATATTAGCCACATAGTACAGGATAACCATATTACAATCCGTAGATGCAAAGAAAATAAGTAACAAGGAGGATCCAAGGGGGGATACTTACGTATCACTCAGAGGTAGAAATAGAATAGATATGAGAAGAGGTTGAAAACAGGCAACAGGGTTGAAGAACAAGCATGGAGAGAAATGAAGGTATAGATCAGACTGGGGGAAGGCTGAGGTTCGACAGTGGGCTTGCAAAGGTAAAAGAAACCATGGGCTGGAGAGTCTCTGAAACAAGCTGGAGGCCTATGACATATTAGGCTCCTGGGAGGATACAGGGGGTGACTCTAGCTGAGACTCTTAGTAGCCAGAGTCATAGAAACTCAAGAGGATACCACCTAACTAGATTGGATTCCTAGAGGAGGGAGGGCAACACCAACCTACCCACCAAAACTTGGATGCAAAATTTACCCTGCCTACAAGACAAGCAGGGATGAAGATAGAGCAGAGATTGAGGGAATGTCCAACCAATGCCTGGCCTAACCTGAGACCCACCCCATGGGAAACAGCCAACCACTATTAATGACACTATTAATGATACTCTGCTATGTTTGCAGATAGAAGACTAGTATAGATCTCCTGTGAGAAACTACACCCAAGCAGTGGATCAAAACAGATGCTGAGACTCAGAGCCATACATTGGGTGGACCACAGTGAGTCTTGTGGAAGAATGGTGGAAGAATAAAAGTCGCCAAAGGGGACAAGAAGTCCACAAGAAGACCAACAGAGCCAAATAACTGGGCCCATGGAAGCTTATGGAGCACCAAGCAAGGACCATGCATAGACTTTATCTAGGCCCCTTAAACACATGTAGAAGATGGATAGGTAGGTCAACATGTGGGTCCCCTAGAAAGGGGAGCAGAGGCTATCTCTGACATGGAGTCTTTTGCCTCCTTTTCAGTCACTTCTCCCTGGCAGGGAGGCCTCACCAGGCCACAGGGGAACAAGAAGCACTCAATCCTGATGCAAATTAATGTGCTGGTATTGTTGGAGAGAAGGTAAATCCCCATTTTTGAAGGGGAGGGGAAGGGAACGGAGGGAGGGGGACTGAGAAGAGAAGAAGGAGGGAGATACTATCGGGGTGTACAGTGATAAAAATGAAGTAATTAACTAATTCAAAAAATCTTCACAACATTCTCTTACAAGGTACAGACTTCTCTGAGGCACATCAGAAGACATATCTAATGGTTCATATATTAAATTACAATTTTCTACTTATACTTAATTTTGAATTCCTTGAGATTGGGTACACAAATTAGCTTTTGCAACTTAAGTAGATAGTATATAATATTTCCCTTTGCTGAGAATCAGTGCACAACAAACATTGTATATAAAAACTAGTAAGTGAGAACATCGATACAGGATTAAGAAGACATACATTATTAATTTATTCAACAAGCATGTATCAAACAAGCAGTCTATCATTCAAACAAAGGCTGGCTATACAAAATTTATGAATCAGATATATTTGTATTGATCTATATTTTATTTCTATTTAAGATTGCCTGCCTATTATATTGTGACACTCAGCTGATCACTTTAATTTAGCAAATATAATCAAAATGATGTTGCAAACAATATTCTCAGATATTTTCAGAAAAGCAGATATTCTCTGCTTTTTGCCTTGGATTGCAGCCAGAGGAATCAAGGACATTTGTGAACATGGTCATAAATCTAACCAACGAAGGAATTAATTTGTGATTTGGGGTTCTAGTGTTGGATATGTATTTGTCACCTAGATGGCCTGTGGCAAGCCACTTAATCTCCTCGTATATTGTTTTCTTCTTGGTAAATAGAAAAATAGAATAGCTCTATGCCTCAAGGGTTGCATAGTGCTCTGATATGTGTATGAAACTGAACTGAATTTTTAGGGGATACCCAGGATATAGTAAAGATCTTGGTAAATGTAGCTATTATTATATAGATTTTTTAACACTAAAGAAAAATGTCTAAAATCACCCTATGAAATAGAATATATAATACTGTATTAGTAACCATGCCATTTTGCATGCTTTACACACATACACACAAAACCTGACCTCAGTTGACACAAACATAATTTATACACACACAAAAATTATATTTGTGTCACTTTAAGACACGAAACTCAGCCAGGTGTGGTGGCGCACACCTGTGATCCCAGCACTTAGGGAGGCAGAAGCAGGTGGGTTGATGTGAGTTAGAGCCTAGCCTGGTCTACAAAGTGAGTCAAGGACAGCCAAGACTAGACAGAAAAACCCTGTCTCAAGGAAAAAATACAAAATTCTGCCACTGTCTTCTTATGAAGAACCTTTGGATCCTGCAGAATATTCTGACTCAATTGATCTATTCTAGCCTAATTACAGCTCAGTTCTTTACAAATATCATATTTCCAGGCAATGCACAGTACTGGAAAGTAAAAGGATGGGTCACAGGGTTTTTATAAGTAATGTCATCTTTTTCTCTATTATTTCTCTTAAACCTATAGTTATAAATTATAATGAGCTAACAATTACAAAGGTTACAGATTCAAGATGTTACTCCTGGGGTGTCAATAAAATTTAACATCAAAACTATATTAGGAATTCATTACAGGTCAATTTGCCAGTTTGCAAGGGGTATAGGTACAGTATCACCAAGCAAATTTTCCTAATTCTCTGTGACTCTAAATCAAATGTCAGCCTCTATGCCTTCTCTTTAAAAATTTAATTCTTTCATTTACAACTGTCATCTGAGACAGAGAAAAAAGAAAGTTCAGTAGAAATGAGATAATTAGAGTATAGTAAGTCCCCTGGGGTGATATCCAAAGATATTCTGCTACATCCATATCTAGTTTCTTTTCCTCTCAATTCAATTCAAGGGCATAGGGATACTTGGAATTAAATTAACTTGGAATTATAAAGTCAACTTTCAATTAAAATGACAAATTAGTGATTTTCACATTGCTCTTTCCACACTCCAAATCATATTTTCTGTTGTTCTTAGAATCTCCTGAGTCCAACATAATCATGTACAAGATGTGGGAACTGGCAAAAGCTGACTCCAGGCAGAAGGTATGATGTGCCTATTCACTTCACACAAGATAACCCATTTAGAGCTGGAAAGGGGCACATAGGACAGATGGTCACCTTAGAAAAATTTATTAATTTGGAGGTGTGGTATTATATCCAGAGCTAGATTTTATGTCAAGGTCTTAAGAAAACATTCAAAAATGCATTTGTAAAATACAGAGAAAATGCATTTGTAAAACTTATCTAAAAAATGGTATTAAGTTAATGAACCCCTGATGGAATTTGCATTTGACAATTTTCCATTTGTGCATATGTAGGATGTCTCACAAGTAAGAGAAGAAAAGATTGGGATATTGAACTGACGCTGAGAGCTTCACATGAGCCAGCTCAATGCATCACATCCTCTCCTATTCCACACTGAAAAAGACACCACCTTTCCATGAAATGGGCCTTTGCAGCAATATTTTTACCATAGAAATATCGATTTTTTTTAATCAGCTTCACAGAATGGTTGTTGAACATTAATCAGCAAACTGAGGGAGAAGATATGGGTCCAAATTAAACTTAAAGTTTTTAAAATGTGTTTTGTGTATATGGACAGAGACAGATAAACAGAGAGAGCTGCAAGCCTGTCTTCTGAGTGAAAGAGTCAGAGTCATTCTCTCCTGCCACCTTGTGGGATCCTCCAAAATTAAACTCAGGTTCTGGACCTACACAGGAAAAATTGCCATCTGTTTAGCCATCTTACCCAGCACCTAAATACAAATTTTGAATTTGATCCTACAGTTACATAAATAATACTGTTGGGAAAAAAGTAGTTAGTAAATAACCTATAAAGCTACTTAGCAATATATTTACGTTTTAATGACCACATTTATAACTCAACAAACTAGAATTTTAAGGTTTTTGTGGAAATTTTACTTGGCTTTGATTTGTGTAAAGCTTTCTGTTCTACCTTCTTCACTGTATTAGTTTTAAGGTGGTCTTTGTTGGACTCATTCATCTTAGCTTCACACCCACTTTAGGCTTTAGGCCATCTTTGGTTTATTTTGTTTTTCTTTTTTTTAATTAATTTATTTATTTTTGTATCAATCACAGGTTAGGTATTTTGCATCCCAAGGATAGCCCCCTCCCTCATACCCTCCCACCCTCCCACTCCCTCCCTCATCTCCTCCCTGTCCCCTCCAAGTCCACCAACCAGGGAGGACCTCCTCCCCTTCCATCCAAACCCAGCTCTTCCTATCTCCTCAGGGCTGGCTGCAATGTCCTCCCCTGGGATCTAGCCAGTCTGTCACTCCCCGGCTTGTATGGGGGAGGGTCAAAGAGTCAACCATCAAGTTCATGACTGAAACAGTCCCAGTTTCCCTCAATAGCATCTTCAGTCTGACACTCAGCTATCATGGGCCCCATCTGAGCAGGGGTTCCAGGCCACATCCACACATGGTCCTTGGTTGTAGAAATCATCTCATACAAGACCCCTGTGCCCTGCTCAGTTTGGTCTTTGTGGAGCTCTTGCTTTCCCCAAGTCTTACCAACCTCCTCCATTTCTATCATGACTTCTCGCCCTCTGCCAAAGGCTTGATAGCGAGTCTTAATATCTGCTCTGATACATCGCTACATTGACCCACCCCCCCAGAGGTCCTCTTTGGCATGCTCCTGTTCTGTTGCTTGTTTTCTCCTCCACTCAATGTCAATCCCATTTGTTCATCCAAACGAGCATTGATCATACCCACCTGGGTCCTCCTTCCTGTATATCCTCCCTAGGTGTGTAGATTTCAGCATGACCTTCCTATCCTA
>CM053745.1:49438617-49454625 GCA_028658305.1 Pachyuromys duprasi | reverse complement strand
TTGGCTTCTTTGTCAAAAATCCAGTTTCCATAGGTGTGTGGGTTCATTTCTGGGTCTTCTATTCGGTTCCATTGATCCACTATTCTGTTTCTATGCCAACACCATGCAGTTTTTATTACTATTGCTCTGTAGTACAGCTTGAGGTCAGGGATGGAGATACCTCCAGATGATCTGTTGTTGTAGAGGATTGTTTTGGAGAGTCTGGGTTTTTTGTTTCTCCATATAAAGTTGAGTATTTTTCTTTCAAAGTCTGTGCAGAATTGTGATGGTATTTTGATGGGGATTGCATTGAATCTGTAGATTGCTTTTGGCAATATGGTCATTTTCCAATCCATGAGCACGGGAGGTCTTTCCACCTTCTAATATCTTCTTCAATTTCTTTCTTCAGAGATTTGAAATTTTTTCATAGAGGTCTTTCACTTGCTTGGTTAGAGTCACCCCAAGGTACTTTATGTTATTAGTGGCTATTGTGAAGGGTGTTGTTTCCCTAATTTTCTTTTCGGCCCTTTTGTCTTTGGTGTACAGGAGGGTTTCTGATTTTTTTGAGTTGATTTTATATCCATCCACTTTACTGAAGTTGTTTATCAGTTGAAGGAGTTCTCTGGTTGAATTTTGGGGGTCACTCATGTGTATTATCATATTGTCTGCAAATAGTGATACTTTGACTTCTTCCTTTCCAATTTGTATCCCCTTGATCTCCTTTAGTTGTCTTATTGCTTTAGCTAGGACTTCAAGTACTATGTTGAAGAGATATGGAGACAATCGCAGATCTATGCTAGAAACTGAATGATGATGTCAAAGCTTTGGCTTCAAAAGCTCCTTTATAGTATGCTTCTGCACAGTTCTATAACTGAACAGTTCAGTGTTCATGTCTTAATGGATATTTTATATATTGTTAAATCATAATTTATTTTATATCATAATGTGATATTAACTAATGTAAGGATTTTAGTTGCTAATCCAAGACTTATGTCATAATCCTGAGTCTGAAGTACTTAAAAAGTAGGTGAATCAAAAGTTATTTAAAGAGAATTAAGAAATATTTCATTAGTACCATTGAATATGATACAAGGTGTTTGGAAGTTCATGGAAAAAACACTGAAAACGTAGTATGGTTTTAATCTATGATTAAATAGATAATAAAAAATTAAAATTTCTACTCCTTCTTCTCTTTTATTTCATTATGCAAATGGGTGTTTTGCCTGCATCACTGGCACCCCCAAAAAACAGTGGAGAGCATTATATCCCCAGGAGGTTGAGGGACAAACAATTGTGAATCTGTGTCTCTTCTGGGAATCAGCCTGGGTCTGCAGGGAACACCAGTGCTGTAACCACGGAGCCATCTCTCCAGCTCCCCTTCGCTGTTTCGTAAGAGCATTAGCTTTGGAGTAACATTGTTATGTGTTAGGTATTATTCTAGACATTGACTACAGCATTGTAAATACAGACAGCACTGCCTTCTAGCCTCAGAGCTCCAACCACCAGGTTTCAATAATCCTTGTCTGATTTACATACAACAAATATCTCTATTAAATATTTTAGCACCAATGCCGATATTCCAAAGTGTTTTTATTCTCTATGAAGCTTATAACAATGCTAAGCTGGGGCTATACTCCATAAAAATTGAGTAGTGGAATTGAATTCCACATGTGGTGCATTTCAATAAAAGACTTCTCATAAGAAACAGCACTTCCTACTCTCTGCCAGAAGTAATCTGTACTGTGTATTGGCAGAAAAGACAAAGCAGTAGGTTTCCAGCTCAGACAATTTAAAATCTATAGTAATGTCCTGTAGGTAAGGTACTCTGCATTTATTACACAGGGCCATCCAATCAAGAAAAATACCGCATATTCATCTTGAGCATTTACCAAGGAGTGAACATAGTTTTCTCAACATTTTTGGGGGGTAGGGGGGTTGCTTTGTTGATTTACCTATTCTTCTGAATTCCCAAAACTAATGCAACATTTTCCCCTTCTTAATTTGAAAGTAACAGCATTGGAGCAAAGCCTTTTTACAAACAGTTATTTACATTGTCCAAATTTAAAAATCATTTTATACTTCATGGTAGTTACAGTGTGCATGCATTTGACATACAAAGCAACCCACTATTTTTTTAAAGCCAAGATATAAAAACTATGAAAATATTAAGAAAATTGCGTATTTTTGCTAAAATGTTTTGTCCTAAAACTTCATTTCCATAAAATTGAAGTCAGTATTTCAGTGTGTGTGTGTGTATGTGTGTGTGTGTTTGTGTGTGTGTGTTTGTGTGTGTGTTTGTGTGTGTGTTTGTGTGTGTATTTGTGTGTGTGTTTGTGTATGTGTGTTTGTGTGTGTGTGCTTGTGTGAGTGTGTGTGTGTTTGGGGGAGTCAGATTTGTAGAGCCTTAAGAGGCTCACTATTCAATCAGTAAAGTCAAATTGATGCAATACAGGTCCTTTGGGACTGTGATTGTCAGTTTCACTGTCAACTAGACTCAACATCAAGTCATCTTGAGGAGACTTTGTCTGGGGAGATTGGTTTAACTGCACTAAGTGTTATGAGAAGATCTGCCTGCAATTGATATCCTACCACTCCCTCTACAGACAATCCTGAACTGCTTAAGAATGGAGGAAGAAGCTGAGAACAGCCATGCTCGCATGCAGCACTCTGTCCTTGACTGTAGATACTAAGAACTGTTTCAAGTTCCTGCCACTATGACTTCCCTGCACTGATGGACTGTACCCTGAAATTGAAGCTAAAATACCCTCTTTCCCTTAAGCTGCTTTTGTCAGGGTGTTTTATCATAGCAACAGGAAACAAGAAAAAATAACCTCTATCTCCAAAAATAAGGTAAAAAGTTGAAATGAAAGTCAATGTTAACTTCTGACCTTCTCATGAATGTGCATGTCCATGTACACAACCATTCATATACACATGCACACACATAAGCACACACACACAAACATGCTAACATTATTAGTGTGTGGCATGGGAGAATGCCCCACATATGCTCCTGTATTTGAAACTGGGTTCACAGACGGTGATGCTGTTTTAATGAACTAGAAAAGATTTGGGATGTAGAGCCTTGCATGTCAGCAGTTTCTCGTTTGTGGAGTTTACTATCTTGTCCCTCTTCTGGGTCACTTTTCGCTTTACGAACGTGGTTGGCGGTGTGCTCTCTCAGGGCCTACCCCACCTACCTGCAGCCATGTCTCTGCCATTATGGACACTTTCTTTTATAAGCTGATTTTTTTCCTGCATTTTTATTATTACAGCAAGAATGCTTTTTGCTTTTCCTCCGACTGACCCTATCTTTATCTGGTTTTCTTTATGCATAGGTGTTATAGAGATCCTTATATGTGTGGAAGGAGAGTGTGTGCATGTATGAGTCAATTAATAATGTATGCACTTTGTAGTACAGCTGATCAGAAATGTTTTGTCAGAAAATAGCTTTACCAATCATATACTATGTAACAAAAGCCCAAATTAAAAAAAAAATATCAAGTTACCTATTTGTAAGAGCGTATTCATGGATGCTGGAGAGAAAGCTCAGTGGTAAACAGTGCTTGGTTCATGTTCTCTTTTTTTTTTACTTAATTTATTTATTTATTCACTTTACATCCCAACATTCCTTCAGTTCTCTCCTGACAGTCTCATTCTTTGCATCTTCTTCCATTCCCCATCCCTATTCCTCAGAAAAGTGGAGCCACCCTTACCCACACACACCAGCTCATCAGTTGGCATCAGGACTCAGCACATCCTCTTTCCCTGTGTCTTGGCAACTCGACCTGGGTGAAGAGGACCTTAGTTTGGTTCCAGTAAACATGTTTGATGGCTCAAAACTACCTATAATTCTAGATCCTAGAGATCGGATACCTTCTTCTGGCCTCCTAGGATATCTACATACAGGTAGCATACACATACACACTTAAAGAAACAGACCATCTGAATAATAAATGCTAGGGTTTTATAGCATTCCTATTCTTTTTAATGTTTTCCTCTCATTCTTTCACATGCAACTGTAACTTTGGTAACTAAAGTCCTCTTTCCTTATTTCAGGAGTGTTTATAGTCTTTATAAGTGAACATTCACTCATATTTTTCATTCATTTCATAACAACAAGCCACAAGTATCTGTGAACATCCCTGAGTACTGGAGGAAACTGAAATCTATATGAGGAGTGGTCAAGTGACAGTGACTATTTTCTGCTTACTTAGGATTCAGCTTTGGATTATGTAATTTGATCACTGAATCTAAAAAAAAAGTTACCAATATTACAGGATAAAAGCAGCTTATATCAATTTGCCACTTTTCATACTTTGTCAGTCAGAGTTTTAAAATGAAATAAAGCATCTTACCCAAGGTCATCCTTCTTCCTTAGCTTCTTTACATGTACTGATTTTAGTATGATTATACCATATTATATGTCTAATATCCACTGATAAGTGAGTATACACCATGTGTGTCTTTCTGCTTCTGGGATAACTCACTCAGGATGATCTTTTCTAGGTCCCATCATTTGCCTGCAAATTTCATGTTTTCTTTGTTCTTGATTGCAAGTAGTATTCCATTGCATAAATGTACCAAAATTTCTGTATCCATTTCTGCGTTGAAGGACACATGGATTGTTTTTAGATTCTGGCTATTACATAAAAAGCTGCTATGAACATGGTTTAACAACTATCCTTGGTGTACACTTGAGCATATTTTGGATATATACCTACAAGTGGTATAGCTGGATCTTGAGATTGCACTATTCGTAATTGTCTGATAAAGTGCCAGATTGATTTCCAAAGTGGTTGTACAGGTTTCCATTCCCACCAGCAAGGGAAGAAGGTTTCCTTTCTCTACATCTTCTCCAGCATGTGTTATCACTTGAGTTATTCATCTTAGCCATTCTGATGGGTGTAAGGTGAAATCTCAGGATCATTTTTATTTGGATTTCCCTCATGACTAAGGACATTGAGCATTTCTTTAAGTGTTTCTCTGCCATTTGATATTTCTCTATAGAGAATTCTCTGTTTAGTTCTGTACCCCATTTTTAATTGGATTATTTACGTTTTAACTTCTTCAGTCGTTTATATATTCTGGATATTAGCCCTCTGTCAGATATAGGGTTGGTGAAGATCCTTTCCCAATATGTAGGCTGTCGTTTTGTTCTGACAGTGTCCTTTGTTTTACAGAAGCTTTTTGATTTCATGAGGTCCCATTTATTTATTGTTGATCTTAGGGCCTGTGCTGTGGTGTTCTGTTCAGAAGTTGTCTCCTGTGCCAATGAGTTCAAGGCTCTTCCCCACTTTTTTGTTTCTCTGCCTTTTGATATTCCTTTTTTTTGAGAACTTTTTGTTTAGTTCTGTACCACATTTTTAAATTGGATTACTTGATTTGTTGCTGTTTAACATCTTGAGTTCTTTATATATTCTGGTTATTAGCCCTCTATCAGATGTAGGGTTGGTGAAGATCCTTTCCCAGTCTGTAGGCTGTTGTTTTGTTCTAATATGGATAAGATGCTCAATCCTCATTCAGAAAGGCAATGGGATAGACATCAGAAGAGGGAGAAAACAGAGAACAGGAACGGAGTCTACCAGAAAGGGTCTCTGAAAGACTCTACCCAGCAAGGTATCGAAGCAGATGCTGAGACTCATAGCCAAACTTTGGGCAGAGTGCAGGGAATCTTATCAAATAAGAGGGAGATAGAAAGACCTGGAGAAGACAGGAGCAATACAAGAAGACCAACAGAACCAAAAAAAAAATGGGCCCAGGGTTCTTTTCTGAGACTGATATTCCAACCAAGGAGCATTCATGGAGGTAACTTAGAACCCCTGCACAGATGTAGCCCATGGCAGCTCAGTCTCCAAGTGGGAACCGTAGTAAGGGGGACAGGGGCTGTCTCTGACATGAACTCAAGTGGCTGGCTTTTTGATCACCTCCCCCTGAGGAGGAGACAGCCTTACCAGACCACAGAAGAAGGCAGACAGTCCTGATGAGACCTGAAAGGCTAGGGTCAGATGGAAGGGAAGGAGGACCTTTCCTATCAGTAGACTTGGGGAGGAGCATGGGAGGAGAAGATGGAGGGAGGGTGGGATTGGGATGGGATGAGAGAGGGTGCTATGACTGGGATACAAAGTGAATAAATTAAAATAAATTAAAAAATTAAAAATGTAAAAATATATTACATTTTGTTATTCATATATAGAAATATTCATCACTAAAGTATAATTTTCGCTCACCTCTCCCAAACAGAATTTACACATGATTTATAAGTAAACAGACAAATGAATAAACAAACAAAAAATACTTTAAAAATGAAATAAATCCCTTTTAATGTTACCTAAACTATTTTATTTACCTTAAACACTTACAACTTGATAAAACTTTCAAAGATTTTATAGAGACTATATTCTTCTTTCTTATATGGTGCATGCTCCTTTTTGTATTCAAGCAAAAATATTAACATAAAGGATTTTGCTGCATATAAATACAGTTCTTACAGTTATATGTTCTTATATGTTCAAAGATATAGTAATAATATATGTAATAATATTCTCTTGTTAAGTAATGAAAAAGTGATGCCTCACTGTGTGTGGACCTTTATATGTCTCCTTTCCCCAGAGTCCTCCCCTGGATGTTCTCAGCTGGCCAAAGTCATACCCCTCACACAAGAGAGATCACAGTGAAACATCATGTGCCCAGTTTGCAGTAAAACATCGCGTGACAAAACTGAGTTTTCAAAAAACCAGAACTTCCACTTCAGTTTACCGATTAATAAAAAGATTTAGGAATTTCAAGACACAGAACATGCCCACCATTTAAATGCATCAAAAGCAAAGTAACTTGTAGTAATTTGGTGATTGAAAGCTTAATGAGTAGCATCAGAAACAGACACTTCATAAAAGTCACAAATCAGTGTGAATACTACGTTGGTTCTAAGTATATCTTAAGAATTGCACAACAATGGAACATGTGTAAAGTGCATGAGTTTACCTGCCTATCTGAAGCAATAAAGTTAAGTGAAATGTGAAGACTTCAGGAGCATCCATAAATGTCATGGTAAGTAGAGTTAGAATACAGATTAGAAACAATTGAACCAGTTAGAAAAGCTAATGGAAAGGTCACGCTACTCACCAACCACGACACTTTCAATTTTCCTGACATTTCCTCTGGAGACATGAAGTTCACAGTCTCCAAAGGAACATTTAGACTCTACATCAAATCACTAGATGACATTCTTTATTGTTTCACAGTCTCTTGCCAATTAATAAGACAAATGGTTTAAAAGGAGACAGGTCTAAGAAGCAGAGTAAACAATTCAAAAAAAGAAAAAAATGCCACTGCTTAATTTGGAGGTCTACTATGTCAGAGGTCTACAAAGGTGGGAAGTTATACCCTGAGTAAAACCACGGAAAACTGAAAGAAACAGGCTAAATACTGTAGCATTGGATTATGTCATATTGAACAAGAGAAAGCAAACAAAAACTCTAAACTGAAGCAACAAACATATTGTGGTCACTTTGTTTACTTAGATGTCTAAAGCAATTTAATTTTCTCTGATTCGTAATTTATAGTCAATAAACCTATTAGATATTCATTTCAGGGCAACATACTTAAAATGATAACAGAAGTGGATAGTCACGCTACATGGTTGTTACATGTTTATAAATTCTGGAAGCATAGCGTAATATAAAGGGGATATATTATTTTATATGATTTAATTAAATAATTTGGCCGAAATGAATAATTGAAGTAAAGTAAATACAACACGCTTATGTATATTAAACCCATGTGAGAAAATGTCTTCTTAAATTAAGATCAAACACTAGATTCTAAATATTGAATACTGCAAACAAAATCATTCTTGTCAATATTAAATTTTAATAATGTTTTTATTTATTATATAAATAAAAGAAAGTTTTCACTTTGCATTTACATGTACAATTCTGGTATCTTTGAGCAAAAAGATCATTTTGAATAAAGACTAGAATGAAGTGTTCTCACAAGGTTGCCTTCAGATTTCTAAACTAGGGCATGAATAGTTAGCATCAGTGTTCATATCAAATTGATGTTTCATTAAGTCAATTTAGAAGAGCTGGAAACATTTCCCCTCTGTTTGAAGGATGTGACAATCCAATATTCCAGGCCCAAGCTACTTAATTTGGGGGCAATAGTCTCCAGGATGCCTGTTTTAACCAAATAAACTTGATTAATGTAATAAATAAATTGTTGCCATTCCCTCAGAGTCAATAAGTTTTCTGCTTGTTTACATTCCACAGAACTGAGCAATTGTAGTGATATATTTGATTCAACAAAGGAAAAGAGTTAGTTCCCTTGTTAGTAAGTTCTGTTGTTTCTCTGTTCTTTATGGAGCTCAGATATTTATCATAGTGTGGAAGCTCTGTCATAATACTGGCAATAAGTTTATGGGTGCTGTCTCAACACTGAATTCCTTATGCTTCATACTTACTATGTATTTTAGCTGTATATATAAAAACAAAGAACCTATAAAATATCTTCCATAAAATAAAATTCACATTTGACAGAATAATCAAAATAAACAAAACAAGAAAGCAGAGGCAGCCCTTCCGGGGCTGTAGCATACAGCTTACATAGTGAAGCTAGCAAAAGAAAACACAAATATCCTAAGATTATCCTAGTACAAACGAAAAGAGAGAAAGGGTGTCTGTTTCCAAGTCGGCGAATTCAGGATGTCATTCTGAAAAGATGAAGAAGGAATCTTTGTCTGAGTACAAGAGAGTAGAGAGGAAATCACGCTGGGCTCTTGGGAGTGCTCACGGTGGAAGCTACAGAGGCTCTCTCTTTTGAGTGGCATGTGTGCTGACAACAGGAAGGAGAATGGTCCTCCGGAAAGCTATACTAACTTAATCCTGGGAGATTTCTAGAAGTATATTGTCACCACTCTGCTGGAGGCAAGAAGCACTAAGAAGTACACGGGCAAGCAAGATATGTTAGGAGGGGTGACATCCACTATCAAAGATTCTTGGACTGTGTATTGGATCATCACAACTGCAACATATGAGGTGTGCATCTACAAGCACTGTCTGGATACAATGCCGTTGCTAATATTTTTAATATATAATTTTATATATATATAATCACTTTTTATTGTACTTAACTAATTTCAAGATATGCTACATGGGTGGATTCTGTTTTAGCTGTAGAAGGGGGAATAGTATGTTCAACCAATTAGAATACAGCTTACATAGTGAAAATGATTATCACAAAGGAAAAATTTATATTTAGAATACTACTCTGCCATCTACAGGAAGACTGAGAATGTGACATCAAATTGCAGAAAAAGTTAAACTAAAATGACCTTTTTTCTTAATAGAATGGATAACTGTGGTAAATAAGTAGTCTAAAGGCAACATGGTAAGATTTCTAAGGCTGTCAATGTAAACAATGGAAATAATAATTACAAACAAATTACAGAAATAGACAGGCACACAGGTGTCAGAGAACAAAGATTAAATATGTACACATTGATCTTTATTTTCATCATGGAAGTGATAATTAATCTTCCAAAGTGTACGTGAGAATTCAGTACTTAGCTCTCCCTCTTTTTATTTCTTTGCCTGTCACTCAAGAATTAGGACACAGTACTTCAGTGCTGGTGTCTTGATTTCCTAGTGACCATATGTTCACTGCCACTCTCTAAGTGTTCTAGAAGACAGTGTCATAGAAGACAAAGAGTTGTGTCTCTCAGGACACTTCACTGGAATGTTCACTCTTTTAGAATATTTCTTAATTATTATTGTTGTTTTTCTTAAGGAAAATAAAAGGGATATTCTTTAAAATATTTTGAACTAGTTTGTGCTATTTACTCATTAAACTATACATGTATTGACTACATGTTACTAATATAATAAATTTTGATCATCTCATTGAACCTTGCTGACTTTTTGGCCACTGTTATTAGCTGTTTATTTTCAGCTTCCCATATTCTAATAGGCTTTTCAATATAAAATTCCAGTAGTAAAGAAGGACAATATATGAAAGAACTTCAACCATCTGAGTAAATTTCAGTGAGAACAAAAACATATTCAGCAACTTGTACTAAATATCTGCTGTCTTTAAATTTTATTTGTTAAAATCTTTTTCCTTTCATACATGTATGGAATGAATTTTGATCACATTCACTCCTTACCACTTCAGTTCTGCTTCCCCAAGAAGGCCGCAGCACATCTCCTACCTAACTTAATATCTAGTATGTAGTGGTTAATGCAGAGTTTACATATCTTGTATTTTTTTCATTTTTTTATTTTTTAATATTAGTTACAGTTTATTAACTCTGTATCCCAGATGAATCCCGCTCCCTCATTCCCTCCCAACCCCACCCTCCCTCCCTCATCTCCTCCCTGCCCCTTTCCAAGTCCACTCATAGGGGAGGACCTCCTCCTCTTTCAACTGACCCTGGTTTATCAGGTCTTATCAGGACTGGCTGCAAAGTCCTCTGTGACCTGGCAGGATTGATCCTCCCTGTGGAGGGGGGAAGTCAAAGAGCCCTCTATTGAGTTCATGTCAGAGATAGTCCCTGTTCTCCTTAATAAGCTACCCATTTGGATACTGAGCTACCATGGGCTAATATCTTGTCTTTTTGAAAAGATTTCTGACAAAGTTTAATGAGTAAATAGTACCTGAGAATTCAGTGGTTTCTCTCCCCCACCGTTTTTTTTTTATATTTCTTTGCCTGTCACTCAAGATTCTTTAGCCTCTGCCTCCCAGGTGTGCTGTCATTTTGGAAAAGGCAATACACACTAAAGAGATGTGTGGTTGCTAACAATGATCAGAGCCTAGGAGGGATGGATAGGTGGACTTGATACTGTAATGGCACCTATGAGCCATTATAAATTGCCAAAATCTATTATATTAGCTCAACAGAGTGAACACAGATATAAACTATGGGTTTTAGATGATAATAAAACATCAATATTTTCTGATCAACTACAACAAATGCCCTTCATCATTTTAAAATGTAACTTGTATAGTTGAGTGACAGGAATGCATAGAATATATCTATTATTTCTTCTCCCATTTCCCTGTTTTTTACTCTTCTCTTAAAAGTGTAGTGAACTGAGTCTTCAAGGGTACTGTGTACAAGTTAGGCTTCATAAATAGTAGGAAAAACAATCTTGTTCCTTAGTCAAGTTGGTTGAGTCGGAAGCCTCTAAAATGAATTTTACTTGGTCTTTAGTTGTCAGGCTAAAAAATTCTATAGGAATTACAGCCTAATGAAGACAGACAATCAGAGAAGGTATGAATATATAGCAGAGCATTTTTTATGTTGGTAGTAACAGCTACTAATATTTATACAGTGCAGTAAAATATTTAAATTAAAATGGCTAATAAATTGTTTGTAATTATGTTTAAGAAATATTGTACCTTAAAACTATAAAAACATATTCAGAATAAAGGTTTATAATGAACATTAAAGTTTTACTTTACTAAATGCATACAAATTTACTATCAATCAAATGGAAAGGATCTTTAGTACAGAAGAAACAGACAAAAGAGAAGAGATTTTTCAGTAAACAGTGTTATCTTATCTGCTTACATTCTTATGGAATTGGAAATATCAGCTACAGCAAAAAGATACAGCAAGACATAATAACCAGAGGATTATAACACTGCTCATGAGAATAGATGTAATAAGCACTTGGAAAATGTCTTTGTCAATACCTGTTTAAGATGAACGAATGAACACGCATGAGTCAAAAAAATCATTCCTCGGTGTATTCTCAACATAAAGTCTTCAGCTAATGGTATTTATTGATTCATCATTAGTATGTCTACTCATCATAGCAAAAAAGTAGTAATAGCATCAATTGTCACCATGTACAATTTAGTGTATTTATACTTAATGGACTGTATTGAATACTTTAAACATCCATCATCAATGAGTTAACACAACCTTCATCATTTCTTGGAGAGTTAAAAATGTTTTACTCTTTTAATTGAATACATAAATACATACACTTAAACTATAATAATAAGGAATAGCAAATAAAGTATAATCCTGACAATTATTCACATTTAGATAATTTCAAAAACAAATAATTCATAAATGTGAAAACTAAATTATAGTTTTTTGCAATTAAGCTAGAAATCACAACTCAAAGTATTATAATATTGGTCCAATACAGAGCCAATAGAAAAATATCTGTTTTACGTTTTTCAGTGGATGAGGATATGCTCAGTTTTGATGCAATTTATTGTGCTGGGGAGAGCTGATGAGGGGGTGAAGAGAGTCCCCTTTATCGGGGGATAGGCAGTGAGGAATGGAAAACAAGGCAAAGAGGGCCTGGGAGAAGAGAAGGAGTGGGCACCCTTGGAAAGCAAAGTAAATAAACTTAAATAAAATCTTTAATTAAATTCTAATTTTTATATTAATTACAATTTGTTCACTTTGTATCCCAGCTATAGCCTCCTCCCTCATTCCTTCCCAATCCCATCCTCTCTCCCTCATCTCCTCCCATGCTCCTTTCCAAGTCCACTGATAGGGGAGGTCTACCTCCCCTTCCATCTGAGACTAGCTTATCAGGTCTCATCAGGACTGGCTGCATTGTCCTCCTCTGTGGCCTGGCAAGGCTACACCCCCCCTCAAGTGGGGGGAGGGTGTCAAAGAGCCAGCCACTAAGCTTACGTCAGAGATAGTCCCTGTTCCCCTTACTAGGGTACCCACTTGGATACTGAGCTGCAATGGGCTACATGTGAGCAGGGTTCTAGGTTATATACATGGTCCTTGGTTGGAGTATCAGTCTCAGAAAACACCCCTGTGCCCCCAGATATTTTGTTTTTGATGCTCTCCTTGTGGAGCTCCACTCCTCTCCAGGTCTTACTATCTCCCCCTTCTTTCATAAGATTCCCAGCACTCTGCCCAAAGTTTGGCTATGAGTCTCAGCATCTGCTCTGATACACTGCTGGGTAGACTCTGGGTAGAGTCTTTCAGAGGCCCTCTGTGGTAGGCTCTTTTCCTGTTTCCTATAGTTTTTCCTTCCAATGTCCATCTCTTTTGTCTTTCTGAGTGAGGATTGATCATCTTACCCAGGGTCTTCCTTCTTGCTTAACTTCCAGAGGTGTACAGATTTTAGTATATTTATCATATATGTCTAATATCCATTTATAAATGAGTATATACTGTGTGTGTCTTTCTGCTTCTGGGATACCTCACTCAGGATGATCTTTTCCAGATCCCACCATTTGCCTGCAAATTTCATGATTTCTTTATTTTTAATTGCTGAGTAGTATTCCATTGTTTAAATGTACCACAATTTCAGCAATTATTTTTTTTAATGTGGCTTACTCTCCATCTTTCTTTCCTTTAAGTAATGAATGGGTTTTCCTGGCCTAGCATTTTTTTGTAACGATATATTAGGATTTTGAATCTTGTTAATGGTAATAATAGTTATTAATTATGTGATGTTTGTCCTTCCCTAACTGTAGACTTGATGACAATAATAAATTGAACTAAAATAAATTACATTTCTATGTGACTGTGTGTGTGGTTCATCAATGTGAAGAAGTGCTGTGCATATTCGTGTGTGTGAGAGTACATATGAGTGTGTGCACTCACACAGTCGATGGCACAGGTTGAGATCGGATGTCTCTCTTGATAGCTGTCTACTTTCCGTAGTGAGGCACTGTCTGTCACTGAACCCAGAGCTCACTGTTTCCACTAGTGAAGTTGGTGAGCTTATTCCAAGCATTGTCATTAATTCCATAGAAGGCATTTCCTAACCCAATAAGACTGGCTGGAAAATGAGATTGCCTACATTATTCTTAAGAATAATATGAGATAGGTCCATTTAGAAACTACAACATTTATGTCCATACAGTTAAGCTCTACAAAATTTTCATGTGGTGTCTAGGTTAAATATGTATATATAAAATAAAATATAATTGTGGATTATTATATAGAAATATTCAGTTAAATATTCTGTCTTATTCAGTATATTCAATGATATAAACAAAAGTCTTGTTTATGAAACATTGACATAAATATTTTAAAAAATAAAGTATATATGCTTAGGTTCCTTTTATTCTCAGAAAACTCCAAAGGAAGAAGTACCCACTTCTGTGTTGATGGAGACATTACTGAATCAATACTTTTATTATATTAAATTCAGTGTACATTTCTGGAAAAATAACAATTTTATTTTTCCAAATTAGACTGCAATAGTAAATATAAATGTTTTTCATTTTAAGTCTTTCTGTCAGGAGTTCTTGAGATTCAAGCAAATTGATAATTATGCATATATTAACTAATCATATAAATCATAACATATATGAATTATGTGTATATATTATATTTATTTATATGGAATATATTCACCTTTGAAGGAAAGCAAGATTAATAATATGATTTAAAAGACAATATACTCAGGAAATTTAAACACACCTTGACAGTCTGCTTATTAATGCGTCACTATTAGATATTTAGTCTGGGAGTTCGAGTTTGAAGAGTTTTCAATATTCACAATAACAAAAGTAGAGCAAAACTAAAATACTAAAAACCTAAAAGAAGATCTCTCTCTTTATGGTAACCTAATCATGCAAAAATAACATGAACTACAGGTGCAAATAAGCTCCAGAAGAGGGTCAATATGCCCTCGTCCCTCAGGGGCTAGAGGGCCAGAGTTCAGTGGCCCTATGTTTCGAAGCAGTCTCCTGTACATACTCTTCCCGCTTGTCTCTTAATATGGATAAAGCATTTCTTCCTTCATAAAGAATTACTTATCTTTAAGAATTTTTTTCTTAGTATTAATCCAAGCTCAAAACTGAGAAAAGCTAAATCAAAGCCAAAAATACTTCCTCCCTTTTAATGTAATTTTTGTTTCTATTTGTTGGCTTATTTCATTAAAGAATAGGGTTTTTTTTTTACCCTTTATTGATTCTTTGAGAGTTTCACATCATGCACCTGTCACATTCTTCTCTCCATCCCTTCCTATCTGCCCTCAGACTGTGCAATCCTCCCAAAAGAAAACATACAACAAAGTAATTTTTAAAAACAAGGCATAGGAAATGTCTCATTGTGGAAGCTGCATTATGTCACAATGTGTCCCACAGTATGCCCTTTTGCCCGCATATCTTTACTTACAATTGTTCACTGGTTGGTCTGGTATGAGGCCTCCAGCTTCTGCCACATCATCAATACTGGATCCTCACTGAGACTCTTCTCAATACCTGTTGTTGCCAGGTGTCATGGAGAACCTAATGCTGCAGCCGGCAGGGGTAGGGGCAGCTCTTCGGCTCTTACCCATACCCAAGCCATCAGAGCCACCTCTACTCTGCTGTTGACTCAAGGTGCAGGGGTCACTCTCCCTGTTCTGAGTGCTGCAGCTAGTGAGGGACAGGGACAGCTCTCCTGCACTCATGACCAGTTCTCTCAACTGTAGCAGGTGGCAAAGTGGGGAGGGGAGAGTATTACAGCCACACCCAAACCATTTCAAGGCAGGGCCATATGTCCTGGGCTCACATCCTTGAGGCCAGCTCACCTGAACACCTGACACCAGGGCCATCTCTGCTGTGCTGCCCAGGTGAGGTGCAAGACCCTATGACAGCTCCCCCACTCTCTTGACCTAGGGCTACTTCTCCCAACAGCCACAGCTGCCAAAAGGTGAGGAGGTTAAAAGTATCACCTCATGCCCATGCCACTCTGTGCAAGTGGAAGAGCCAGCCTTCCCAAAATTTGACCAGCATCCCAGTTTTCTTGGGTTCCCTAAGATGTTGTCACTTCAGACAACAGGAAGCCGTGTAAAGAATGTAATGTCCTTATGCCTGCCTCACCATCACCATCTCCTAGACCCACATTTTTTTTACAGTAAACAAAAAGAGAGGATTGTTAGCAATCAGGTATTCCCACCAGCCTGTCCTCAGGGACCTAATGACTTACATCATCACCAGATGTGACAGGCACTCCAGCTGTTTTAGGTGCTGCACAGAAAAGGACACCAGCCACCCGAGAAAACTCTCTCTCTCTTCTCTTCTCTTCTCTTCTCTCTCTCTCTCTCTCTC
>CM053745.1:49427873-49438117 GCA_028658305.1 Pachyuromys duprasi | reverse complement strand
GGAGGGGGTGGGAGGAGGGAGATGAGGGAGGGAGTGGGAGGGTGGGAGGGAATGAGGGAGGAGGCTAAGCCTGGGATGCAAAGTACCTAACCTATGATTGATATAAAAATAAATAAATTAAAAAAACACACATACATAAAATCACAAAATCAGAAACCATAATACACATGCAAGTAAGACAAAACACAAACAAACAAAACAACACACACACAAAAAAAACAAACAAAGAGGAGTAGATGGCTGGAAATAAGCAAACTCAGTGCCAAATCAATAAATTAGAAACAAAAAGAACAATTCAAAGAATCAATGAAACCAAGAAACCAATTTTCACAATTTTTAATGTCATTCTTAATAAAATAAATAAATAAACATAGTGAACTTACAGACATTTTAACTGAAGCAGATCTAAATCCTCATAACTATAAATAGGTTATGATGAAATGTATCACTCTTATTAAGAATTAACTCACTTGCATGCATGGTTGTCTAAAGCAGAGGTATGCTGGCATCTTCTTCTCCTCTAGTCCTGCACACAATTGTTTCATGTGTTAGTGAAATTTTCCTAATTATTTTCTCATTTTAGAATTTCTCATATTTGTGTTGAGAACTGTTATTATCAAGAACCCATATACTGCCTGTCATTACTGGAATAATCTCAGAATGAAAGTTCACCTCTACTTCATTGCCTCCAGCCGAGATTTGTTAGCAGAGTAACTGTTGCCTGGAAATATAAAAGAAAATTTATAAATAAAAAAGACCCATGTTATTGCATCAGGTCAAGGAGCAAAGAAATAAAAACAAATTAAAAGAGCCATGATATGACATTAAGTCAAGGGGCAAAGAAATAAAAACACCTTGCACGTTTTTTTAATCACTTTCTAACTTTTCCTAAAATCATTCCTGGAGTTATATAATTCTATTCTTTACAATATGGTGTAAATTTAGCAAATTGTTCAAAAAGCCTAAGTGAAGAAAAATCAGTTCCCCAGTAGATCAAATGATTTCCATTATTTCAGAAAGTACCAAGACATAATCACAGGCTTTGAATTCATGGTGCACAAAGGTGGACTACAATAATGGCATCTACTCTGTAATCAACAGATTTTTCACAATCACTGGCATTCATGTGGAGCTCCCATGAATTTGTGTTCAATAATTTTCATAATCATCAGGAATCAGTGAAATGTGAGCATTCGGGAACGTATCAGTAAATTATGCCCTTCACCACAAATAGAGGGAATTCAGAAACTTTATGTCTGGCAAGAAAATCTTAACTGTAAAAAGCAGAGCCAGTTTAGATTCTTAACTAAAGTCACTGCCTCTGGTCAAAATATCTTCCTGGCACAGAAGGGAGTTTATCAATTCAGGAGAAATCTCAAAGTCCAAATGTGCAAAGTCATTTATTCTGCTTGTTTAGTTGCCATTGTATACGCATTAGCATATTTTTTATTTAATTTTGGACATGAAAGATGGAGCATAGTCTACAACATTTCTCTCAATATAATCATGGAATCCAACTACAGCTAGAGTGAAACAGCAACATTTCCTAGGGTTCATAAATGCCATATAACTGTAATTTCTAACCCGAATAATTCTTCAGTATATAAAAGATGGGGATGCAGGTGAAGAGCACTGGCTGCTCTTTCTGAGGACCTGGATTTGATTCCCAGCACCAATATGGCAGCTCACAACTGTCTCTTACTCCAGTTCCACAGTATCTAATGCTCTTTTCTGGATGTCATGTGCATTAGGCATGCATGTGGTATACAGTTGTACATGAAAAGAAAACACCATATACATAAAACAACTTTTTAATTAAATGGCAAATAAGTTAACAGCAAACTGGTTTTTCTTAACACTTTTAACAATATTGAATTAAGTGCAGCTTCTCTCTGAGAGAGAAATAATGAGAGTACTGTTTCTGCCT
This sequence comes from Pachyuromys duprasi, assembly GCA_028658305.1. Lineage (NCBI taxonomy): Eukaryota > Metazoa > Chordata > Mammalia > Rodentia > Muridae > Pachyuromys > Pachyuromys duprasi. Next base: position 49,436,190 of record CM053745.1, on the reverse strand, counting down.
TTTCCATATGCACACATACATAGTAATGAGGTTGCTTTAATTGTGGTCTTCATTTTATGGTCTTTTGGACTAGCATTTTGATATACATTACTATTTTGGCTATTATGTTTAAATCTTCCCAATTTTAACAACATAAAAATAAAAAAGAAGAGGAAAAAGAAGGAAGAAGAGGAGGAAGAGTCAGATTACCGCCAGTGCCAGACCAGTTTTTCTCAATTTAAACTTGCTACAGGGCTCCAAATTTCCAGGAATAATAAGTTATTCCTGTCAGCTTTCTTGTCCACATTTCCCAAACAATGCCTTTTCTTTGATTGTCATGACCTCCATCATTCAACTATAACTAATGCCATCTTTCCACTGATTTAATCTTTCTCATATCTTCAACCTTATCTCCCTTCTATAGGTTTCGCATTACTTACTGTTTATTTATTTGTTTTATTTTGTTTTGTTTTTGTTTTTCTGTACATGGTAGTTCAGTTTAGAAAAAAAAATTTAAACTCAAACAACAGTCTGAGGTATAGATATGGCTTAATGGTTTAAGAACATTTACTGGTCTTGTAGAAGAGCAGAGTTTGGTCCCCCTGAACCTACATGGGAAACTTCACAACCTGACACTCCATCTCCAGAGGATTCTTGCCCTGTTCTAGACTCTGTGGATACCTACACTAACATGCACATACTCTCCAAAGAGATAGACACAAAATTTTGAAAAATAATACAAATAAGTTTTTTCAAAATACTTACATGTACTGTTGTGAAGTTGACTTAATGAAGTTCATTAATGTTGAAATTACTTTAAAAAAAAGAATTGCGAGGATATAATGCTGAATATAGGAGTTTTAGTTATATGTATCTCTATCCTTTAAAAGGGTGTGTCTGTCTATATTGGGAAACAAAGACTAACACACATCAACATCTGGACTGTTTGGAGTACCACTCTTCTACCATCCACTGGCATATCACAAGAGATAGAAAGAATGAAAATTTTTCAGAAGAAATATTATTTTTGAGTAGACCAGTTCTTGTTCTGTGAGAATCCAGCTGAGTGATAAAGCCCTTACAAATTGTGGAAGACGATATACTTTCTTCAAAACCTCCTGATTATAAATACTTCAACAATACTTTCAGAGAAACACCAACACTGGTCTTTAAGTAAACTGGGTACCAAACACTAGACAAATTGATATTTAAAATGCATTATTTTGGAGGTTAGTAAGGTATATTAGGATGATTTAGATGGTGAAATATATTGCAAGATATGGGGGAAAGAAGTAAACGTAATAAGAAATGGCAAGATGTGAGTTTGTTTTCAGTGTTGATTTGAAAATTCTTCTTGAGGATTTGTACACAATTGAGAATTATTCTTCTTATGACTGTAATCCCAGCAGTCTGGGAGGCCGAGGCAGGTAGATCACTATGCGTGTGAGGCCACCTGGTCTGCAACGTGTACCCAGGATAGCTAATGCTACACAGAAACAACCTATCTCAAAAAATCAATCAATCAATCAATCAAAAATTTAAAAAATAATTATTCTACTAAGCTCACAGACATTGTTTAAGGAAGAGGTCCTTTATTTATTTTATCATTTATTTGTTTGTTTGTTTGTTTGTTTATTTACTGTCTCTGCCACGACATACTCTCTATTTCTGACCTGCTTGACACATCTTGCTCCCCTTTGATGTTGTTTTCCTCTTCTTTCTGAAGTCTGGGTGGTAAGAGATCTATGACGTTTAGGCTTCATCTAGAATTGCTCCTTCATTTACATTCCTTCTGTATATGAAAACTGGTCTTTGCATAACATCTGCCCACTGACAACTCATGAATTTCTGCAGCCCATGCTGACTCATAATAAAACCGCAGATATTTCTAAGGCTATCCTAGTTGAACTCTCTAAATAACAGTTCTGTATTTTAAACTCCATGTATTCAATGAAAAACTTTGAGTTTCTGTGATTTTTTTAAATATTCTATCAATCCTGTCACTTTAATAATTGTGTAATAGTTAATCACACCTTAAACACAAAACACTATTTCCCCCTAATTTTTTAATTTTTGTTTTTATTAATTACAATTTATTCACTTTGTATCCCCTGCAGCTCTGTCCCTTTTCCCCTCCCAATCCCACCTTTCCTCCCCCTTCTCCACCTATGCCCCACCCCCAGTCCACTGAAAAGGGAGGTCTTCTTCCCCTTCCCTCTGATCCTAGTCTATCAGCTCTCATCAGGAGTGGCTGCATTGTCTTCCTCTGTGGCCTGGTAAGGATGCTCCCCACTCAGGGGGAGGTGATCGAAGAGTAGGCCAATCAGTTCATGTCAAAGATAGTCCCTATTCCCCCTAATTTTTATATTCATTTTTATCTCCTTTTTCATTCCACTTCATTTGTAGGATCACTTATCATAACATTTGAAAAACCCACTGAAGCCATAGTGTTAGTTTGGATGATAGGTGTCCCCAGCAAATTCACGATGTGAACACTTGAGCTCCTGGCTGGTGGCACTGTTAGAGAGTTTATGGAAATCTTGGGAGGCGGAGACTTGCTGGAGGAAGCACAAACCCTGGGGTTGACTTTAGAGACTATCGCTTTGGCCCCTTTCCAGCTCTCTCTCTCCTCTCTGCTGTGTCTGAGGCTGATGGTGTGACCTCTTAACTTCTTGTTCAGCTTCCTGCTGGTGTGTGTCTCCCACCACATCCCCACTGGGACCAGAAGCCAAAATAAACTTCTCCATAAATTGCTTTTTGCCATGGTGTTTTATCACACACACAATAAAAAAGTTGCCAGTATATCCATGTAAATTTATAAATTCTTCATTAATGTCCTTATCCAAGTCACTACCTTCTGCCATATGAACGAGTCCCATAATGCTTACACAATTGCATGTCATGCAGAACCTTTGTAATCTTTTAAAATATCTGTGACTTCTTTGTTATTACCCAGTTAACCTGAAAGACTTTTATAAGTAAAAATGTGAAAATTGTTTTTATTCCCCTCAATCTTTGTAATGCCAATAAATAGCAACAAAGAATTTTTAAAAAATAATATTTCATTTTTTATATTAAATATGTTTTTTTAAATCAATATGAATCTAGGCTAATCACATACCTATAGTTTTTCTCTTGAGGCTGCAGCAGGAAGATTTCTGAGTCCTGGAATTTAAGACCTACTTAAACAATATAGCTGGACTTTATCTCAACATCAGTTAATCATGGTATTCTGCCATCTTGATGTGTTTCTCCTTTTTATCAGTGCTGAAACATACCTTCTACAAGTCCCAGAAGGCTGAGGTCTTCTAGAGAAGTCTCTAGAAACACCTTTTTGTGTGACCTGTCTCCCACAGTCAAAATAATGAACACTTTGATATCTAGGATTGTTGGCCATTGCTTGTCCAATTGGATAGTCATTAGGGTCAACAGCAGGCATAGTTCTAATCCATTCTTCCATAGGTGGTGATCAAGCTTTTAAACGTCTAAGAACTTTCTTATACTCTGCATTGTCATTTTCAAAAGCTAAAGTTTCAATTAGTACCTGTTTTACATCTAGAGCTGATATTGCTCCTTTTATATTGAACATCAACCTATAAGAAAAGTCAGTAAAAGTCTCTCTTGTGCTTTGCATAATCTTGTTGAAGACATGGACCATTTTTGTTTGTTTGTTTCTTCACCTTATCCCAGGCTCTTTAAAGCTAATAAAGTACATTGTATAATAATAGATCCATCAAATTGCATATTCTGTCTTAATTAGCATATTGACCTTCACCTAAATATTGTTTTTTCACAATATCAACAACTTTAGACCTATTAAGATTATTCCATTATTGCAGCTTTTTCTCTCTACCATGTCAGCATTGTAATTGAGAACCAGCACCAGTATGGCTGCAGTTAAATCTTTTCAGTCTTAATCCTTCCTGTTTGAAGTACCCCAAATATTAAACATCAGTCTCACACAGGGCATGTATTCCATAAGTTACTTTCGCTTGTTTAAGAATTTGTATTTTAACAGGATTCCAGACTGGTTGTTCATTTTGTGAATTTTCACCATTTTCTGGCATTTGTCCCTGTGTAACTGGGAAAACAGTGGGAATGATATCCTTTCTTCGGTTTTATTAAGAGGTAGTGCTATAGGTTCAATGGGCTGTCTTTCTTGCTCCTTAATTTCATTAGGTACCATTGGTTCACAATGGCACTTTCTGATCTCTTATTTCCTTTGTCTCCTCTCTCTCTCAAGCAATTGTACTACCATAGCTAATTTTTCTTATTGTACAACATTTATTTTTTCAACAACTTATTGTACAACTTATTTTTTCAACATTTTTTGAGAGAAAATACATAACAATTTCAACTGAAAGTTGAGAGGGGTTTACTCTGGTGGTCACAGTTGCACCAAGCATTTTAACAGCTTTTTCATATAACATTTCAATCCTTCAAGTCCTACCCTTGCACTTAAGGGATCTGAAATGAGCTTTCCCATTTTTAATGCAGGAAAAGTCTTTTTTATATATAATTAAAATTGTCTTTTGGGGTGGTTTACTGTGATTCAAGTCTCAGAGGTTCCCATAGCTCCAGAGTCTCTTTAGGTGTCCTGATTGAAGACAGGCAAATGTTAATGAAGCACCGATTCAAATAACAATGCACGGGAGGAAGCTCTGTTCCAAGCCTACCAGTCAGATTAGCAGACTGCCAGTCACCTGCTTTCAGACGCCATTTTCCCAGTAGAGAAACAAAAGCTTAAGTGACTTTCTCGTGAGGTGCTCTTTGTTTCTGTGGAGTTGAGTAGGTCCCACCTTGGGAGCAGCACAGCTCGTACTGTGCTCTCTGAGAGAAGTCCAGGGTATGGGCCATGCCCTACCATTCCCTGCCTGGCTTGGGAACTCACACAGAGTAACATCATTTTAACTCTTTTTGTGCATGTGTGTAATGTGTATGGAGCTTCTGTAGCGCTAGGTTTCCATGATTTTTCAAAAGGTCTTTGGTGTTATCCCTCTCACTACACTCTCATCTACTCAACCCTCTACTCTCCCATCCCAGTTTAACTCTTTTTGTTCCACTATTCCCTCCCAACCTCTGTACCAGTATATTCTATCTCACCTACATTTTGTCTTTCCCCATGTTCCTTTAGGAATTATTTGACTTTTTATGGGTATTCTATATGAAACACACACAGCTAGAGATTTAACGCTAGCATCCGCAGATAAGCATGTAAGATTTCTCTTTCTGTGTCTAGGTGACCCCATTCAAAAATACAATAAGGAAACAGCTATAAATTTACATTCTTCAAAATTATTTTAAAGTAGAGTATATGATGTAATTTTTTTTATTATGGCTTCATTTGCTTTTCTTATTGCAGTGAGAAAAATACCTGGCCAAAACAGCATAAGGAAATGAGGCTTTTCTTTACCTCATAGTTTAAAGGTAGAGAGAATAAAGCACGAAGGCATAGCAGCAGTAACATGTGCTGGCGAGTTTACACCGTATCTGCAGTCAGAGAGGTCTGATACTCAGCTTGCTTCTCCCCCTAACCCTCCCTCCCTTTTTCCCCCCCAGAACTCCACCCAATGAGATTCCCCTGCCCACATTCAAGACAAGTGTTCTTTCCTCAGGTATGTGGCCCTGACAGTGCTGTCATATACACACCAGAGATGTGTCTGGTAAATCCCATTCAGGTTAGTAATGGTGACCAAACATCACATCTGGTGGTGATAACCAGGGAATATTAAATAGTTATAATAACCAGGATGAAAAGATAGTTCAGTGGGTAAGAATACTATACATTAATGAGAAGGCCTGCGTTCAGAACCCAAGAACCCATGGGGGGAAAAATGAGGGCTAGTTAGCCACATACCTAGCCAATAAGTTATTCACAATTGCTAACTGCTGGGTGACAAATCAGTGTTCTTCAATGGCGTGACGCTGAGTATATCAACCATACCCCAGAGCAGTCTCCATGCTTAGAAGTAGCTGGTTAGCTCACATTGCAGTCCATATCTAGTCCAGTTTAGTTACAACTCTCTTTACGTAATGACTAATATATATAACTTCAACACCCCTATAATGTCTGGGTGCTAACAGCCATTTTTAGAACTGAGAATTCACATGTAGTGAAGTGAGGTATTTTCTATCCTGCTTTTGGTTGCTGATTGATCCACTATTTAGGAGGTAGTGTACAAGGTGAGTGGACTAGAGAAATAAGGGAGGAAGATGATGTAATTGGTACTAGTGAAAAAGAATGATAACGACACAGCTAAGATAATTTTGTTCTATTTGTTATACCATTCAGTGCTTAAACTTCCTTTATTATTTCTTAGGAGTAAGTTATAAATAATACCCTGAAGAAATGAATTTCAATTTTCTACACAGAGGACAAAATGAGAACTCAAGAATTACAAGTGTTTTAGGACTATCATAACAAATTAAAATGCAGTCATGCGGTTAATCACCTAAATGTGTTACCTCATAGATCTGGAAACCAGAAGTGTAGCTGGACCGATCTGTTCCTAGGGTGCTCTTCTTTACCTGTGACTGGCAGTCTTCACTTGTGTCTTCCTTCACACACCTTTCTCTGCACCCTTTCCTCATAAGGACTCAGCAGTACTGGCAGGCACCCCATGCTTCTTAGCTAACTGTAAAAACCCATCTTCAAACACAGCACAATCACGCCATAGAGGTACTGAGAATCACCACACCAGCCTGTTAACTGGTGGATACAGAAAGAAGCTAGGAAAACAGAGTGAGTGATACAGCTAAGGGACTGAATGTAAAGAGTAAAAACACGGTTAACTCCCAACAAGGCCTCCTGTGGGGCTAAAAAAATCACCTGAAGTGTCATCTTCATGGTGTCATGTACGCTGCCTGGATACTGTGGAGAGTGTGAAAGGGAGATTGCCACAGCATCTTCTTCATATTAGTCTGATTCTTCTTGCAGTTTACTCTGTGAAGGAAAATATTCATGTCTGAATATTTGGTAAAATCTGTAATGTTAATGATACATATGTGGTCGTCTCAAGCTGGAGGCTGATCTTCCAGATAAAGGGATGGAAGTTTAATGTCACATCACAGAGAAGAAATAGTTTGATCCAATCTCTAGTTCATCCTTTCCTATGCTTAAGTCACCAAAAAAAAAAAAACCACTAAAAACAGCATATTTTCAACAGTTCTCATGAAAATATATTTCGTTGAATTATTATTTACCAGTCTACAGTCTACATACATAAAATAATATTCAGCTTGAGAATATAAGATAAACAAGTTTCAAGTGAGATGTGAATTGCTTATGTAATGGCTCTTCTTTAATTAAAACACTAGAGGGCGCTCTTCTCTTCTGTTAAACACTTTTCACTGTGATGAGTTTAACTATCAGAAAGGATTGTTCTGTAAAAATCATAATGTTTTTGTTTTGATCATTATGGGCTTTCTTTCATGCCCATTCCTTTCTAATTTTGCTGATACCATAATCAACATTTTAAATAATATTTTTCAGATTAGGTTCGTGACTGAAAGGCCGGAAGCACTATCTTGGCCTAGATCCTTAAGCCTGAGATGCGGCTCAGCACAGGGGCGAACAAGCTAGGTCTGTGTTTGGTACTGCTTGCAATGTCTGTCAAGCATAATCAGCCTAAGTTTCTGTGTTTAAGATGAGGAAGGCTCTGCCTTGATTGTTTTCTGTATTTCATGTTCTCAAGTGAAGACCACATTACTTTAGATTGTTGCAACAAGAGTGCCAAGGAGGCCAGCAAAATATTAAACATAAGAACTGAAAACTCAGTAAGGCCTTAGGCTAATGTCAGCCAAGATTTTGTTAGCATCAGCTGATGTCAAACAGTAAATATATTACTAAACTATTTTAGTTAGTGTCATGAATTGCTTTACTTATTCTCATTTTTAATATGGGAAGAGTTATAACGTTAAGAGTAAAGCACATCCAGCTATACCACTCCTAGGCATATACCCAAAAGATGTTCAAGTACACAACAAGGACATTTGCTCAACCATATTTATCGCTGCTTTATTCGTAATAGCCAGAACCTGGAAAGAACCCCGATGCCCCTCAGTTGAGGAATGGATACAGAAATTGTGGTGCTTTTACCCAATGGAATACTACTCAGCAATTAAAAAAGGAGGAAATCATGAAATTTGCAGGCAAATGGTGGGACCTGGAAACGATCATCCTGAGTGAGGTATCCCAAAAGCAGAAAGACGCACATGGTATATTCACTTATATAGACCTATAAGATAGGATAAACATACTGAAATCTATACACCTAAAACTGATAAACAAGAAAGAGGACCTGGTGTAAGAGGATTAATCCTCACTTAGAAAGTCAAA
>CM053745.1:49402456-49427773 GCA_028658305.1 Pachyuromys duprasi | reverse complement strand
GGATGTAGGAGAAAATAAGTAGCAGGACAAGAGCCTACCACAGAGGGCCTTGGAAAGACTCTACCTAGCAGGGTATCAAAGCAAATCTTAAGAAACATAACCAACCCTTTGGCAGAGTGCAGGGAATCATATGAAAGAAGGGGGAGTTAGTATGACCTGGAGAGGACAGGAGCTCCACAAGGACCAAATATATCAGGGCACAGGGGTCCTTGATGAGACTGTCTCTCCAACCAAGGAGCAAGTATGGTTATAACCTAGAACCCCTGCTTGTATGTAGCAAATGGTAGCTCAATACCCAAGTGGGTACACCAGTAAGGGGAACAGGGACTATTTTGGACATGAACTCAATGACTGGCTCTTTGACCTCCCTGCCCCCCAAGGGAGGAGCAGCCTTGCTAGGCCACAGAAGACGACATTGCAACCATTCCTGAAGAGATCTGATAAGCTAGAGTTAGAAGGAAGGGGAGGAAGGCCTCCCCTATCAGTGGACCTGGAAAGGGGCAGGGAGAAGATGAGGGAGGGAAGGGCGGGATAGGGAGGGAATGGGGAAGGGGGCTACGGCTGGGATACAAAGTATATAACCTGTGATTAATATAGAATAAAAATATTACAATTTAATAAATAAATAAATAACATTAAAAAAAAGAGTAAAGCACACCGCATAACATGAAAGGTAGCTTCTTCTACCGGCATTACTGTATAAAAATTCCACAGCCTGCGTAATTTATAAGTAATAGGGGTTTTCTTTTCACAGATTTGGAAGCTGGAAAGTTTAATTGCAATGTGTCTATAAATGCAGTGTTTTAGGGCCAGGTTTCTGCTTTCCAATATGGCAAACGGAAACTTGTGTCATAAAGATTGAGCCTGCACTATTCAGCACTCGGATAAAGTTGTTGTTCTCATTTATGGGGGAACTGCCCTCCTCACTTTGTCATACCTGAAAAGCCCTACTCCTTGGTTGATGCTTTCAAGTAGAGATTTTCTAAGACATGCTTCCACCCTAGCAGAAATCACTTGCAGATTTTAACTAATTGTGAAGAAGTTGTGTTGATATTCACCTCAGGTAAGAAGGAATGAAAATGGGTTTGTGACCTGTTGGTGGTGATTGTGCTAAGGTAGGGGTATATCACTACAATGGATGGCAGCAGTGAGATATCTTTATTGTGAATGTGTGATACACTTGAGAACATTCACAGATTCTGAAATTGTAAATGTACCTTTTGTTTCCTCAGAAGGGGTGTGTGTGTGAGATGAAAGCCATTCCCAGGCTCTACGAATACATGACTTTGGCTGAGCCCAAGTCATTTCTGTCTCTTTTGTAACTATTCCTAGGTCTAGGCCTAGAAGATTCTAGCCTCTGTACAATTAATCTTCTGCAAGCTCAGACCTTGAAGGCTTCAGCTTCCAGCCTCTGTCTGCTAACCTAGGCCTAGAATGTTTTCAGCCTCTGAGACTTATTGCTGAATAAGCTCACCCTTTCTAGTTCTTTCTGAACTCTGGCTCACAGGTTCAACTCAGCTGTTCTGGCTCAAAACTCTTCCAAGCTGACTGATTCAGAATGGTTTCTCACTAAATTGCTCCGCTTGGAAATAATGCCCCTGGACTCTCTAAACTCTACTGCACAAACTCAACTACACTCAACTGAAATATATCAAACTCCACAGAACTGTATTGTACTGTTTCCATGAACTCCTCTTGTATTGTTCTCTCTCTGTTTCTGACTCTTTCTTTCCACCTGCTCTTAAACAGCTGAGAGTTGTATCCAATCTCTGATTCATTTTGTCAAATCTTTCTCTGATTCATCACATTGTCTGCCCCTCACTTAGATGTCACTGTTTAGGATTCAAAGATTATACTAAAGGCATGTCAGTATTCCAGCTAGAGGGAATAAGGCTGTGTATTCCATCCAAATCATTCAGGTCTATACCTTTTTATATGAACCTTTGCCAGAGCAGCCACATTGCTGGATCAACATTCCTCTATATGAAATCATGTCACTATTCTGCTAATTATTATCCATCTCAATTAGAAATCTTAATAAATTGTTTCCATATGAAAGTTTAGATCTGTAGTAAGTAGGGTGACACCTTCAATGCAAACTCATACCTAAGCACTTTCAAGCACTTTAAGTTGCAAGAAGTGGCGTATCTAAGACTTGAATTCCCAGAACTATTATGCAAAGTTCAGAAGAATTGCAGAAATATTGCCAGTCAGCAATATACAAGACCATGCTTACCTGGGAACAGCTCTTCCTTACCATGGAGAAAGTTCTCAGAATTTTGTACTGAAAATTCTGAAAACCTTTGACCTTCCCTAGAGTCTTTCCGAAAGAAAATAACCTGAAAACACTTAGCCTGCATTTGATACAGATTAACCATCTACTTATTCATGTCTAGATATTTCTTCCTATGAGCATTCACAATATACACAAACACACACATAGACACATGCACAGAGACACACGTGTGCATACACATGCCCACTGTGGTAGATGAAAGATACTGGGGAATTCATGAAAATACATTGCTTTTCTTTTAAAAAAATTCTTATAATAAAAAATTTTGCTGCTGGTGAATGGAATAAAATATGTTTTCCTATAGAAACCAAAATAAAAAACCCATGGCAATTAGTACAATCTTCTTCATAGATAAGAACTCTTTAAAAATTAAGATCTGAGCTATATCTATTAAGGGAGATATTATTTATATTTTCTTTAGTATGAGGAGACATGCTCAACATAATTTTTAGAGAGGGAAAACATAGTTGAGAAATTTTATAGTCTGTGACAGTTGTAAATGATCAGTTCTTAAATATTTGTCAGTAAGAGAACACAGTTAAATAGCTAAAATACCTAATGGCAAAATGATTCAAAATAATGAATACAATCATATATCTAAGTTGGCTTCTAATAAAAGGATTAAGTTTTCTGTTTTTATTGATTACTTTTTACCTCAACTAAAATGTGAGGTTACAGTAACTGAGATGATTTTTAAGAGAACCAATGTGAGATCATTTTTAAATCCTCGCCAATTCTAAATGGTCAAAGACAAAAGAACGGAAGATTCTTTATAGAGTCATAGTATGCACTTGAAAATGACAGATATTAAACTATGAAATATCTCATCTAAACATCAAAAAAACCAAAAGACTTTGTTCTCAAATGACAACTCAGAGAACCTCACAACCATGCCATAGGAGTGTCAGCATTAAATTGAGGAATGAGGTTACTAACCAAGAGCAATGAGACAAAAGGCTAGTGGGTACACATTTGATCTATAATGTACATCTCATTCATATCCAAGGGGAAACATAGAAGGACATTGCCAGAATCACTACCTGTTTCAGTTGAAAGAAACAGGGAATACAAACGAAAAGGAGGCTGTCAGTTCTCCAGTTTGCTGGCAAGAAGCATATAGACAAATTGCTCAGTTGCCAATGTGTGATACAGTTCATGGAAAAAGAGAACTGGTAGAACCAAGAGCTCAGAGATGGAGTCTGGCACAAGGTGGCTGCAGTGGTCATGGCTGGTCCACGAGCAGTCACAGGAGAGATCAGAGAAGACTACATTTATCTCTTATGCAACACCATCCTCAACCCTAATTGTGAGTAACTCTTAGTTTTGCCTGATTAGATTTCAGAATTGCTGAGGCCAGTGTTTTCTTTAATTTCTCAACCCCCAAGCCCACTTTGGAAAAAAGTCTCTACCTGTTAATCAGTGTACATATCCTACTTCATGTGTAACAGAAGGTGACCTGTGGGTTAGGTTCCAATGAAATGACTGCATAATGAGGTAAAATACGTGGAAGAACACTCAGAAGCTACCTGAATAAATTATCATTCAAGAAAACAAATAGCACTTGTGTGTATTATTTTTATAACATTTTAAACATTACTGACATGGTGAGTTATTTCTTTCACTTTATATGTATATATATATACATCTATATATGTATACGTATATACTTATGTATATATGTACATATGTATATATATGCATATATATACAGATATATATATACATATGTAGTCTACTCAGCCATTTTAATGTTACTTGTACATATTTTTTATGAATAGGTGGTAAGAAATCATAGTATTAAATATTTACATATAATAGCTAATACATGGAAATGAAGGTCATTGTATAAATATAGAGAAACATATTTTAAATAAAATTTTACCAACAGGGCTGACAATGCTCCATCCAAGAACCAAAGACCATCAAACTAAAATCCCAACACCATATATATATATATATGAGAGAGAGAAAGAGAGAGAGAGAGAGAGAGAGAGAGAGAGAGAGAGAGAAGGCTGTTTCTATTGCCCTAGATTGTCCAGAAGCAGAAGGTAAGTCTTTATTGATGAAGACACCATGTACTTCAGACATAGGACCCAGAGGCCCCTAACCTGGAACTGACCTAAAAGCCTCCTCCCTGAGGACTAGTTCTCATGGTTCCAGAAGGCGCCATGAAAGCTTCCAAAGGAGGGAAGACACTCATCATGAGGTCTTCTTTTTTTAATTGAAGCTGTAAGAACATGCCTCCCTTGAGAATTTTGAGAGAACATGAATGTATTTTGGATGTGAGTAAGATATTAATTAGGAGGAGAGAAAACAGATTCTGGTTCCAATTCCTAATGCAATCACTCTGAGCCCTATCTTCTAGTATTTTTAACATTTGTGCATATTCCAGTTCAAGGTGTATAGGAGGAATTTGTGGGTTTCTTTTAAGGAAAATAAGCACAAAGCTAAGTCAGTATGTTTCCCATGGTCATTATGTCTTATAGAAAGTTGAATCTTGCTGGCAGAATTTGTTAGTTGTCCTTTTGCTAGCTTTGCAAAAGTGATCTTTGTAATCAGTGGGCCTATGAACAAAAGCATGGGTGAACTCTGTGAATAAAAAATAATAATAATGTATTTACATCATTTGCTTTAAAAATATTTAATGTAAAATATTAACCTTTGGCTACATTTTTCTTAAACTGCAAAAATGGTGTTACTTAAACATTTCTGCAAGAAATTGCACAGTGTGGCTTCATGTGATTGAACAAAAATAAAATTGCTTTTTATTGGTTCATTTTAAGCTCTACTTGAAGAATTTTCCTGTTTTCTTACTTTCAGACTAATTTGAGTAGAAGAGTTTGCTTTAATTGCACTCAAATGTTTTAGGAAAAATAATGCTGGAAATAAAATACCTGTGGTAAAAATTTAAGTTTTTACCACATAGATAGAAATACTACTTGACTGAGGGACCAATAATCAGTTGTTAGCCTAATAACAAACCCAGACTAATGTGCCCACAGGTATTGCAAACATGTTTACTGTAATTGGATCTGCTTGTGCCTATGTTTACTCTTTACTTTGTAGCAAATTATTTCATTCTTGCAATGAGCACACTTGTAGGTTTTGTTCATTCTGTCTGAGCATGCTTTAATTTCCTTGGATCCATTAATCATTCTTCTACCTATTTTCTTTTATACTGAGTTCAACACTACACTAAAATGTCCCTCAACCCCACTTTTTAAAAAGTGTATCTTTAGTCCCCATACTTACCCCAAGCTGCTGTGGTCTTCAAGGCCACAATCCTAGTTCCAGACTTTCGGCCTGTGAACCTACTTGTGTATGAGCCACATTTTCTGGGTAAGTGTGGCAATCATTACTCAGCAAGTCTGTCTTTACAGCAAATGAAGACTAGACCTTAACATAATGCAGACATCAACAGATCATGAGGAGCCCAGCACCCCAAAACACATCTATATCACAGTTCCTGCAGCTATGGCTCAGGGATCATCATAAAAGAGTCAGAAAATCTATTGTGAAGTAACCTTTCTTACAAATAGCTGCATAAGTGAACCTGGAATGATGGCAATATCAAGGAACACGATGACCTGTGGACAGGAACATTTTCCTACTGGGTCAAAGCCATGAACTACAGCAAACTGGTGACTGGTGGAAAGACAACTAGCCCTCACCAGGGATGAGCACCATGACTGGCTTTCCAGTGCAAAGTGGCCAGAGAGGTCAGTCCTGAAACCACATACACACAAACAACAAATAACAAAAATGGACCCTATAACTTGTATTTATATATCAGTTACTTTTCAGTTGCTGTGGAGAGACACCATAACCTGGCAATTTATTAAAAAAATAATAATTGGAGCCATCGGTTTCAGTGGGTGAGTCTGTGATCATCATGCCAAGCATCATGCAGCTGGTAGACAGACACTTGAACAGGATCTGAAAGTATGTGTCTGACCCACAAACAGGAGACAAAGACAGACAGACAGACAGACAGACAGAGAACTAACTAAGATTGTTATGGGCTTTTGAAATCTCAAAGCCCCTTAGTGCCACAACTCCTCCTGACACACTTAATTCTTCACAAACTGTTCTACCTGCTGGGGACCAAGTGCTCAAATATGTGAGCCTATCAGAGACAATTTCATTTAAATTACCGCATTCTACTTCCTAGCTCCTATATGCTTGTAGCCATACCATAATGCAAAAGGTATTTAGTTCAACTTCAAAAGTCCTCAAAGTCTTTCAATCTCATCTTTTTAAAAGTTTAAAATTTCTTCTGAAGTTCAAGGCAATCTCTTAATTGTGATGCCCTGCAAAATCAAAAGAAAATTGGTATATTCAACATACAAGGACACAGAATATATATTACCATTTCAAAAGGGAGGGCTAGGAGCATAGTGAAGAAACAATGGAACAAAGCAAGACTTAAACACATCAGGACAAACTTCAAATCCTGTAGCTTTATATTTGAAGCTAAAGGGCCTATATGTATGTTTAGATCTCCTACTGTGTCCATGTTTTGTTTGTTTGTTTGTTTTACTTCCAATGCACTTCTCTCTCTTGTGTTTGTTTCACCCTCTGTCTGCAGCTCTCCTGAAAAGGAATCCCATGACCCTGGCATCTCAAATATCGTGAGGTCTACAACTCAATTCAGGCTTCATGTTCACAGTTTCATGCACTGTCTTCTCTGAACCCCAAGGCAGGCACTTCCCTTCCAGAATCCCGGCCTCAGCAGCTTTCCTTATCTTCAGAAGATGATTCCACAACTGTTTTACTCCTGTTCTCTTCTTGACTCTAAAGCCAAACCGTGTGCCCTGTATAGCCAAGTTCCTCTGCTTGATTAGGATTGAACCTGGACCTCTCCTGCAATTACATTTGTATGAGCTTTGATTTGTTGTAGCTTTTTTAGAAATAAAAACTTCCTTAGTTCTTTCTTTACACAAGATGCAGGATTTGCTGAGTGGGGTCTCTCAGTGAAGTCAGCACTTCCTTTATTAAATTTCTCCTTATCTCTTTCAGTAAAATTGTAGCTCCAAAGTTAAATTTCCCGGTGCTTTTCCTCTTCAAACTGTACATCTTGTATTTCTTTTTGTCTTGTTTGTTCTTTTCCATTGAAGCCCTGTTCCTTTTTCATTTTGGATCTGCATAATAACTAATAACCATGCGTCAGAGTCAATAGCTTGTTTTTCAATGTCCTCTGCCAAAGGAATTATTTCAAAATGCTTCAATTTAGCCTCAGCCAGATTCTTAAGACAAGGGCCTTAGTCAGTGTTCTATTCCTGTGAAAAGACACCATGATCACAGCAACTCTTATAAATAAAAGCACTTAATTGGCCCTTGCTTGCAGTTTCAGAGGTTTAGTCCATTATTGTCATGGCAAGAAGCATAGCAGAAGGCAGCCAGTCACGGTAGGGAGAGAAAGCTGAAAGTTCTACATCTAGATTCACAGTCATCAGGACAGGCGTGAGGATTTGAAACCCCCCAGGACCAACCCCAGTGACTCACTTCCTGAATGGCCTCACCTGTTGTTCCACAAGGCCACACTTCCTAATCCTTGTCTAGTAGAGTCACTCCCAAATGACCAAGCATTCGAATACATGAGCCTGTGGGAGCCATTCTTATTCAAACCACCACAAAGGGCAAACAGCGGCCACATTACTTAAAAATATATCACAAGAATAGAATTCTAGAGCAGGTTTTAAAATCGTTCCCCTCTGAAAGCTCTTGAGCTGGGCCTCGGAAGTCCACTCTTCTCTCAGCACTTCTGTCTTCCAAACTCCTACTGTAATGGCTCATTAAAGCCCCATTCTGTCCACTTACAACATTCAATTGCTCTTCTAGTAATGATACCTTTAAATAAGAAACAGAAATCTGTTGGGTTTTTTTTTTCGTTCAAAGATTTCCCTGTTTAGAATTACAACATTGAACTCATTAAAGTGGTGTATGAAACAAGGGTTGTCATAATTGTTGACTTCTGCTAGAATCTGAAACTTTAATGTGGTGGAACTCAATAAATCATAAGACAAAATTCAGTGCACTGGCATGTTTTCCTTCTTAAATAATGATCTCTTGGAGGAAATACGAAGGCATCTCGCTTTGTGATTGAGTTATGTTCTAGAAATCTGAAAACAGCATAAATCAAAAATGTATTTAATATATCATAGCTCAACCTTGCTTACCCTAAATGTGCTCAAAATGTTTACATTGGCCTACAGTCAAGTAAAAAGCTAATGCAAAGCCTGTTGTATAATAAAGTGTTAAATAATACACAAACCTTGCTTAGCACTGTACTGAAAAAAAACAATGAGTGTATGAATATAAGTTTGTGTCACATAAAGGTCAAACTACCATGTGTTATTTGTATGTGGAATGATCATCTTCATGCTTCCCTAGATTGATTCACTGTGGGTCTTTCTGTCTCTCAGTATCATCTTTATTATATCTTAACACTCTCTGTCAACAAATTACATTTAAAAAAATCATTGTTTAGCCTAGTTCTTCTTAGTTTATAAAAAGTGCTACATTTTTTTTTTGCATTGTGTTAAATGTTTCTCTATATTACAAGACTACATAGTTGGGGACCTGAATGTCTTTCAAATATAGTAGTAATAGTGCAAATTTATGACTGAGGAAAGAAATGTTGTTTTAAATAATTATAAGGAAGTCTTAGGAATGATCTAAAGATGATCTGGGACACAGCAGTGAACTATTAGCTAATGAATGATTAGGAAAATTACTTTTACATGTTGCATATATACAAAGAATTGAGCCTTGTGCTTTTTCTGTAGAATAACACTTATAAAGGCATATAAATCACCGTAAAAGTTAGATTTAGTTTTAAATCTCAGTTTAATGGCTTTTGTGGTAGTTTGTGAAATGCCCTTCATTGGCTTATATATTTAAATATTTGGTCCTCAGCTAGGAGCTCTGTTTTGAACTGTTATGGAACATTCAGGAGATAGAGCCTAACTGAGGCAAGTCACAGGAGGCAAGCCTCGAGGTTTCGAGGCCAGCTCCACTTCCTGTTCACTTTATATTTTCTGACTATTGATGCAGTGTAAGCAGTGAGTATTCAAATTGTGCCAACATGCCTTCCCACCTTCATGGAACGTATTCTCAAACCGTAATTTAGAATAACTTCATTTTTTTCCTGTTTTTTTTCAGAGCACAAGTAATTAAAATAGCATCCCACAGATAAATACTACACTTACTCAGAGAAACAAACATTGAGAAAGTTGAAGAAAACAACAAAACAAATATTGAAATAACACAAATGACATAATAAATATTCATACTTCAATTAATTAAAAATAACCTCTTTAGTAATTGCTTATTCAAGTTTTCTTGCATAGCCCTTAATGAATCCCCTACCCAAACAAGGCCATCATTTTACTTATGCAAAAAATAGCAGTAAAATAAGGACAATAACTTAGCATATTATAGCATTAAGGAGAATAGCAGGCTAGCTTCTCTGTAAGAAACATACCTTTCATTTCCACATTTTGATATACAGTGGGATCTTCTTTCTGCTTCATGTTCCCAAATCCTACCACTTCCTACTGTGATTATATCCCGGAAGTTGCTTGGACACTGGGCATCAGAAACATGTGCATACTACTTACACTTTACCATGAGCAACTGAATTCAAAGGAATGTCATTCTTTATGTTTGACTTTTGAAGTAAGATGATCATTACCTGTTTAGATTTATTTTTAATAAAATATCTTGACCTGTTCCTTTTCTTTAAAGGAGAAACTAGGGAACAATGCCCCAAAACTAAAGCAAATCAGAGGTAAGTATGTTTCTTTTTATTAAATCTGATATCTCCATGTCATCTGAATACAAAAAATGATAACATATCACCTTAAAGGCAAAGTCTACAAGATGCTTTGTTCAATTCTTAATTGTACCTGGATGTTACTACATTTGTTGTATTCCCAATGTTTAGGATGCTAATGTAGATGTAGCCTAGTGTGGGCTACATAGTGAGACTGTCACAAGAATCAAAGCAAAATAAACAAACAGCATAAAGAGCAGTATTAATTGATGATTGAGCTTGCACTTGTAGTTTTTACTTATCAAAGTTAGCATACAGAATAGTTAAGTTAGACCTTCAAAACCATCATTGTTCATTTATCACTGTGACCTATTCTTCAATACAGTCTTTATATTTGAGAACTATTTGAATTTTCATCATAAAACAGTCTTATTTTCCACTTTAATAATGTAGCTGATTCTACATCTTATTTTACATTAAGATAGAATAGGATACTAAAATATTTTTCTGCACAGAGCCAGATAGCACAATAAAACTTAGACTTCAAATTTCATACTCACTGTGGTGTCAATATAACCATAAACAGCACAAAAGCAAATGTGGACAATTTATACACACAATTATACAATAGGGTTTCAATAACCTTTTATTTTCAGAACAAATGAATGATGGATTATATTTGTCAATATCTTGTCTACTACTTTAGGTATCCCATATTTGTATTTTAATAATTTTCCTGATTTAAAACTGTACTTAATTAATCAAAATAAATAAGCCTTTATACACGTATACAAGTATAAAGCCTGTATACAAGCATAATATAAGCTTTTCATAAAAGTTATTTTTATGATGCATTTCATTGACACCACTGATATACAATAAATTTATGCAACATGGATACTGTTTTATCTTTCTTGCTTTGCTGGTTAGGAATAGAATTACAAATGACAATGTATCATAGAAAATGTTAAACTTCGAAGGATTTGAAGAAAGCATCTTCTGTTCTGGCTCCGTTGGTCAACTTGACACAAGCTGGAGTTATTTGGGAACAGGGCCCTGAGAAAATACTCCCACCAGATTGGTCTGTAGTACCTGGGGGGCACTTTTTTGATTAGTGATTGATGTGGGTGGGTCTATCTCTTGGGGGAAGGAATACACATGGGCAGGGGCTCCTCAGTTGTACAAGAAAGCATATATATATATATATATATATATATATATATATATATATATATATATATATATCCAGAAGCTGGAACAACCCAGATGCCCCTCAACTGAGGAATGGATACAGAAATTGTGGTACATCTACACAATGGAATATTACTCAGCAACAAAAAACAAGGAAATCATGAAATTTGCAGGTAAATGGTGGGAACTGGAAAGGATCATCCTGAGTGAGCTATCCCAGAAGCAGAAAGAAACACACGGTATATACTCACTCATATAGACATATACTATAGGATGGACCTACTAAAATATGTACACCTAAAGAAACTAATCAAGAGGGAGGACTCTTGCTAAAATGCCCAATCCCTATTCAAAAGGACAAAGGGGATAGGAGGAGAGGGCAGGGAACAGGTTAGGAGCCTGCCATGGAGGGCCTTGGAAGGGCTCTGCCCTGCAGACTATCAAAGCAGATGCTGAGACTTATAGCCTACGCTTGGGCAGAGTGCAGGGAATCTTATAAGGAGAGTGGGAAATAGTGGGATCTGGAGAGGACAGGAACTCCACAAGGAGAGCAACAGAAACAAGTGGTCTGAGCACAGGTGTATTTCCTGAGACCAATGGTCCAACCAGGTACCATGCATGGAGGTAGACCAGGACCCCGGCACAGGTGTGGCCCATGGCAGTTCAGTGTCCAAGTGGAATCCATAGTAATGGGAACAGGGACTGTCTCTGACATGAACTGATTGGCCTGCTCTTTGATTACTTCCTCCTGAGGGGGGAGCAGCCTTACCAGGCCACAGAGGAAGACAATGCAGCCACTCCTGTGAGACATGATGGACTGGGATTAGAGGGAAGGAAAGGAGGACCTTCCATATCAGTGATCTTGGGGAGGGACATGGGTGCAAAGGGGGGAGGAAGGAAGGGTTTGGGACGGGAGGAGGTAGGGAACTAAAGGGGAATATAAGGTGAATAAAGTGTAATTAATAAAGAATTTAATTAAAAAATAAAAGTTAAAAAAAAGAAAGTATGTAGAGCAAGACATGAGAAGCAAGGCAGAAAGTGGGTTCCTTTGTGCTTTCAGCTTCAGTTCCTGCCCTCAGATTCCTGCCCTAAGTCAGTGCCACATGACAGACTTTTACCTGTAAATAAAAGATGAAATAAACCCTTTCCTCTCCAAGTAACTTTTGGTTATGGTCTTTATTACAACAATAGAAATTCTAAAACACTTCTCAAATCAGAGATTAAAAGCAGGCTTACTGGTGTGGATAAATGATTTGCAACAAAGCGTTGACCTGCAGCCTATGGTATTTTCCTGTCTCATAAAATTACTCACATTTTCAACAACCCCACCTCACAAATGGATAAGCTCTCACTGAATCTATTTGTCTAAGTTGGATTTTTCTTTTTATAAAAACAAAACAAACAAGACAAAACCAAAAAGAAACTATAATAAATTTGAATAAAAGTATTTTCTTTTTGAAAAGTTCAAACAAAGACTAATAAAACATGATTAGCAAATCGGTTCCAATATTTGAACAAAAGTACTTTAAATCATTACTATCGTTAGATACATTATTTAATTACAATTTTCCTGTCAAGCATTTTTGAGATTTTTTTTCTCAATGGGCTATAAATTATTTATTCAGCTTCTCATTAAACATGTATTTTGTTTCAAATGTCTTTTTTTTTAATTTGAAGAGCTCCAGATGTTGTGTAATAGATATTGTACTTTTTGATAAAACTGAATAAGGCCACACTCTGTTCTCTGCCTTTTTTCACAGCTCAGAACCTCCTAAGAGTAGGGTGGGCTAGCATTTGTCTTGAAGCTTCATGACCCTGTCCCCTCTTGATTCCCTAGACTCAATTGCACATTTGTGAATAGAGAATGTACTCTCCTTTGAACCTAGTAAGTCACAGAGATTTTTAACTTACATAAATGTCTCTGTTCTCTGCCGCGGCAAACAAAAGAACAAGGGCACAGATTTTGGTCTTAGGTTGAGAGCTTAAGCCTTCTGCTTTCCATGACATTGTTTGAAAACTATCTTCTGCGTTTCCTCCTAAGGATTGTTAGATCTAGTGTAGCTTGTCTGGATGGCAGTGTTGGTAACATTGAGATACCTTTCATCAGTGGCAAATAACAGAATCCCACAATGGAGAAATTCAGGCATAGCCCTGGCATGTGAGCCTGAGCAACACAGATGTCTTGAAGTGATAGGATAGAGACTGATTGGAAATTTGCAGCCTACTGAAATTGACAATTTCACAAACAAGGCAAAGGAATTCCAAAAACGAAACAAAACAAACAAACAAACAAAAACAAAAGCAGAACAAGCAGCTCTGAGACATGAGAGTGTGCCTGTGCCTCTCAGTTAACAAAGTAACAGATGATATGACTAGAGTCTTATCCTTGTGCCTTTGGAGGAATTTGTGAAATACAGGGGTCCACATAATCTGATGTAGGTAAATACCACCTTCAATTTTAAAAGGACATGGCTTTATTATAAAGTAAGTGACGTGTTGGGTTTCATAAAACACTTTTTTTTACTATAAAATAAAGAACTTTATCTTTCAATAAATTGTAAGATACCATCAACATTAAATCTAGGTGTAGTGGTTTAGGACCTATAAGTAGAATGTTCTGAAATAAAATGATTAATTAACAACCTTCTCTCTCTCCAAGTCACAGCTCTGGATCATGAAGATTGTCATGCCAGTGGATTGGATGTCTTCAGTTTCTTGGTTCACAGAGAGTAGAAAAGAGAGAAGAGTTCTTTGGGGTTTGACTTATAAGGATGCTTACTTATTTGAGAGGATCTCAACTTTACTAATAATAACCTCCCATGTGCCCCACCTCCTAATACTATCACACTGGTACCTAGTACTTCAATACATGTCATATTTCTGACAAACCTGTCTTGATCAGGAGACAATGTAATATAATGGTTGTCAGAATCATGCTTTTCACTATTTTCTCTAATATACCATGTTTATCTTCATAAGTGGAATGGCCTTAGAATTCTTGTCTTGTGCCATTTTTAGATCAAGTTTTAGCAACCCCTTTGTGTAATAGGTTCATAACACTGATTGGGATTTTTTCCCCAATGATGTTACCCAGACAATTTCCAACCATTTCACATCCTTATAATGATGAAAATCAATCTACTGTGGGTTGTTTTTTTTTTTTACTTGTTGAAGCATACAAACACAGTTAGTTTTTGAAATTACATTGCCCTTTGAACTTTTTATTAGAATTTAATTTTAATTCTATTTATTTTACATTCCAACTGCAGTTTCCACTCCCTCCTCTCCTCCAAGTCCTTCCTTCAACCTCTCCTCTCCCTCCATTCATCATTTCTCCATTTCCCTTCAGAAAAGGGGCAGCTTTCTATAAATATTAACTGGCCAAGGCAATAAGACTAGGTACCATCTCTTCTATTAAGGCTAGGCAAGGCAAGACAGTGGAAGAAAGGGATCCAAAGGCAGGTAACAAGTCAGAGACAGTTCCTGCTTCTACTGTTAGGAGTCTTACAAGAAGATCAAATTACACAACTGTAACATATGTGCACAGGACCAAGGTCAGTCCCTTACAGGCTCCTTTGTTGGCGGTTCAGTCTATAGAATTTTTATCTTGTAATTTTTTTAAATGGTGAATAAAGTATGTTGTACTTCTTATCATTACTATATTGCAATTTAACTTTACCCAGTATTTAAAATTAATTTCATTTTGCATTAAAAAATATTTTAATAAGAGACAGGTGTTTCTACACCATCAAGGTCAATTTCATGGCAGTCTTTTTGCTTTTTTGTTCTTAATTAGCTTTACATGTTTGTACATTAAATTTTATCTTTTGTATTTTAAGAACACAATACACAGTGAATATACAATAAGTATATTTATAGAAGATGATATTTTCATATATTGAATAAGCCTGTACAGCTAAGAAGAAATCATCTCATCCCAAAACCAGCCAGTCTTTAGAGTCAACAAGGAGCATGCCTTTGATACAAGAAAAAAAAATTCTGAACTTTATGCAATAGGAGACAGTACTTCTGTGTTTAAGCCATCCCAAGGCCAAGTGCCAGAAAACTGAAGGTCACATGTATGACTAAGATTATAATGTTAAAATTATTAACTAGGAAGTTTTAAACTATTCTTGCTCCCATGCTTTGATTTTCCTTCGGAAACTCCAATAAATGTTCTCGCTTACAACCCCCCCCCTCAACTTCTCTTATTTCAGCCGATTCTTCTGTCTCCTGACCACCCTTGTGTCTTTTTTCAATGACTCTGTATGATGTGCCAGGATGTTTCCTATGTCTAGGCGTTTGAGTACAATCTCCTGTGTTTCCTTGATCTTCTCTTGTTCCTCTGTCTTCTACCACCTCAGAAAAAGAATTGAACACACTTGGAGGGTACATTTGATGCAAACTTCTCTTGAATCATTATGATCAGGGCCCTTTCACTGCTCTATCTCCTCTATATGTTATTTATTCACAACAAATGGGTGGCACACAGAAATGACTCAGTATCAAGTGTCCTGACTTCTAGCTAGAGAACCTTGTTGGGCTGCTGTTTGTCTTTTTATTAGAACTGATGAATTTCTTGCACAAGTGTACAAGTACAGTTGAGAGCAAAAATGCTGTTTTTCTTTTTCTATCTGTGAGTACTGAAACACTATAGTACCAATGCAAATTAAAAATTTTACATGAGACTTCTATTGTCGAGATAACAGAGTCAAAGCTAAGCACTATATGCCCAATATTCTCACATTTGTTGAAGCCATGTCTGAAAAACTACATCAAAAGTAACATTTTCTAAGTTTTCTGGGTATTAGACTATATGGTTTAGTTTAAACGGTGATATATGAATGAAATTATATCTTAAGAGTCAAGATCTACAAGAAATGAATAAAACTGGTAAATAGAGCAAACTGGTAAACTGTGCATGACGGCATACCTGTATCTCAAACACTCTGAACACTGAGGCAGAAGGATCACAAGTGTGACTACATAGTGTAACTGTCTTTAAGTTAATCAGAGTAATTTCAAATTACAAAGAGTAATTTCCCATAACCTTGTCAAACATGAAACAAACTGAGAAATAAAACTCATAGGAATAAGACCAAGACCACGGAGTACGCATTTGGTAGAAAAATGGAAGGATGAAAATGTGCACTTAGACATGTGCCCTCAGTGGGCCAAGAATCATTTAGCTACTCAAGGATGAGTCGATACTTAACATTTTGTCTCCTTCATGCCACATGAATGTCAATTACCAACCTTACGATACTAAACAAGAAGGATACCAGACTTGGGACAGACATACTTTTCTTCTTTTGCAGGACTTTATTGCTCTTAAGGATACTTGGTGGCGATGGGCTTGCTAATGTTTATGGAGTGGAGGTTTCAATAGTTCCATAATATTGATTTTAAGCAACCAATGCAAAGTTGGGACAAGAAACACACAGTTGAGCCTCAGGATGACAGTGTGCTTCATCAGAAAACTGCCTAAAGCATCTCATTAGGTGTTTCCGTTTTCACATTCCACAATCTCAAGAAACAGACACAGGTGATTGCCATAAAACACAGTCTTTTCAGACCTAGAAAGGCAGATAATTATGCAGTTTGAGGAATCACTGGGATGAGGAAGTAAGGACTATTTGACAAATATAGTTTGCCATGCTTTCATGAATTTAGAACAAAGGCAACGTTTTCTTTGTGATGGTCGTCTTGGATGAGTGGTGCTTTGTCCTGGATGACACCCCTGAAGCAGCTAAATGATAGTATTTCCTAGTTCTCATTCTTTTGTGTTTGTCAAGATAATGAATACACAGTTCTGAGGAACTGACAGAACACACAGTTAACTTCATTATCATCATCAAAGATGTGCTGCCTGCCATTGCTCAAAACCAACCGAAACTAATTCCACCACTAGTGGCTCATCTGAACTAGATGAGAATTAGTACATCATATTCAAATATTATAAAAAAATTAAACTCTTTGGAATTAATTATGATGATGATATTAATTACAAGCAGTAAGTCAAATTAGTAAATCTTTCAACAGGTATGTTCTTTTTTTTTCATTTCTCTAAAACTTTTATGCGATTTCCTTTCAGGTTTTATTTCTCTAACTTTATTTATGCCATTTTTCCCTCCTGTCTATATAGCTTTTTTCTTCCAATATTCAAACACAAATTCCTATTAGAAGCAAATGCTCATTTCATTTTCCCACTCAGTCTGCAGCAATCTTGCATAGTTGGCTTTAGTCTAAAACTCCTGGCTATTCAGCCACTTTCCCCCACAGCTAGCTATTCACAATCAGGACAAATCCCTCAATTCAATCTTATTCAATGCAACTCAATTCAAAACAGCTCATTTCAACTCAGTTCAACTCATGCTACCACATGTTGGTGCCAATTCTAATTCTATCCTGTTTTTCTTTTCTTCCCTTTTAATTTCTTTTTAGAGGATCAAAAGATACCTGAGAAACAGATCTGGTAGTTTGATCATCATTCAGCTTTCCCTCTCTTGGAAGGTGGATGCACACCCGCGGGTGCCGCTCTTGACTATTTCCAGTATATTTTTTTTTACATATATCTTACTTATTGCATTAGCACTCTTTTCTTCAAGATTTTAATATTCATTGGCTATTTCCAGAAATTGCCCTTTCTTTGATTTATTCAATGAATTTTCCATATTGATTTCCAATGATCATATCTTTTGTTGTAATAATAGAAACATGCAATGATAAAATTTGTTTGCAACAAAAGTTATTATAGAGTACTTTCTGTTTTTTTGGCTTTTGTTTCCTGTTAAGACAACAAATATGTTACATACTCCTCAGATTGTATAAAATGCTAGAATTCCTTCTTTATTCCTGCCTTCGTATTCCCCTCATCTCTGTGAACACCTCGAGTCATTTTAACTTTAACACTCTAATTTTTGTCTGTTTGCTTGCTTGCTTCTATTTTATTTTTCTGTAAACTGAGAAATTCTATTCAACATCATCTCTATTTTCATTACCTCAGTTAGGTCAACTGTTTCTATTGTTGAAAACAGAATAATCACTTGAAAATCATCAGTAAACTATTTTTAGGTAATTATTGAAGTTCCTATGGAGTCTGTTTTGGTTACTCTTCTGTTGGTGTGATAAATGCCATGACCAAAGACATCTTAACAGTTTGTTTTGGCTTACAGTTTCAAAGGATTAGCTGCTCATAATGTCAGGGAAAGCATGGCAGCAGGAACTGGAAGCAAAGAGATCAAATCTCAGTTGTACACAGGGAGCAGAGAGAGTGAAAAGAAACTGAGAGATAGAACAAATGTACAAAGTATGTCTCAAGTGCTGCGCTTCTTTCAGAAAATCTCCATGTCCCAAAATTCTATAAACTCCCTAAACAGTGCCATGAACTGGGGACTAAATGTTCAAATACATGAATCTAAGAGAGACATTTTATCAAAACTACAATAGAACATTTAAACATGCTTACATTTCCATTTTAGTTGATTTCTAACATGGCTTCTAAAGATTATTAGAATTATTAGTATACAACGTACCACTAACCCTGTTTTGAATATTTTATATATGGACATATATGCATATATTTGTAATTTGTGAAAATTGATGATGTGTAAGCAATTTTCAAGCAATCTCCACATACCCATGGGATGGATGATAGTTGTGTGCCGGTGTACGGAGACAGGTGACCACTGCGCCACACAGTGTCTTCTCCCCTCACTTCTGCTGTTAGGGAAATGGACTGCTATCAGCTAAGGCACTCTCAGTTTATCTCAGCTATTATCTTTGATTTCTCTTAATATATCATATACCAGCTTGATTGCAAAATACCTCTCACTTGAAGTTTCCATCAGTGACCTTAATCAAGAGTCCCAGCAGAGTCTATCAGCAACCAGAATGATGTCTTCAAACCAAAACAGAGTCATGACATTTTTATCCAATCCCGTTTATTCCTATTAAATTAAAACACATTTTTTACCATGACTTGTAACATTCTACAGAATTTAGACTTATCTACTACTACATGCTTTGATCTTTCCTCTTTCTTTTCTTATTTTTTTTTTCCTTTTCTCTACCCATAGATTTTCTATCCAACCCGGAAATACTGCTTCCTCACTCCAGTTTTGGAGCCGTTCCACTGGCTTGACTGTCCATGTTTTTCTGATTTCCACTTATTCAGGACTGTGTTTAAAAGTCCTTTCTCTAAAAGAGAATGCCCTGATGACTCACATCAGACCTGGTATCTTCTCTGTAGATTACTGTCTATTCTGTGGTTACTTTTTCTTATGAAGTGTCTACCATGTCAATCACCAGAGAACCTATAAAATACAAAGTTTTGCTCAAAAGATTTTATCGGTTTAGATTATTTTACCATAACTTTTCATTGAATTTGCAGATAGAATCAAAAATAAAACTATTGTATTATAACTTTTGGACCATTCTTTAAGACTAGAACTTAAAAAGTTTTGCTCTATGTTGGAAAAATACATTAATATGATTTCAAAATGTCTACTATTTTTATTTAGTGGGACTCCGCTCTCCTGCTTGGAACACTCAGACCTGCCCTAAGCTAGAGCACCCCTCTGAACCAGGCCTCAAAGATATCAGACTAAAGGTCCTGTCAGCTGGTCAATGTAATTGTCTTTTAAACATTTGTTGCTCCTATTTAACAGAAACTCTTTAACTTTGCAAAGTAACCCCCTACTGGTTACCTTCAGATGCCAGGCTGACCACTCACCTTGGCTGGAGAGAAAAAGCTGATATAAACACGGACATATAAGGATCTCTGTAGTAAACTAAATTTTATGTGACAGCTCTTTTTAATTTTATTCTACATACATCTCCAGCAACAGGATTCCTTTCTGTACACAAGTAGCATTTGTTATGATTTATTTTTTAAATAGTAGATATTCAGGCCAGGTGAGATGAAATCTCACTGAACCTCAATATACATTTCACCAATGTCTGAAGACATGGAGCAGTATTATTTGTCTGTTTTAATTTTTGTTTTGCTTTCTTTTATCACGTAATAATCAAAGCTTGGACCTGATACTGGCAGGGTCAGCGCTCTGCTAATGAGCTATGAGGGCTTTCTCTTTTAAGAAGAGTCTATTCAAAGTATTTGCTCATTTGTTGATTGAATTACTCATTCTTTTAGTGTTGATTTTTAAAAGCTCTTGTGTGTGTTTGGTAGTCTTTGTCACATGAGCAGCTGGCGATGTTTTCTCATTCTGTAGGCTGCTCCGTTTCCTTGCTTGTTCCCTTTGTTTTGCAGGATTTTTTCGTGTGATGTAATCCCATTTGCTAATCTTAACTTTCCCCCCTGAGCCTTTAAATAGCTATTCAGGAAGTCGTTGCCAGTGACAATATTTTGAAGACTCCCCTCTGTGATTTCCTAGAGTAGCTGGGAGTTTCGAGCCTCACATTAAGGTCTTTGATCAAGTTCACGTTGAATTCCATGCAGGCTGAGAGAGGAGGATCTGTTTTCAGTGGTCCGCAGGTGCTCGCCCAGTTCTGAGTTAATGGGGAAGGGCTATTATACCTCCAACACAGGCTTTCGGCAGCTGTGTAAGGAATCGAATGACTGTCTCAGTGTGGTGTTATTTCTGAATCCGGTCTTCTATTCTACTGGTCTAGGTGTCATTTCTGTTTTCATACCAATATCAGGCTATTTTTGTCACTATCTGTCTCTCTGCCCAGCATGCTTTAAAGGCAAGCATGGTGATGTATCCAGCATTCTCTTTGAAGCCAAAATCGCTTTGGCTGTTTGTGCCAAAAAAAAAAAAAAAGTTCACCCTTGTGAACTTCGGGATTTAAAAAAAAAATAGTTCTGTGAAGACTGTTATTAGATTTTGGTGAAGATTTTGTTGAATCTGTAGATCTGTACTATTCCTGTGGTATTCTTCACATTGTTACTTCTCCCAACCCGTAAACCTGGTGAGGGATTTTTTTTTCCTCATATCTTCTTCAGTTTTTGCCTTGATGTTTTAGGATTTACATTGTGCAGTAGGGAGTTATTCTTCTGGGTTGTATTTGTTTCTAGGTTTTATTTGGCTATTATCACATTAAGGGTATTTTTACTGACTTGATTTCTTTCTAGGTGGACCTACAGTAAGGCTACTGATTCCCAGGTGTTGATTTCACATTCTCTACTTTGTTGAAGTTTTTCATCATCACTTTTGCTGGGTTTATTATGGAATCTGCTAACGACAGTCACCGAATCTGTAAGCAGGTATACTTTGTTTCTGTTTCCACTTTTTACATCACTCTTATTTCTCTCACTTACCTGATTTCTGCTTTTACACTGAAGAAGAGTGATAAATGTGGACAGCTTGTCTTGTTCTTAAATATTCAAGCTATGGCTTTCATTTGTCCCCATTTGATATTCTGCTTTAATATTCAAAGCTTTACAGACCATCTGCTAATAACTCAAATGACACATAAAACTGTCATGCACATGCTAGTGTTAGAGATTGTTTAACATATGAACTACATTCCATACAGAAACATATTTTCAAGTAAAGCAATTCTGCCTTAGCTCAAGTAAATCTAAGGATTTGTCCTTAAACAGAAAACAACACCATATCTGACTGATGGTCATTTCAAAAGACTTCTGGGGTTTTGGAAAAATAATCCATATAGTCAATGTAATAATATCAGCAAGTCAGTGTAAATTATTTCATTTCTATAACTTATTTTCTCTTCTTGGTATTTGGCTGAATTAGATTAAGCAATATAAAAAAATGTAAGGTAGCACGTGGCATACGTAGACATAAGTTTTATGTGTTATTATTGTTTTAATTCTAAATTCTTTTTAATTAAATTTTTATTTTTAAATATTAGTTACAGTTTATTAACTTTGTATTCCAGCTGTATCCCTCTCCCTCATTCCCTCCCAATCCCACCGTCCTTCCCTCATCTTTTTCCTGCCCCTTTCCAAGTCCATTAATAGGGGAGGACCTCCTCCACTTTCATCTGACCCTAGCTTATCAGGTATCTTCAGGCCTGGCTGCAAAGTCCTCCTCTGTGGCCTAGCAGGGCTGCTCCTCCCTCATGGGGAAGGGAGGTCAAAAAGCCAGCCACTGAGTTCATGCCAGAAATAGTCCCTGTTCCCCTTACTAGGGCACCCACTTGGATACTGAGCTACCATGGGCTACATCCAAGCAGGAGTTCTAGGTTATATCCATACATGGTCCTTGGTTGCAAAAACAGTCTCACAAAAGACCCCGGTGCCCAGATATATTTAGTCCTTGTGGAGCTCCTGTCCTCTCCAGGTCATACCAACTCCCTCTTCTTTCATATGATTTCCTGCACTCTGCCAAAGGTTTGGTTATAAGTCTCAGTATCTGCTTTGATATACTGCTAGGTAGAGGCCAGAACTATCTCCACTACATCTGGAAGTACAATTGCTTTGAGAAGTGCCACAAGAACATGTCTGTGTACCTGTCCCTCTGCTTCAGGGATGTGCAGATTGGTGATATTGTCACCATGGGAGAGTAAAGGCCTTTGAGCAAGACCATTTGATTCAACGTGCTCAAGGTCACCAAGGCTGCTGGTACCAAGAAGCGAGTTTCAGAAGTTCTGAAGAGACTCTGGCCTACTCCTTAGAAAAAATAAAGTTATTTTCCATTAAAAAAAAAACCCTAATTCTAAATTCTTGTCCCATTATGTCTATAACTATCACATCTAAAAAATCACATCCAAATTGAAAATTTTTAATGGAACTTGCTTTATTTTTGTTAATATAACAAAATTGCTTTTATATTGTTTCTTTAATTTAGAAAATTAAACTTCTGGTGAATTTTTATTTGTGAAAATTGTCTTATTTTTTTTCCTTGCAATTACAACTGGATAGGCAAGAAATATGCCAGAAAGCTTTTGCTGAAGCATGTGTTTTGAGTGCCCTCTAGTGGCCTCCTAGTATGTAACACCCAGTGAATTGGAAACAGGCAGCCTGGGAAAATCACCACTGCAAAGGCAATGAGCAGATGGAGGCTGCTCTACAGTGAAGAAATTAGCTCTCAGAGCAGATAAGTAAATTGCCTCCTGATACAATCCTTGAAGACTATTAAAGATAAATTTTTCTTATAACATAATTTTACTTTAAAATATTGAGTTGCATTGTGTAGAAATCATAAAAATTATTGAAAATAATGAGTATCATTAAAACGAAACAACACAACCCACCAAAGCTAGCACAAGGATACTATACGAGCAAATGTGGATTTTTGGCTGCTGCTATTCCCCATCACTGCCTTTTTCTCTCCTTTGGAGATTGCTTTTGATTTCCTTATCAACCCCGATACTTTCTGACACTTATAAAGAATTACCTTGGGAGGACTCCAAGATAGCGGCGACCAGGGCACAGTGTCTGTGAAGGTCAAAGGATCAGAAACTACAAAACGAGTAAGCGGATTGGTGGCTGAAGGCAGAGCGGCTACAGCAGCTGTTTGGGGCTGGGGCAGTGGCGGGGAGTGTATAACCCCAGGCACGGGGCCTCCTTACTCCTACTCTAATGGCCAAACAGGGAACCCAAATCTGAGAGTAGAAAACTGTGGGCCCTCTGAGTTTACCGCACACTCCTGCAAGTGAGTTCCCGGACCCACTGCGCTTCCCACACATGCCTGCAAGTGAGTGCATCTGTGAGAGAATGCAGACAGAGCCCCAGATCTGTGGCCCCTCTGCCTTAGCCTCCAGACATTGGATCCCTCCTACCCACACCCCCACTGTGGGCAACACAGGGATCCCTGAGACAGCATTCTCAACATTGAAGACCTTCTTCTGTGTGTCTCTCAGTGGAGTCCAGGCAAACAATTCCTGGAAACATTTCCTGGAGCCGAGATGGTGCAGCCCAGACAGATCTGAGCACTTGTAGCACAATACGGAGAGAGGCCTGTGGACCACTGAGTCATTCAGGGCACCTGTGCATTGGCACTGCACCCACACACTGTGCCCATGAACCTCCCCTGCACCACAAATTACACTGACACTACTCCCTCATAATCCGCCCTCCTAGGCAGGCACGCTTCCACCCAATTCCTGCTCTTGTGTACATGTGCCTGCGAGCTTCCTCCCTTAGCTACGTCTGAAAGACCAACTCTCAAAGGCATGGACTTCCCTCATCTTCTGGAAGAATACCCCAGGGACCAGAGACAGACAGGCTCAGTCTGCAACACAGCCTCCAGGAACAAACCACAAAGGCTATGGACCATCAGATGGCTAGAGGCCAGCATAAGAATACAAGAAAAAAAAAAATCCCAGGACATCATGGCGTCACCAGAATCTCAAAAAAATCAATGTATGTTCTAGTGCAGCTTAAAGACAGGAGAATAATCTTAAATCTATAATTATGCAGTTATTCAAGGCACATAAAGAGGACATGAACAAAAAAATAGAAGCCGTCATGGAAACACAGGAATCCACATTCAAACAGAAAAAAGA
Organism: Pachyuromys duprasi; assembly: GCA_028658305.1. Classification (NCBI taxonomy): domain Eukaryota; kingdom Metazoa; phylum Chordata; class Mammalia; order Rodentia; family Muridae; genus Pachyuromys; species Pachyuromys duprasi. The sequence continues at coordinate 49,403,072 of CM053745.1, read as the reverse complement.
AATGGTACAAGACATGAAACAGATTTAGAATCAATAAAGTAAACACAAGCAGAGTAAACTCTAGAGCTGGAGAACTTAGAGAAGAGATCAGAACCACAATGGTAAGCATCACCAACATAATACAAAAGATGGAAGAGAGAATCTCAGGCACCTAAGATACAAGTGCAGAAATTTATATATTTCTCAAAGAAAAAATAAAATTGGAAAAATCCCAAACAGAAAACATCCAAGAAATCAAGGATGCCACGAAAAGACAAAATCCAAGAATAATAGGACTAGATGAAAAAGAAAATTCTAGGCTCCCAGGTCCAGAAAATATTTTCAAAAAACTCATAGAAGAAAAATTTCCCAACATAAAGAGATGTCCTTAAACATACAAAAGGCGGGATCCAAGTTGGCTGCCATGAGAGAACACTGTGTCTGAGGAGTAGGAGAGCAGAAACAGCCCAGCGACCAGGAGACTGAACTCTGGGACCTAAAACGCCAGCATTGTGAGTGCCAGGTGAGCGGAACTCCTACGGTGAGAAAATCAAGTGGGAAAACCCTAGGGACACCCAGTTATTACCTGGAGAAATTTCCCTGTGACCAGCGGCGCACAGCTCTGATCTGGACGAGC
>CM053745.1:49371690-49394290 GCA_028658305.1 Pachyuromys duprasi | reverse complement strand
ACTTAGAGAGAGAGAGAGAGAGAGAGAGAGAGAGAGAGAGAGAGAGAGAGAGCTGTTTCTCTTGTTTCTATTGCCCTAGGTTGTCCAGAAGCAGAAGGTAAGTCTTTATTGATGAAGACACCATGTACTTCAGACATAGGACCCAGAGGCCCCTAACCTGGAACTGACCTAAAAGCCTCCTCCCTGAGGACTAGCTCTCATGGTTCTAGAAGGCGCCATGCAAGCCTCCGAAGGAGGGAAGACACTTATCATGAGGTCTTCTTTTTTTAATAGAAGCTGTAAGAACATGCCTCCCTTGAGAATTTTGAGAGAACATGAATGTATTTTGGATGTGAGAAAGACATTAATTCAGAGGAGAGAAAACAGATTCTGGCTCTAATTCCTAATGCAATCACTCTGAGCCCTATCTTCTAGTATTTTTACATTTGTGCATATTACTGTTCACAGTGTAGAGAAGAAATTTGTGGATTGCTTTTAAGTAAAATAAGGACAAAGCTAATTCAGTATTTTTCCTATGGTTGTTATGTCTTATAGAAAGTTGAATCTTGCTGGCAAAATTTGTTAGTTGTCCTTTTGCTAGCTTTGCAAATGTGAACTTTGTAGTCAGTGGGCCTATGAACAAAAGTATGGGTGAATTATGTGAATAAAAAAATAATGTAGTCACATCATTTGCTTTAAAAATATTTAATATAAAATATTAACCTTTGGCTACATTTTCTTTAAACTACAAAAATGATGTTACTTGAATATTTCTGCAAGAAATTACATGATGTGGTTTCATGTGAGTCAACAAAAGTAAAGTTGCTTTTTATTAGTTCATTTTAAGCTTTATTTGGAGAAACATTGAATGAAGAGAAGCCCATTATAAACTGAAAAGTTCAGAATATATTTTTGTAGTATATAATTGCATTCAGTTTCTAGATGTATATATGTGCATATGTTTATATATGTATGTATATGTATATATGCAGACATATCAAAAATATCCACTACTTCTAGAAATTATACTCATTATATGCTCAAAATTCAGGTTGAGAAAGACAGAACTCTGCATGGCATTCATTTTCTCTTTATACATGACAGTTACCTCAAGAGAGAACATAAATTCAAAATGGGAAAGATACAACTTACCAGGCTGTAGAGATGATTTAACTCAGGTCACTGCTAAAAGAATATTATTTATTAAGAAGAAAATTCTCAAGTAGGAAACTGAAAAATTAGAGTTTCATACATAAAGAGCATCATGAACAAGAATGAAGAAATCTTAGTCATTCAGGAAGGGTAAATGGAATCTTCCATCAGAGTGTTAGAAGACAAGGTGGTCTTCATTGCTGCTCAATCTCACAGTCATGGGCTATGTACAGCCAGGAAGCTATGGACTGTGGTTTGGCCCAACATAAAACCATAAATTTAGTTAAAATATGAAATTTTTAATTGTTTGGAAATTTCATACATTTACACAGTGTATTTTGATGAATCATAACCCTTGATCTCTCTTCTTCTGATTGTTTTCTAACTCTACTGTGCAGTTCTTGAAGAAGTGGAGCTATGTAGATGTCAGCATTGTGTCACGATGTCAGAGAACGGTGGAAAGAAGAAAGAGTGGGTGATATAAGTCTTTTGCATTTTCTAATCCCAAAGGTTCAGGCAAGCTTCAACATAGACAGTACGTTAACATTGTCTTTGTTGGTGTGAAAATGTTCTTATTTTAGAAAAATTCTACTACTGATTTAAAAAAAAACAACAACACAAAACATTGTTCACTGAAGATTTTGAGGAGCTATTAGTTTCCCGACTAATTTGCCAGGGGAAGAAGTTTTGGCAAAGAGTCATACTTTTTCTATATTACCTTAATTTCTATAACTATGTGCTATGTTATAAGCTAAACAGAATTGCCTTCAAAATAATCAAGTCCATTGATGAAGTTAAAAGATGTCTGGGCATTTAAAAAGAGAAACTCGATTACCAGGAGCATTTTCCTGTGCATTGTACAAAAGGGAAAAGGTCAGAGAGACTGGCAAGAGCCTGCAGATCACAGCAGCCAAACACATGTAATAAAAGGCAACAAAGTGTTTGCCTTTAAAGCTATGTGAGAAAATGGCTAATTTAGAAATTTTACATCCTATTTATGATATAATATATGGAATGTAATATAATATATGTGATTGTCAGTAATATATTAAATATACTAAATGCGGAAAAAGTTAAAGTTCCAGGACTAACATCTCTTGAAAATATGAAACAAGTTTTATTTCAGTATTGCCAGTTTACTTTCAAAGCACAGTGGAGAGGAGCTGTGATTCCCAGTGTTCGTGTTTCCTCTTTTTCAGCTGCTAACACCCTCACTCAACGTCTGCTTTTCACAGTAATATGTAACTGAGTTTGTGTGTTATCCAGTTGTAATTGGAAAATCTATTCATCACCCAGGTGTGAGCGAGATTGGTCCCGAGGAGACAGATGGTGGACTGTGAGGAATCTGCCCCAGCAGCCGCCTTTCCTGTGGACAGGTCCCTGGGGATGCTGTTCGCAACCAGATGGAAGGGGCGGGCATCTGCTCCTTCCCAAGGCCTGGGGAATTTCTACTCTTCCTCCCCATAGATATAATTCTTACTGCTGCTACTTTCATCAAGAGCACAGATGCTGCAAGTCATGACCTTGGAAAGAACTCTGCTGACCATTAGAACAAGAGTTTTAAGACAAAACCCAGAATATGAAGAAAATAAAGGAAGCACAGGGCACATGGAAGGACAGAGCATGAAAGACAAGAATAAGAAAGAACTAAAGATGTAAGGGAAGTTTAAGGAAGGGCACGGAAAAGAAGGAAATGACATAGGGAGTATCATATGGCATACATATGTACCATTTTGTCATAGGAATTGAATCTGTTTTCTAGTCCTTCATAAAAAAAAAAACCTGCAGAATTTTACATAGGGAAACAACTCTACATAATTACTATTTTTAAAAAGTACAGTTCTCCCAGGAATTGCATAATACCCAACCTTCCTCCTTCTCTCCAACTCTACTGCAAATAGCAGAATATTGATTATTTCAGGCAAGCCTTCTGTTTCCTGTGTGAGGACTTGAGTGTAAAGTTGCATTATCTCTAAAACCTCTTTGCTAATAGTGACTCTCTTCTCCTGCTGTTCCGGAACTGCTGACGGGACACACGATTATCTTTTTTATTTCATCTTTCTCTTCTTTCCTCCCTGTGGGAGGAAAACATCTGTGTGCCTTGGAGAGAATGAGATGTTAGAAGAGAACTGGGTCTTTCAGCCTACTAAGAAGAGTTTACTTTTTTGGTTCCTTATTTCTTTCTCCACGGTTCATTCTAGATAGCAGGGTATCAGTGTTTTAGGATAGTAGAATAGCAATGTTTCGGGGGTCCAATTAGCCATCATATATTATCAAGACTCTATTTTATGTCAACCAATATGTGTAGTAATTGGACATTTTTCTTTTATCTTATTATCACTTATTACAATTTATTCAATTTGTGTCCTGGCTGTGTCCCCCTCCCTTGTCTCCTCCAAATCCCACCTTCCCTCCCTCTTCTCCCCCTGTGTCCTCTCTTAGACCAATGATAGGGGAGGTCCTCCTCCACTTCTATTTGACCCTAGCCTATTAGGTCTCATCAGGACTGGTTGCATTGTCTTCCTCTGTGGCCTGGCATGCCCCAGGGGGAGGTGATCAGAGAGCCTCTCACTGAGTTCATCCAGAGAAAGCAGCTATGGTTCCATTAAATTAAATACAAAAACACCAGAACATTAATAAAATTGGAACCTATAAAACCCATTTTTCGAAGGACTTCAACTGGAAAGACAGTAACTAACATGAAGCCATCTGTCTGGTAGGTAGATATTAAAACCCCGAGTACGTCGTGGGCAGAAGCAATAGGACTATCATGATCTCAAGTTGCATCTATTTTTTTTAATTACATTTTTCTCATTTGTGGCTGAATAAAACTTGGTTGCATATGTAAACTACATTTCTTTACCAATTTTTTTTTCTCCTGATGGACGCCTGAACTAATCTTAAATCCTGGGTGTTGTGAATTTACTGTGAAAGTCAGAAATGTACAAGTATCTTTGTTGCTTATAAACAGAGTTCCTCCCAGACATGCTAAGGTGTGGTATAGCTGGGTCATATATAGCTCAATGTGAGGTTTGACTTTTTTGTTGTTTTTTTTTAAGGAACTTCCATAAGATTTCCTAAGTAGCAGGACTAATTTGTATCCCAACCAACATTTCTACAAATTAACTTACAACTGCCCTCTCAATATCATTCCCAAAGTGGATTGTTACTTGTTTTGTTATTGATTGAATTGGGGATAACACTCAGTGTAGTTTTAATTTGAATTTCCCAGTTTAACATGCATAATTGTTTAACATTTTTCCAGATGCCTGTTGGCCATTTATACAATTTCTTTGGAGACCTCTGGTTACTTCATTGATCACGTGTTCTTTCGAGGTTTTCTACTATTGTTGTTTCAGTTCTTTGTCTGTGTTATCTATTATTTCTCTGATGAGCAGCAGTCTGATGGCTGCATATTCGCTGAGTCGCTTGCTTCCCTTGCTGTCAGAGCTCTTTAGATTCATGTGTTTCCATTTGTCAATTTGAGGTTTTACTTCTTGAGCTAATAGTGTCTTTCTCAGAAAGGTCTTGCCTTTGTCTGTATCCTAAAGAATTGTCTCCATATTTTCCTCTAAAAGTTTTAGAAGTTTGTGACCTATATTTTGCGTTAAGACAAAGACAAGACCCAAGAGAAAAAAAAGTGATCCCCAAAACTGAAATTAGATGTGAAATAAGACATGTGCACACAAAAAAGATGAGAGATTGGGTGAGGACACAGACTGTCTCTACATGGTCACTGTCCTAAATACAAGTGAGAGTTTGGACAGTTGAATTGTACTGGAACAGAACCTGTCTCTGTGTGTTATCAGGATAGCCATAAGACTCAAGAGACTGACATAAAACTGTGCACCATCATTTAGATTATATGAGAGTGAGCAAATTCTAGATGTTAAATTCACTTTTCTAATTTCCAATAAATTTTATCCAATTGATTAAAATTAATTTTAAATCTGGATATTAACTGAAGTATTTCAAATTATTGCCTACTAATCCTTAATCATGGAGTATAATAAAACATCTACTACATCATCTATATACCAATGTAACTTTGTATGTCTAAATAAGATACTATCAAAGAAAAAAGAGAAGGAATTTAAATTATGTGCAGAAAAACAGTGTTTAGGAGTTCAGGGTTTTCTAAATCCTTTCTCTTCCTTCTTCAATATCTAAAAATAAATTTCTGTGATAAAAATTCAATTTTTATTATACTAGTTATATTTAAATATTTAAGATCTTGTTGAGGATTGATTAGAACAGCTTGGATAAATAAATTATATCTCTTCAGCCTCAGGCTGTTAGAGCATTTCAGTGCGGAAGGAAATGAGATGGTCTTCCATGAATTAACCTCTACAATATCTACTGGAACATTTTTTTTGTCCTGGCTAAAGTGCATTCCTGTGTACTTTCACTTACACCATCTGCTGATCTTAATGCTATTTCCAAGGGAGGAAACCTGCCAGAGCTATTTCTCATTTAATTTGTAAGGACATCCTGTTTAGGTACTTATCAAAAGAACAAAATGGTTGATGCCAAATAGCACAAACTCTGCTTTCACAGTTTGGACTGAATTAAAAATGTACATTTACAGAGAACTGTAGTTTATGTCCTATAATTTAGTAAATGCTCAGAAAATATGGCTTTGAAGACAAATTATTTACAATAGTGTACTTTGCTTTACATATACCAAGGGATTTCAAAGTTTAGGGCATATTGCTAAACTTTCTAGAATAGTGATTAAATGCTATAGTTCACTAGAAACAGAAATATTTCTATTATGCCATAAGATAAAATTAAAACATTCATTTATTTTGAATGAATAATTCTTTAACATTTATTTTTATTTTTAATTGTAATAGTCTTGCATGCTTAATAATAAGAAAGCAATTAAATTGTATCTATTTTATTACATAATCAGTATGGGATCATTCCATGTGACTTAATTTCATAATTAAATGCAAACAACCTTTCCAATTTTCAATACTCCTGCTGTAACATGTCTTATAAAATAAATGTAGGTACATTTTGATTCTGAAGATTTTTTTTACTTGAATGACAGAAAATATAACGGAATTGTTTCTACTTTTTATGGAATTATGACTATCAGCTGCAACTTTAATTAATAATTTGTTCGTTAGTAGCCCCATAACACATTGCCCTTCTGCTGTGTGCTTGTTCTTCGAAGGAATTTATACCAACTAGGTGACATAATGAATGTAACAAAAGTAATGATGGTAGCCAAATCATTCCAGATGAGGGAAAGTTGAAATTGATTAGGAAATAGAGGAAGAAAAGTGAAGTGAATGCCACTAAGAGAACATTTTTAAGTGACAGTTGCAACAACAGATCTAGCTATACATTAATTCACCTGTTGTCCTTGAAGCTCCCATTTGGCTGCCCTCTGACCCAAGAAAAACAAATAAATCCTAAATCTCCGTCCTCTGGCAATTCCCATTTAGTTATTTTTTGAACAGCATGTCACATGTTTAGAATAAAGGTCTTCTACACCTATTTAGGAATGAAAAACAGGTGCAAGTTTTTAAAAAGTAAAGCAAAACTGGAATTGAAACAGGACAGTAATTTTCTTCATTTTTCCCACACTTACAGTCTCCATTAAGTCTCTTTTTTTTCCTTTTTTTCACTTTAAAAATATTTTGCATTGAAAATAGATTTTTTTGTATACAATATATTCTGATTATGGTTTCCCTCCCCACCTCTCCTCCCAGTTCATCTTTACATCCTCACTCACCCAAATCCACAACCTTTCTTGTTCTTAAAAAAAAAATAAGAAAAAGAGAGAGAGAGAGGAAAGAAGGAAGGAAGAAGAAAGAAAGAAAGAAAGAAAGAAAGAAAGAAAGAAAGAAAGAAAGAAAGAAAGAAAGAAAGAAAAAACAGGAAGGGAAGAAGGGGGAAGGAAGGCATGGGGGAAGAAAGAAAGAAAAAAGAGTAAAATAATTTAAGACAAAATAAGATACATTAATTTATTACCTATGGGATAAAACTAAGATAAAAATAAACCTTAATAGGACAAAACAAATAAACAGGACAAAAAGAGCCAAAGAAAAAGCACAAGAAACACATATAGATACAGAGACACACATTTTCATAAACTGAAGTCCTATGAAGGTACAAAATCAGAAACCACACTGTATAGAAAAAGACCTGTAGGCAAAACAAAAACAGAACAAACAAGCAAACAAACAAAAAACACAAACACACACATACAAAACAGATGAAGCATTTTGAAAAGAAATAAAAATATGTCATTGCCTTAGACTTTATTTTAAGGACCCCTAAAAATACTCTGTAGGAAGATGGCAAATTACGACAATATTATATAGGGCTGTAGAAAGCGTTTTCCTACCCACCCTTACTTATGTCTTCTATGTAATGTTTATAAATCTGTGGAACTAAACTGCAATTTTCTTAGCAATTCTAGGCATCCGGAAGTATATTCCTAACAATCAGCCCTTTGTACCCCTCCCAGAGGCCGGATGTTTGCAGTTGCTAGCATTTGTTGTCTAAGATGCTGTTAAAGACTAGTACACTGGCAGCACACATTGAAAGAACGAGGCTTGGAGCCTGGGAAAGGTCCCAGCACTGAACATTCTCCCTGTTGCAGGACAATTAATTTATTACTTACAGGGTAAAATATCAGAACCAAAACAACTCTAGCCAAGCCACTTCTTAAGATCATCAGAAATTACAAATGATTGCATGTATTTTTGTCATTATGTAAATAACATATAACCACCCCCTCTTTGTGTGCATATTCTATTATAAAAAATTCTTTGGGGCCATGCACTTCCTTACCAAGACTCATCATTGTAGAATGGAATAATATGAAAAAAATTCAAAAAATCAACTTGAGAGAATGTAAGAAAAGCACACTATGGGAAAGGATCCTTGTTAATTACACAGACAAGCACAGAGGTGCAATTAAAACATTCATCAACAAATGATAACTCAAATTTACTTTGAAATATAGGAACAGTCAAAGAAATGTCAGCGTCTTTGGGAAAAATGTGAAAATGCATTTTAAACAAACAAACAAACAAAAAACCCACCCAACTCTTCCAAAAAGCAAAAGTAAAATATTTATGTTGAAGTAAAAAATGATCTCATGTTTGCATACTGATCAATTTCTCTACCTGTTGCTTTGTTTTTACTAACAATAAATTTAAAAATGCTGACTATTTCTTCTTTTTACTGTTTGAAGCTGCTGTCATTGGAGTTTAGCAGCTCTGTGTAAATATGACCAGTTTTCATATTAAATTATGTTGGTTTACACCATTTAATACTGAAATAAGCTTTCTAGATTTGGTTTTAGACAGAGGAGTAAGAAAGACTCAGAAAAGGTAAAATTTCAAAACGCCATAAAAGATGAATCTTCCCCAAGATAAAACACATTGCAGCAAATGCTAAAACACACAGGAGATCATCTTGTTTACAAGTGTGACTCAGTGTTATGGCTGGTGTATGGAAAACAAGGAGTTCCTATTTCCTTGCGTGCAGGATCCCAAACACACACATATTAAACTTACACTCCGTGTGTTTAGTGACACATTTTATGTAATAATTTCATGTAGGTGACCTAACTCTCTTAGAAATTGACCATTGTTACAATCCATGGTGACCATTGTTATTGGTCATGACCAATAACGATGGATGGGCTGTGATAAAGTGATAAATCATTTGATTTGAAAAAGAGGTCAAATGGTGTAATATTCTGTCATACTAACAAAGCTGCAGCACTATTGTTAGTAAAAAGTTAATGAAACCATAAACTTGCACAATGCCTACCTGCTATTTACCTTATCTTCTAACAATGACCTTTTTTTTCCTACAGTGTAGAGAACTTCTCAGAGGACAAAGACCTAACTTCAGTACTTTTATTTAGACAGCTATATACATTAATTCTCAATTGAATTGCAAAAGAAAGACAGTAGATCACCTCCAAAGTCACTCACACTAAATGACTGCAAGTTTAAATGATCATATAAATATCCCAAAGAAAAGACAAACATACAATTATTATCTTTCACAAGGAAAATTAACCTTAAAGAGAAATGGATAATCTGTATCACAAACCTATTTTTCTAATAGCACATAAAAAATTTTTAAAAGTATAATAAAATTTAAGCCTATAAATGAGTTTGTCAGTAAAACCCAAAGAAAGTTAAGATAGAATTTAAAATAAATAGGCCATCTTTACCGTTTTCATTTTACTATTTTTATTTACTAATAGTTTCATTAAGTTGCCTAAAATTCAATTAAGCATCACAATGTATTATTGTTTACATAGAAACTAACCAATTGCATTTTCCCTTGAAACTTAAGAGTAGGATTTGTTCAAGATCTGTTAGTGTGGTTCTATGTCTTTTTTTTTAACCAAACTAGTTGAATAAATTCTTGAAAGAAATACAATTTTACAGAAAATCTATCAAGTTCTCTAGCTTTTTAGAAAAAAAGAAAGAAAAAAAAACATTACAATGAATGTACTAATGAGATTCCTATCACCGTGGATTCATCTGTTAAAATATTTCAAGGACTTATTTCTCCTACTTGCAACTGAAAAAAAAATCAGGTTTTTGTGTGAATAGATGTGACACTTTTCTTATCACAAGGGATAGAAAAAATACAGTTTTTTCAGGTGAAAATGTTGGTGAAGTCAACTATGATCCCTTTGATTCATGTGATGATCTAGGGAAATACATACAGATGACATTTATATATTTTACAAAAGATGAAATGTGTATTCATTTAGTATAAATGATTTAGCTAACAAAGTAAATGGAGACTACGGATCTGCATTCTTTTATTTAATTTCAATTTTTATTATTTTAGGTTAATTACAGTTTATTCACTTTGTATCCCAGCTGTAGTCCCCTCCTTCATTCTCTCCCAATCCCACCCTCCCTCTCTCATCTCCTCTCATACCACTCTCCAAGTCCACTGATAGGGGAGGTGGACCCTAGCCTATCAGGTCTCCTCAGGACTAGCTGCATTGTCTTCCTCTGTGGCCTGGTAAGGCTGTTCCCCCTCTGAGGGAGGTGATCAAAGAGCCAGCCACTGAATTCATATCAGAGACAGCCCCTGCTCCCATTACTAGGGAATCCACTAGGATACTGAGCTGCCATGAGCTATATCTGTGGAGGGGTTCAAGGTTATCTCCTTGGTTGGTGTATCATTCTCAGAAAAGAACCCTGTGCCCAGATTTCTTGGTTCTGTTGCTCTCCTTGTGGCGCTCCTGTCTCCTCCAGGTATTTCTATGTACCCCTTCTTTCATAAAATTCCATATACTCTGCCCAAAGTTTGGCTATGAGCCTCAGCATCTGCTTTGATACACTGCTGGGTAGAGTCTTTCAGAGGCCATCTGTGGTAGGCTACTGTCCTGTTTCCTGTTTTCTGCCTCTTCCAATGACCTTCCCATTTGCCTTTCTGAGTGAGGATCATCTTACCCTGGGTCCTTCTTCTTGCTTAGCTTCTTTAGGTGTACAGATTTTAGTATGATCTTATATTATAGGTCTAATATCCACAGTGAGTATGTAAGTGAGTATATACCATATGTGTCTCTCTGCTTCTGGGATACCTCACTCAGGATGATCTTTTCTAGATTCCACCATTTGTTTGCAAATCTCATGATTTCCTTGTTTTTAATTGCTGAGTAGTATTCCATTGTTTAAATGTACCACAATTTCTGTATCCATTCCTCTGTTGAGGGACAACTGGGTTGTTTCCAGAATCTGGCTATTACAAATAAAGCTGCTATGAACATGGTTGAGCAATTGACCTTGTTGTCTAACTTGAGAATATTTTGGATATATGCACAGGAGTGGTACAGCTAGATCTTGTGGAGGCACTATTCTTAATTATCTGAGAAAGTGCCAGGTTGATTTCCAAAGTGGTTGTACAAATTTGCATTCCCACCAATAACATCCTCTCCAGCATGTATTGTTACTTGAGTTTTTGATCTTAGCCATTCTGTTGGGTATAAGGTGAAATCTCAGTGTTGTTTTGATTTGTATTTGTCTGATGACTAAGGACACTGAGCATTTCTTTAAGTGTTTCTCTGCCATTCAATATTCCTCTATAGAAAATTCTGTTTAGCTCTGTACCCCATTTTTAATTGGATTATTTGATTTGTTGCTTTTTAACTTCTTGTATTCTTTCACAAATGACTAAAATGTTTTCAGTTGTCAACAAATGGTATCATATCAGATATTAGATCATGTCAAAAAATAAATGTTGATAAAATGATAATACTTAAAAATAAAATTCTTTAACAAAATGAAGAATATTTCACATTACTATGATGTAAAATTTCCAAGAAAGGAAATAGGCATTGATTATTTTATTAATAGTTTGCAAATAGTTGCTCAAAGAATCAGTAAGCTAACACATTGGAAGATGGTTGTTGAATTTGTTTTTTATTTTTATTTAAAAATATTTCTCATGCAGTATATATTGATCATATTCATTCCTCTACCCCAACTACTCCAGATCTTTTCCCCTTCATTCTTGTTTATCTATTGAAAAGGAAAGAAGTTGTTTAATTCTCAGTAGCCTCAAACCAATATACCTGGGCTGCTTACACTACAAGAATTGAAAGTTGCCAAGTCAATGCTGTTTGAGAGAGCATGTTCTCAGCAGCACATTGCTGTTCTAAGACTGCTGAAACCCTTCTTTACTTGTTGTCTTATTTTAGTATTTACTTTTGTACTTTTTCTTAATTATTTGGTAAGAAATAAAAAGAAAGGACAGAAAAAACAACAGGAGGAAGAAAAGCAAACCAAGCCTTTTCTAAATCTTTCTCAAAACAGCGATTAAACTCAATAGCATTAAATTATATTAAATATATATTATATTTATTACGTTATATGTCATATATACCATATATAATAAGTAGTGGTCCTTCTTGACAGGTATAGAACTCTAATATTTAATCTGAAAAATCTAAATGTTTACATGTCATACTTTATTGAGTTTTAACATGTTCTTTCATATTTTAGTTTTAGATTTTAAAACAAGCCAAGATAGCCAGAATCATTTTTCATTATTTGAAATATATAGAGAGCTATACAGATAGATAGCACTATACATATTTTGTATGCTTTAAAAATTATTGTGTATAGCTGATCGCTCTGTATATTTACCTATTTTCTATAATTTTTATTTTTTATATTAATCACAGGTTATTTACTTTGTATCCCAGCCATAGCCCCCTTCCTCATTCCTTCCCAAGCCCACCCTCCCTCCCTCATCTCCTCCCTGCCCTTTTCCAAGTCCACTGATAGGGAAAGTCCTCCTCTCCTTCCTTTTGACCCTAGGTTATCAGGTATCTTCAGGACTGGCTGCAATGTCCTCCTCTATAGCCTAGCAAGGCTGCCCTTTCTTTGGTTGGGAGGAGAAGTCAAAGAGCCAGCCTTTGTCCATGTCAGAAATAGTCCTTGTTCCCCTTACTAGGGAATCCACTTGGATACTGAGCTTCCATGGGCTACATCTGAGCAGAGGTTCTAGGTTATATCCACACATGGTTCTTGGTTGGAGAAATAGTCTCATTGAAGACCCTTGTTCCCTGATATTATTATTATGTTTCCATAAAACTATGATGCTATGTGTTTGTGTGTGTTCTCACTCTTTTTTCTAAGAAACATCAAGAGAACTGTTTGAGGCCATGGTTATGTCTATTCCTCAGTTTTCATATGTGTCTTCTCTATACATTAGTCCCTTCTACATTGTCCATCACTCACCACAGGCTTTTGAAAGTTTCAATATTGATATGTCTATAAGAGTATAATATACAAGCAGAAGTTTTAATCTCTTTATCCAAATTATAAAACTCATAGTGACTTAACTGCCCTGTTTTCCTAAAATCATGCCACGAGCTCTTGAGTTATTTCTAAATTATAAGCTGACTCATAAATCTAAAAGCTATAGGTGCTATCTCTTTCAGGATGAAAACTTCACTCCTTAGTGTCTTTGCATTCCTTGATGCAGGATGACTATAAGAAAAAGTTGATGCCTTCTGGATCCAAATCAGGGGTTCTAAAATCTCTTGAAGTTTTCGCTTTAGAGAAAAGGTTCTAACTACACATGAAATATTTATAAACCTATTAACATTAATTTTTAAGTAGCTTCACTTCTATATGAAATATTGATCAACTTTTCTTCAAATTTTTTATTTCCAGCTCACAGACAATGAGAATCCTCCACAAGGTCTGTAGTGGAATCAATCTTTTGAGCACAGGAAGAAGAAAGACCTTATGTTTCATAAATAGAGTCCATAGAGCTGAGAGAACCCACAAAGATAATATTGGAATATAGGATGGGAAAAGATAAGCTTTAAAGAGAATTGTGGAAGGAAAGCTTGTTTCTGCCCCCTGTGGAGTTGGGATGAAAGATGCCTAGAAGTCATGTCTTTATAAATATTCTAGAAGTTTGTAAATTTAAAAGTTGAGCCCAAGGCTGGACTAAAGTAGAGATAGAGTGAACTTAAGAACTGTTGAACAAAGCTGGCCATGTGACACACGGATTTAATTCCAACACAGGAGGTATTGGGTACAAAGAAAGGGAGACTTCTGAGTTCAAGTTCAGTTTGTCCTACAGACCTAGTTCCAACAGGTCAGACTTGAGTACACAGAGAAGTAAAACAGAGAGAGACACATAAAAACAGAGACAGAGAAAATTAATTGAACTTATGAACACATTCTAGGTCTACACAGAATAAGAAAAACTGGCCCATCTCTTGCCCTCTAGCTTTGATGAATCATAGAGTCTGACTCTTCTCCCCATTACCACTGTCCAAATGTAGACATCCAACTGTAATAAATTATCCAGTGAAAGAGCAGCTTGACTTTATTTTGATACTCTGCATTCTTCCATCTCAGAGAAAGTTTAAAAGACTACTCTTATCTTTCTCTTGAATGTCTTTGCACTAAGACAAAAATAAAACGAAGATTTGTTAGCCTATTTGCCTATATATCTTTTCCTCTCTTATTATTTAACCATCACTAGGAAATCAAGTTTGTATAAAGCAGAATATTGCTTACATAACTAAAACTACCTCATGTGTGCTAGGAGATTAGATAAGTGGTAGACAGTGGCAGAAAGTAAGTATGTGTGTTCCTAGATGCATGCCCATAATTATGGCATCTGAAGGAAAGTGAAAATTATGATACAATATGCATGGCCTAACTTAAATCCCTTGCCTAATTTTAAACAATTTCCTCACTGTAAAATCACTGAACTTGAAAGGTGCTGCTAAGCTACAAGATGCTTGAGAATTTTACATTATCTACCACCCATGATTTAAGAAGTAGTCTTGTTTTGAATGTAGCAATTACCCAGACATGATGGTGCATGCCTGTGATCCCAGCACTCTGGGAGGCAGAGACAGGCAGATCTCTGTGAGTTCAAGGCCAGCCTGGTATACAAAGTGAGTCCAGGACAGCCAAAGCTACACAACCAAAAACAAAAGAAAAAAAAAGTAGCATATTTTTCCGGTTAAGTTTCTATCATTTAAGTCTATCATTAAGTTTTTTCAAGTTTGAAAAAACAAAATGTATATATTTGCTTTATCTTATATGATTTTAGGAATTATAATTGAATTACAGTCCCAAATGCATAGGATGTTGAAGCCATGTGCTTTTAATGACTTGATAAAAATGCACTACTTATAGAAACAATATACTGCATTATTGGTGATTAGAGCAGCTTTAAATGAACAGCATGCTATGTATCCTGTGCAGTATTTCTTGATTTAGTCTGAAAATTATAGTGTAATATTCCATCAGCCCATATGTCCTGAACTATTCATTTCCTGTTATTTGCTGGATCCAGAAGCCAAAGACTTTCAATTTTCTTGCCTTTGTCGTATATCTGCTTAGGAGTTCTATTTAAGCTAACCTTGTTCCTCATGACCACAAGGTAAATTACTACAGTTGTTTTCCCAGAAGACTTCAGCAGCAACACATGTGTTTAAATGTGTTCAATGTTATCTTGAGACTTTTCAAATAACTTGAGAGCAATCAAATGGACTGCACACATGGAACCATAACTTACTGTACTTCTTTTTAAAGGAAAAGACATCATTGGCCAGCATCTATAAATGGCTTTGATTTAATTTCTTTTATTAAAGTTATATTTCCTTACTGTATTTAGGCTTGGATAAAATTTATTTGGCTCTATATCCTTTCCAGAATCTGTCACATAAATGTTTCTATTCACAGTACAACATTTCAAAGCATGTGGGCTGAACTTTCTACTGAAACTGTCTACTGAACTTTCAGTAGACTACTCAGACTGCCTGTGTGACTTACTTTTCTGTCTTGATTTGATAAGCATAGCACTGTCATACAAATATATAATAGAGCTTAGTTTCATATTCAGCATGAAGTAATTTATATCTCATACATTATTCTGTAATGTTTTTATATGTACATTGATTTGCTAAAATTGGACAATATTTGGAAGTTTTCCTGCATAGCAGATTTATCTAAATTTTTATTTAATAAATAGACTTTGGTTTGAATAATTTTTTAAAGGTTTTTATCATTTACAAATTTTTAAATTAAATTTTTATTTTTATATTAATTACAATTTATTCACTTTGTATCCCAGCTGTAGTTCCCTTTAAAACGTACTTTATGGATATAATATTATCATTTTATCATTCAGTGTGAGCTGTTCATTGGTCTTTAATTCTATAGCAATCTAAACTTCATTTCAGAACTGATCACATATCCCTTTGAGACTTTGAACTTCATCTTTTGAGAACTGTTAGTTTTGTTGGCCCATTCACTGATTGGCTAGGTCAGCTTAGTTCTTTATATACTGTATATACTAACCTTCTATGTAATGTATAACTAGGGGAGAATTTTCTTCCTGTCTTCTCTTTACTGAATTTCCTTTGGTATGCGGTATCTTTTTTAATTCATGCAGTCCCACTGGTTTTTTATTTCCTAAGCTCTTGGAATCATTTTCTGAAAGCCTTTATTGATGCCTAGATCTTTATATATTTTCCCTATGGTTTCCACTAATACATTCAGAATTTTAGGGTTTATATCAAAATATTTCATCCGTTTTGCTGTATATTTGTCTGTCTGTCTGTCTGTTTGCTTTAAGACAAGTTCTCTCTATGTAGTCCTGGAACTCACTATGTAGAACAGTCTGGCCTTGCCTGCCTCTGCCTGAGTGCTGGAATTAAAGGCGTGTGTGACTATGCCTGGCTGTAATCCATTTTAAATTGACATTTGTAGAGAATGAGATAAGAATATAGTGTCATTCTTCAAAGGTGGATAGCTAGCTTAAGCACTTCATGTTAAGGAGACTTTTATCCAATGTATGTTTTTGGTACAGTTGTCAAATAAATAAATAAATAAATAAATAAATAAATAAATAAATAAATAAAAGTTGATAAATGAATAAATAAATAAATAAATAAATAAATAAAGTGACTATGGCTTGTGTGGTTTTGTTCTGGGTCTTCTGTTCTGTCCAGATGGACTATCTATTTGTTTTTCTTTCAGTATTAAGTCATCAACTTTCTTCCTAGATTTTCACAATTGGGGTTACTTTTCCTTTATTCACATGATTTTTATATACGCTTTTTAATGTTGGCTCATACATCAAGTATGCTAAGTTACTGCCTTATTTCGTATTTATTGTTGTCTGAGTGTTCTGATTCATCCATCTTGTCTTCAAGATCAATATCTCCTACTTGATCCATTTTATTAGTGAAGCTGTCTACCATTTTATGACTTAATGGCTTTTCATTTCTATAATTTCAATTTGCATATTTTCAATATTTCTATTTTTGTCAAATTCTTGTTTCATATCCTTAACTGACTTGCTATTATATTTAGCTGTTTACTTATATTTTCTTTTAATATTTCAACATTTTGGGTCCTTTTTATTTCAATAAACCTTCTTATATATTTTAAAATTTATGATGTCATCTAATTTACTTTCAGTAAAACTTATTATTATGGAATTGATCAAATGTACAGAATTTTTGCCTTGATTTTTTTCATATTTCTTTTGTTTCCCTGTTGGTACTTATGCATCTGTAATTAAATTATTACCAGGATTTTTTATCATCATATTTTTTCAATAGCAATGTCATAATGGACAAGTTTTACTAGATTGTATGACTTGCTGTTGTGTCCAGTACTCACCAGACTAGACTCATAATTCAGTAGCTAAACTCTCAGTTTATGTGTGCAGAGAACCGAGATGATGTAAATGAAATAAAAATTTCAGGCTTAAAAATCTGTGACAATTTGTTTATCTGTGTAAACATGGAATTAGGGGAGGAGTACTGTGGGATAGTGTCATTTAGAGACAATAAGGCCAATCTGTGTGTTCAGTCTGAGAGAACAATGCTAACTGCAGAGGAAACCACATCTGGTGGAGATATAGGCCAACTATTTATACTCCAGACAAATCATCATTTAAAATCCAGTAACACTGTAAGGGGAGAATATAGTAAACACTGTTATGTTGTGCAGAAAGATATGAGTCACTAGGAAGGAATGGAGGGTGAATAAGCAAAAAATAGAGAAAAGGAAGGGAAACAGAGATGAAGAATTGAGACAATGGCTAGGTAGACTTTCAAGATTATTAAAGCTATAGGAGCAATGAAAAAGTAAAACATGAAGACTATGGGGGATAAGAGAATGACAGTAGGAACAAGAGAAAGCCCTAAGAAAATAGAGACCACATTAAACTAGTGCAAAAACGAGGAACAATCTTAAAACCTCACTAAGGAATACAAAAAACTGCAAGAAAACAAGAATATTTATGTACAAAGAGATTTATAAAAGTAAAAAACAAAAGTAACAAAAGCAAAAATACAGTATCAGCCAATATTTCTTCCTTGCTGACAAAGGTATTGGATTCCTCCCCTTACAAAAATTAAACAGCTGAGGATAAACCTCTGTTCTGTGTCTGGGAATTCAACCAATTAGATTGGTGAATATGAAATGGATCCATGGATACCAATAACTTGTATGTAGTGTCTGACTGGTGTCAGCATGGGCAAGCCCTCTGTTAATGTTTCTTAGCCCTCATGAAGAACTGCTCTAAATCACTCCTTCAGACATACATGCACCTGCACCACTGCTTTCTATGTAGGTGCAGGTTGGTCACTCTTTCTGCATTTCATTTTCGGTGTTGGAGGCCCTCATGTGTACCTGTCATCTTCCTTCCTTCCCCTTCCTTTCTCTGTCTCTGTCTCTGTCTTTCTCTCTCTCTCTCTGGTTAGATCTGCCTGTCTAAACAGTGCTCATGTTGCCTGTTTGTACTAACTGCTGAGTTTTAGCCAGAATGAGTTTACAAAGTGCCAGTTCTGGCAAGTTCGTATAGGGCACTCACATGTCCTTGTTGCTCTGTCTCTTCACGGGGGATTCTCTTGCAGTTCTGTGATTCCACAGCTCCCATGCTCTTAGTGGGAGGAGCAGAGCATCGTGGTTTGGAGACCAGGGCCAGACTGGCAGCTTTCTTTCTTCCTGTTCCTTTTAGTCAGAGTTGCTTCCTGGCGTGGTTTCTCTCAGGGTCTTCTCGCTCCTGGCCCACTGTCACAGATGATGGGATGGCTGACAACGGGAAATCCCAGCAGCTGTTTCGTGTTTTCGTTCCTGCTGTCTATGCTCCTAGAGATTTTCTTTTTCTCTCTTCTGGTTTACAAATTCAGAGCAGGATGTTGGAGAAATCTCCTTCTTCCATGAGTTCAATGATCTGTGTTCCTCTGCTGGGTCCCTCATCAATTTAACTCCCATTATTCCTTTATTTTACCAAATCTCCCAGAGACTGCTGATTCCTCTGCCGCATAGTGGCTTCTCCATGCCTCTCAGCTCTTTTGGGAAGCCTGACTCCTGGTTTCTTTCAGATCTGTGGGAACATAGGAGAGTGCTGTTTATCTCTTCTCCATCTTCTTCCAAGAGCCTAGTAATGATCAACCTAATAGTAGAAAATTAGACAGGAACTACAAACTTGAGAATATCCAAGCTCCACAAGAAAATAAGAGTAAATGGTGAGCAACTGCTGAGACATATTTA
Organism: Pachyuromys duprasi; assembly: GCA_028658305.1. Lineage (NCBI taxonomy): Eukaryota > Metazoa > Chordata > Mammalia > Rodentia > Muridae > Pachyuromys > Pachyuromys duprasi. The sequence goes on along the minus strand of CM053745.1, from coordinate 49,375,103 downwards.
TTTCATCTAAATATTCTAAAATGTACTTTTCTGCTTTATTCTATAAACTTTTATTTGTACAAGTTAAAGAAGAAAAACGTTTGTTTGCTTTATAACACTGTCTCTTATCCCTCAGGTTCGTAATTAATTAAACCAGGGTGTTGGTGTGATTTACGTTGTCTGGCTATACATGTTATACACCCTATTGTCCTTCAAAGATTCAAGATTCTTCTTAATTTACTTAGTAGTGAAGTCATCCAAAAATAAGTATAATGCTGTATATTCTACTAGCATTTACATTCATTAATTTGTATTCTTCTCTCTGTAATATTCAGCAACTGTCATCTGGATTACTTCAATTTCTACCTTAAAACTAACATTATCAACTAGCTGTGGGCATTTACATTTTTAAAATCTGCTTTTTGAAGTTGGAAAATGTAAAAGTACTACCTTCTACATGTTTGTTTTGCATGGATTGTGCAGAAGAGTAGGAAAAAATGAAGTTAGAAACATTATAAAGAGTATACACATCATTCTATAAATACATAGTGAATGTTCCCGTTCTAAACATAGCATAAAAATTCATCGTGCACTTCCACGCTCTCATTATGTACCCTGTGATTAGCTAATGCATGTTTCAAACAGCTTCAGGTCAATTTCTCAACCTAGGATTAGAAGGACAACACCCTAGTTAACAGAGAAGAGATCAAAGCCACTTCTCTACCTCTGAATTGCATCCGTTTCCTGTGTTTGCATACAGTACTTACATGTGTGTGTCCATCTCCTCTTCCAGAATGTGGAGCAGCCCTGAAATTTCAAGGATGCAAAGTATCAAAGTGGTGAAAGGCCAAACATCTTGAAGGAACTTGTATCTATGTGTCAAGAAAAAAATAGTGTATTTTAACTCATTTTTTCCTTTGCATCAGATGATCTACTTTTCAAAAATAAGAAAAAGAGGATAGCCTCACTTCTAGTGTGTAAGACTCTCCATGACAGTGGAAGCTCTATTCCAGAGTGATAGGGCTCCACGTATTTGATAAGAACATGCTAATTTTTATCCTAGTCAAGAGGACAGCAGTATAATAGTCATTGTATAATGCATTTGTTTATTTGTAGAGCCCTGTAGAAAATCAGAAGTTCAGTGTGATTAGAAGTGTCTAACTGGCAGCTGTGTCAGCCAGCTTCTCACTGCTATGGCAAAAGGTCTTTTAAAAATCAACCTAAAGAAGAAAATGTCACTCAGGAATCAGGCATCAAGTCTCAATTCAGGGGCCTGCAGTAAAGCAGAACAGCACTGTGCTGAGCATTTGATGAGGTAGAAGTTTTCATGTCACAACAGAAGGAAAGCAGCAGAAGAAAGAAAGGTCCTGAGAATAACTCATACTCTTTAATGGAAGGCTCCCATCTCAACTAGGCTCTCCTTCCTAAATCTCCCACTGCCTTGCAATAGCCTGATTAAGTCATATATCCATAAATGTATCGCCTCATTCAGAGCCTTAGAGTGTTTTCACATATAGCAATATTGTCCAATCTGGTTTTCTGTTTGTTAGTATATGCACAAAAGTTTGTAACAAATATATTATTGATAGCCACTCAGTTTATCAACAATAGAGTATCGCACCTTTTTCTATTTATGCAAATGGTGAGTGTGTGTGTGTGTGTTATTGAGAAAGAAAATGTGAGAGGAGAGAAAACTCAAAATTAAAGTTTTACCTTCCATAAAAACGAGCTCTCATGCATAAAGAATATTTAAAACGTATTACAATATGGGAACTAACTTGGAAAATATGCTAAGTCCACCAAAACAACAACAACAACAACAAACCAGTGCACACTAGGCAGCACTGTAGTGCAAAAACTGCCCTTTGCAACTCATTGTTTACAGGAAGCAAGTGTAGACTAAACTCCATTAAACAGGGATATTCTGATTCTCTACTGTGGTACACAAATCCTCCACTCACTGTAAACACCATGTGGGAGGTAGGAAGCAGTCATCACTGAAAACTATACAAAAAGGATACTGATTACTACGTAGTTTGATGAAACAGATAATGAGTTGGATAAAATGTAAAGGTGGTTTAACAACTAAAAATGAATTTAAAACTAAAATTTAAAAACAAGCCAAACTATAATCACTTAATCATTTTTAACTTTCAGTATCAAATGATACACCAGACTTAATTCTCAACACAAACCAGAACTTCATTTTAAAATGTTGGTTTATTTTTAAAGAATGTGTTGGAAAATGTAATTAAAGATTGTACATTTGTGTTTTAACTATATTCTTAAAGTTTATAAAACTTAGACTATTTCCTATAGTCTAGGAAAGTATTGTATGCCCCTCAGTTTCTATTATACATTTTTTACATCTTTACAGAAATAGTGTGCATATGTAAGTTTAAATCACTTTATTAGACATTAAAATTGCTTCATCACATATCAAGATATAGTACATTAAGTTTTGAAGTCAGGATTTATCTCTCTTTCAGCAACCTGTAAATTCTAAACTGTCCATATTTATGGACATATTGAATTGCATGGTTTTTAAAGTTAGATGTCAGTTTTGCTAACAACATTATTTCCTCCAACACAAATAAAAGTTAACATTGATGCCAATGATGAAATAGTGCCTTCCTTGTTCTTCTGGTAAAACACCACTTTCTAGGTTGTGCATTAGATGGAGAAATAGTTAATTTACTATTTGGCACAATACAAACATTATAATACTCTTATTAAAAAGGCAGTATAATTTATGTGGACTTTGGAAGGGAAATGAGCTATCTACTTACATACTCACATAAAGTGTCAAGGTGTTGGCTTATGCCTATAATTCCAGAAACTAGGAGGGAGAGACAGAAGGGCAGAATAAGTCCATGCCCAGCTTGGACTATGGAGAAGATAAAGAGAAACAAGGAAAAGGATGAAGAAGAAAGAATACAGAGAAATAAGAAGATAAGGAGAGGGAACAAAGGGGAAAGTGATAATGATGGAAATAAATCAGCCAATAAAAAGTCTTTATGCTACTTTCCAAGCAACAAAGCTACAAAAGGAGGAGAATCATCTTTTCTCTTAAGGATCCAGCACCCTGTGCTCCACATTGATGTGGAGAATGTAGTTTAACTTTTTTTTTAATTTATTTTTATCTCAATCACAGGTTAGGTACTTTGAATCCCAGGCATAGCCCCCTCCCTCATTCCCTCCCACCCTCCCACTCCCTCCCTCATCTCCCTCCTCCCCGCCCCGTCCAAGTCCACCTCCTTCCCTTCCATCCAACCCCAGCTTATCCTGTCTCCTCAGGGCTGGCTGCAATGTCCTCCCCTGGGATCTAGCCAGTCTGTCACTCCCCGGCTTGTATGGAGGAGGGTCAAAGAGTCAGCCATCAAGATCATGACTGAAACAGTCCCTGTTACCCTGAGTAGGGTCTTCAGTCTTAC
>CM053745.1:49346039-49371190 GCA_028658305.1 Pachyuromys duprasi | reverse complement strand
ATGGTACTTTTACACAATGGAATACTACTCAGCAATTAAAAAGGAGGAAATCATGAAATTTGCAGGCAAATGGTGGGACCTGGAAACGATCATCCTGAGTGAGGTATCCCAAAAGCAGAAAGAAACATATGGTATATACTCACTTATATAGACCTATAGGATAGGAAGGTTATGCTGAAATCTATACACCTAGGGAAGATAAACAAAAAGGAGGACCCAGGTTGGGATGATCAATGCTCGCTTAGATGGACAAATGGGATGGACATTGAATGTAGGAGAAAACAAGCAGCAGGACAGGAGCCTACCAAATAGGGCCTCTGAAAGACTCTACATAGCAATGTATCAAAGCAGATATTAAGACTCACAACCAAGCCTTCGGCAGAGGGCATTTAATAATATGAGAAAAGGGGGAGTTAGTAAGACTTGGCGAGAACAACAGCTCCACAAAGACCAAATAGATCAGGGCACAGGGGTCTTTTATGAGACTGTTTCTCCAACCAAGCACCATATATGGATATAACCTAGAACCCCTGCTCAGATGTGGCCCATGGTAGCTCAGTATCCAACTGGGTACCCTAGTAAGGGGAACAGGTCTATTTCTGTCATGAACTCAATGACTGGCTCTTTAACTCTCCCCCACACACACCCGGGAGGAACAGCCTAGCTAGATCCCAGAAGAGGACATTGCAGCCAGTCCTGAAGAGACATGATAAGCTAGGGTCAGATAAGCTAGGAAGGGGAGCAGGTTCTCCCCCATCAATGGACTTGGAGGGGGGCAGGGAGGAGATAAGGGAGGGATGGGGAGAGTGGGAGGGAATGAGGGAGGGGGCTACAACTGGGATACAAAGTACATAACCTGTGATTAATATAAAAATAAATAAATTACATTAAAAAATCAAAATAAATTTTAAAAATGAATTCCAGAAACAATAACAAAATAATAAAATTCTGACATTTGTGGCAACACCGAGATCACTATACTAAGTGAAATTATCCAAGCACAGAAATAAAAATACTGCATAGTCTCCCTTATATGTCAAAGTTAAAACATTTGTTTTCAAAGATATGGAGACAGGATATTACAGGAAGTTTGGATAATTGGTAACAAGGCTGGAATCTACAGTACAATCAGATGTATATAACCTGTAACAATTCATTATACGTTTTATAAAAAACAGTAAGAGGAGTTCCAATCCTCCTACAAGAAGAAATGATATATTTTCAAGTAAAAGAATATAGATGTGAATTATTTCACACTGCTCTAAAGTTAATGTAAACTCTATAATCACAGCTGTGTGCGTGCATATGAAGTACCCAGTGTGGCATATTCACTCTGGGAAAATTCATCAGCCTAGGGCAGTGGGGATGGTTCAGTTGATCAACTGTATCCAGTAACCAAATTGTAAAAATTAGAAAACTTGTAAAAAAAAAAAACCCAACTGCTGGGTGGGCCTAGTGGCACACATCTTTGAACCTGAAATCTGGAAGCTGAGGCAGGCATATCTCTTTGACTTCTAGGATAGCGTACTGTACTTATACAGTTCTAGGCCAGTCAGTACTTTCATAGTAATAGCCAGTTAGGGATTAAAAAAATGAAAAATGAAAGAAAAGAAAAAGTGCTAGTAAGCTAACAGGTGAACTCTTACATATACATATTGGAAAATATTCCATTTCTCTAATGGAATGACACTGAGTGTATCAATTACTGCAGAACAGGCCTTGTGTTCAGGAGTAGATGGCACTATATGAAGGACTACATGTTTTTTCTTTGTTTGGTTTGGCTCTTGAGGGAGGGTGTGGGTTTGTGCCTGTGCACGCACATGTGCGTATGAATGCACTCATGTGTGCATGCTTTTAGTTGGCTTTATGGAGGTGTGATTTTGTTTTGTCTTCTTGATTTGGGGAGTTTTCTTGTTGTATTCGGTTTTATTTGCTTTTAAAGAAAGAACGTAACATTGGGTGAGTAGTGATGGGGAGAGGATCTGGAAGCACTTGGGGGAGTTTAACAATATGATCAAGCTGGGCATGGTGGCACACATCTTTAATCCCAGCCCTCAGGGAGGCAGAGGCAGGCAGATCTCTGTGAGTTTAAGGCCAGCCTGGTCTACAAAGCAAGTCCAAGACATCCAAGGCAACACAAAGAAACACTGTATTAAAAAACAAACAAAAAATATCTGAATACATTTAAATTAAAAAATTATTCTAAATAATAAAGAGTAACAATAAAAGACAGAGGAGGTGGGTATGGGCAGAGTAGCAGGGACAGGATCTGCAGGTTACCGAAGCTCACTGGTCAAAAAGTCTAGCCTATCAGTTAGCTCATGGCCAGTGTCAAAAACAAAATACATTGGGCAGGAAAAATGACCTCTAAGTTTCCCCTGTGACCCCCACATCCATCTGCATGGGTGTGCATGCACATAGTCAAACAGAAAAAGGTTGACTGAAATGTACACTTGTGATTTTGTGCTTTTCTGCACATATGTTATATCCCACTCTTGTTAAGTCTGAAATATAAAATACTACATTTTATTCACAATACATTTTCTCTATAAATCCTTTTTGTTACAAACTCTGCCACTCAATTCCTTAATATTTTATGTTTGGCTACGTCAATATTTAAATAAAGAAGGGAACACAGCCTTCTTTTTAGTATTGTTCTGAAAGAAGATTAGGTAAGGTGTGTGCTTTGGGCATTTATGAATGAGAACAAAAAGAATGTCTAATATAAAGGTATCTCGTGAAAAGGACCAGTGACCATTTTAAAGCTCCTGAGACCAATGTTTTCTTTCCTATAGTATTTCTATAATTTTCATACCTTTTCACACTACAAATGATAAATGAAATGTACTATAATCTAATCTAAGAGGATTTGGGCAAATAAAATAATTCCATATTTTAAAATTCTTGTATCACAGTTTAGCCCAGATAAGAGGTGAATTAACTAACTCTACATTTTGAGGCTTGGATCTAATAATCTAATCTACACGGATTTTAGGCAAGTAAAATGATTCCATATTTTAAAGTTCATGTATCATAATTTAGCCCAGATATGAGGTGAGCTAACTCTATGTTTTGAGACTTGGATCTGAATAGGGTGAGTCCTGACAGCAAGAACTGTCGAGTACAGAGTGCTGGGGGTGAACGAGCTGTCAGTTTCCAGAGGAATTGTGTTTTCACCAAGATTCCCTGATGCCTTTTTGCTGTTACTTTTTCTTTCCTAAGGCTTGGAGTTCCTTATCTGGTTGACATTTTATAATCTCAGAAAGATTCATTTGTGCTCATGGTTTAGAGGTTTCCATACCTCGTGGTGGGAAAGCTATGGTAAGCAGTGCAGTTCATGTCATAGTAGACAGAGATCAGAAACGGTCTATCAACACTTCACTGGCTTTCTTTTTTTCCCCCTCTTTTATTCTGTACATCCTTTAAGCTCTGGGATGGTGCTGTCCACAGTTACTGGTACTCAGATCATAGTAGTGTAGCTAAGCTCCTAGCCATCCATAATGGCTCCTCACTATCCAAAGCTAACGGATCTCACTAAATCTCTGGAAGACTTTCAGTGGCCAGGATCTCTAGGTGGTATAAAATTCTGGTTCTATATACTTGTTTTAACTTTCCATAGTCTCAGGTTTTCCTTTCCTTTCTTTCCTTAGTTTTTTAAACCTAATCCGCTGTAGTCCTTTGCTACCACCTTAATAAAGCGTTATTGGGGCCTGCACTGCATTCCAGGTGAGCGATACATCAGAGGGGAGACTTCCATGCTCACTGATGAGAGTGACCAGAAGTTCAACTATCAAGCCATTCCCGTGGACCCACAGTTTCCGGTTGGCTCACCACAGTCCTTTGTCTTAGTCACAAATTGCTGAAGTGCTCCTCTGATTGAGGATAACTACAGTATAAATTTTGACATCTCTCGTGTTTGTGGGCGGGATTTTGTGGGAGTCTGTGGCAGCTAGAGAGGTTACCTCAAGCTACGGCAGGCTGTCTGTGCACAGCCAGAACAAAAGCAGAATTGGCAGCTATAAAGTTATTAGCTCTGGAACAGAAAATGTTGCTTCAGTGGCAGTCCCAACTCCCAAAGAATCAGGGGGCATTGTACCATGGCTTCACTTTCCTGGTGGCAGCTCTGCAGATCTTGGAGGAGGGAACTGCTTCATTGACAATCATAATTTCATAGAGATGTCAGACCTGCCATTGTGAAGGCCGTCTTTTCTGGTGGAAACTGAAGAGTGGCAGCAATGTCACTCAAAACTCTCACCAAATTCCAGGACCCTAGAGACAACTCCCACTCTTCTTTCCATTCCTGTCAACCTGGAGTAAAGTTGCTAGGTTACACTCCCCATCAGGCTATGACCAAGACTTTGACAGGTGTCCGTCAAGCAGTTGAACTGCTGCTCCCTGACAGATTCTGCTATTTAAAAGAGGAGAGAGTGGGGATAGGATCACTGAGTTGCCCTTGCAACAAAGGTCTAACATGGGGACTTAACATTTTTCTCAAGTAAACATTAGCGAAAGTAAAACCCATAGAAAACTCTTTTACAAAGTAAGAAACAGATCACCCTTGGGAGGGCTGAGTCTTCAGCTGCCTTAATCTGTATCTAGATAATGGACTGGTATTATTTTAAAGATTAACTGTGACCTCTTGTTATATTTTGTATGGAGCTTTAGAAGTCAAACTAGAAAGGGTATCATCAGAGAGGACAAGAGGTCTTAAGCTGGGGAGGAGGAGACTGTAATAGAATTCAAGTGACATAAAAGAAAAAGAGTGTTACTAGGAAGGAGAGAGGCGGCAAGGAGCAGGCTATGGAGGAGGGGGAGCTGAAAACTGTCAACAAAAATCAAGTACGAATGAAAATGTTATAAAGAAATCTATTATTTTGTATACTAAGTAGAAAACCTAATGAAAATGAAATAAAAACATTGTCTAAATCTCTCCTGATATTTCCCTTAAAATTATGTGTGGCTCAAACTGGGTCAGTCAGTAAGATATCATAAAGTAAAAAGGGCCATGTTAATAAATCCTGCTGCTGCCTTCCCTGTTTCTCCCAACATTTTTAAAGAGAATCAATAAATGCATGAGAAATATTTTCTGACCTTAATTTTCTTCTTCAAAATACAATATTGAGAGTGATTTTAAGATTTAGAAGCAAAGTAAGCCAGTTTTTTTGAAAACTAAATCCCAGCTCTTTCAATAGATCATTTAATTATCATGTTCACATGATAATTATTTTGTAATGTTATTACAAATAATGTGTACTCTTCATTAATATAAAGCTGATTATAATAAAATACATTAAAGTTGGGTTCAAGTTCTTATCAGACACCAGTACAAAATTCAAAGTACCCTGAGAGTCATACTGGATCCCCAGGCGAAAGGGTTTTCTAAACTCAACAGTCTTTTGGAGTAACTTCCTCCAAATGAAAAAGAAATCAGAAATGACATGTACTAGAGACTGTCTCTAATACTTTTTTTTCTAGTAATATTTAAAATTTTTCCATATTTTAGTAACAATCAAAGGGTAAATAGAAAAGGCACATTGCATTGAGAAGAATAAAATATAGTCAAGGTCTGGGGAGATAGCACACCGGTTAAAATGCTTGCCAAACAAGTGTTAGGATCAAAGTTGAAAAAGGTGGAAGAGTGATAGAGAATGATTCTAGACATCAACTTCACACACATGCACACGTACTCGCAGACATATACAAATACACATGATGTGCATCTACATTCACCCAAGTGGCCACACCGTGCAAACACACACACACAAATGGAAATAAAAGTAATTAGTTCAATGAAACAATGTTCTATTTACTTTATTATTTCCCCAAATTTTCCATGTTACAAATTTATAATTTCACTTATTATACATGCTTCCTGGAGCACAGAAAAGTATTTGAAAACGTCGTAGAACATGAAATGCTGTGCTTTAAATTGGAACACCCACACTGCTCTATTTTATTTTTTCTGCTTACTCTAATTGCCTATCTCATATGTATACAACCACCCTCCAGCTTCCTCCCTGGGCTTCTTTCACCTCACTTGTCCCAGATTCACTCAAGGGACTATGGAGCTCCCAACTTTAAAATTTGGTGCACTGCCTTCAACTACTTCATATTTTCCACACAGTTATTTTAAAATGAGGGCTAGTGGCTAAAGGTCCTTGTTACCAAGCCAGACAACCTGAGTTTGTTCCTTTAAGATGCACATTGCAGAATGAGCGAATCAGCTACTATGAGTTGTCTGGCGTCTGCATGCATGGCCTACCAGGCGTGCTTGTACCCACATGTCCATACACACGCACAAAGAGATATAATTAAACTTTAAAGTAAGTAGTTATCAAAATTAAATATTAGTTATCCAGAAAAGGATTTATCTTATATATATACTCTCTTATATAACATATACGCTTGAATCACCTAATGAAACTTTCCCTGTAGAATACAGGATTGGGAAATTTTTACTTTAATCTTTGCTTGAATCTGCCATTCACCACTAACTAGTTACCACTAACTCTTTGTAAGCATAGCTACTCCCCCTCCAGCACAATATATTTACTCAGAGACATCACATTCCTCTTTTCATCTTTAATTTTTCAGACATGCTACGTTCTAACTTGATGAAAAGGGCGAGCCATCAAACAGCAACACAGAATTATAGCTTCACAGAATTATTATAACAGATTCTTCTTCTTTCTCTATCCTTATCCCCTCTGCTAAAACAGAAACAGCGTCTTATCTCTGTGGAAGCCCACATCCTCTGCTTCCTCTGAGCATCTCTTGGATCGTCCGAACAAGACAGTAACACCTGAAGGAGCACGAAGTGTTTGTAGTGTGGAAAGATGAGAGCCTCCGCCTGTGTGGTTAAGAAGGAAGTTGGGAAGGTTAAGAGTACAAAGGATATTGATGAGAATTTCCAGTACCAATGATACAGAAAGTTTAATGAAAAATCCATCTCTGCCTTCCTGTTCATTGCATTTACGCAAAAAAAAGGGGTGGGGGAAGAAACCAGATATCTAAGCACTGAATTCCGGGCAGCGGTAGGGGCTGGGGAGGTCTTGTTCAGCTCCCAGGAAAGGTAAAAACAGTAAAGTGGTTTTTTAATTCCTCTTTTAACTATTTTGGGCTAAGCTCACTGACTTGAAATCTACCCTTCATAAATTCCAAGGTGAACACTATTATTAATTACAGGCACGGTCTTTTACAGTCTTCCAGAATATTCATCTCGCTCGACAGACCGTTTATACCTCTTGATGCCCCTCTTCCTCCTCTGCGCACTTCCCTAGAAGTCTTTGGATATTTTAGATTCCTCCTCCAAGTGGAGTCATTTATCCTGCTCCATCTGTCCTTTTTCACTTAGCTTAGCATCCTCAAAATTCATTCATATTGTATGTTAAACAAGTCTTGTGTCTTTTAACTCAGACTAGCACTCTCTCATGTATATTGTTTAAACACTTTTTAATGTTTACATTTTATTTGTTATTATTCTATGTATGTGTGCTCATGCAACATCACTTTCATGTGACACTGTGCCAGAGGACAAGTTTGTGGAGGGTGCCACTCTCCTTCCACTGTTCTGTTTCAGGGCTTGAAATCAAATCACCATGCTTACTTGGCAAATGCTTTTACGCAAGGATTCCTGTCACCATCCCATTTTCATAAAGACTTAGGTTGCTTCTACATCCCAGTATAACCTGCAGTTTTACATTAAACAAAGTAATTCTAGTATCTTTGTCTCTTAGAGCTTCAGAAAAGTTTTTGTTTGTTTGTTTTTTTGCTTGTTTTGTTTTGTTTGACACATGTGGCCTAGAACTTGTTGTATAGTTATGTAGAACTTGCTCTATAGTTATATAGTTTAAGTTAAATCTGAACTCCTTATTATCTGTGTGTCCTACATTTAGCTATTTTTAGATTAATCACCTATCTATCTATCTATCTATCTATCTATCTATCTATCTATCTATCTATCTATCTATCTATCTATCTATCTATTATTACAATTAATTCACTAGGTATCCTCCCCCCTTGTTTCCTCCCAGGCCCTCCTACCCTTCTTCATCTCCCCCATATACCCCTCCACTAGTCCACTGATAGCAGAGGACCACATCCACTTCTTTTTTTTTTTAGATTTATTTATTTTATGTATATGAATGCTCTCTTTTTACACACACCAGAAGAGGGAATCAGATTCCATTACAGATGGTTGTGAGCCACCATGTGGTTGCTGGAAATTGAACTCAGTTCCTCTGGAAGAGCAGTCAGTGCTCTTAAAGGCTGGGCCACCTCTCCAGCGTCCCACCTCCACTTCTGTCTGACCCTAGCCTATCAGGTCTCATCAGAGCTGCTTTTTGCACAAATACAGCAATAAGATTGAATCTTGTTTTTCCCTTTTTATCAAAAATGGATTTTTTTCTCACATGTTATATCCTGCTTGATATTTTCCTCCTTCTACTCCTCCCAGTTTCTACTTTGCTAACAATGTTTATCAGCTGTAGGAGTTTCTCAGTAGAATTTTTAGGGTCATTTATGTTGACTATTATATCATCTTCAAATGAAGGTACTTTAACTTCTTCCTGTCACAATTTTATCACTTTTATCTTCTTTGGTTTTTTTTTAATTTCAAATACTCTAGTGAATAAAGATGGAAAGAGTAGACAATCTTGTTGCTCATTTTAGTGGAATTGCTTTGAATTTCTCTCCATATAATTCTATGTTGTCTTTAGACTTGGTGTAAACTATCTTTCTGATGTTGAAGTATATCCCCTGTATCCTCAATCTCACTAGGATTTTTATTATGAAGAAGTGTTGGATTTGTTGTAGGCCTTTTTTGCATCGAATGAGATGATCATGTGGTTTTTGTCTTTTTGTCTTTTTGTGTTTTTATATGGTGATTTACATTTATCAGTTTACAAATGTTGAGCCATTCCTGCATCTCTGGGACAAAGCCTGCTTGATCTTGGTATATGATCATTTTGATGAGTTCTTGTATTCAGTTTGAAAGTATTTTATTGAGAATTTTTGCATTTGTGTTCAAAGGAAGATTGGTCTGTAATTCTTTCTTTGATCAACCTTTATGTGGTTTAGCTGTCAGAATAATATGGTCCCATAAAATGAATTGTGCAATGTTCTATTTGTCCCTATTTTGCGAAATTATTGGAAGAGTATTGGCAATAACTCATCTCTGAAAGTCTCTTAGAATTCTATAGAATTCTATGATAAGGCAATCTGGCCTTAGGATTTTTTGTTGTTTTTTTAAATGATTGCTTGCATTTCTCTAAGGGTGATAGGTCTGTTCTAATTACTTTTCTGATCTTGATTTAACATTGGTAAGTGGTATCTATTGAGAAAATTACCGATTTCTTTTAGATTTTCCAATTTGGTGGAGTACAAATTTTTAAAGTATGCTTTTATGATTCTCTGGATTTTCTTGGTGGTTGTTGTTATGTCCCCCTTTTCATTTCTAATTGTGTTAATATTAATATTTTCTAGACCTTTTAGTTAATTTGGATAAGTATTTGTCAATATTATTGATTTTTCTCAAAGAAACAAATTTTTGTTTAATTGATTGTTTTTGATTTGTTTAATTTTATTGATTTCAAACTTGTTTGTTTATTGCCATATATGCCTTTTCATTGTTATTTTTCATTTTGTTACAGATCTTTAAGATGTATTGTTAAGTTATTAATATGTACTTTCTCCAACTTTTTTGTTTTATTATGTTTTTTTAAGACACGGTTTCTCTGTGTAGCTTTGGCTGTCCTTAATTTACTTTGCAGACCAGGCTGTCCTCAAAGTCATAGAGATCTGCCTGCCTCCGCTTCCTCACACACTGGGCATGTGCCCGCATGAGCCGTGAGCCACCGCGCCTAGCTCTCCATTTCTTTGCTGCTAAGAACTTGCCTCTCACATCCATGTTCATGTATCCCATATGTTTAGGTATGTTATGTTTTCACTTAATTCTAGAAATTTATTTTTCATAATTTTTTGTCTTGACCTATTTTTCGTTCAGTAGTGAGTTGTTCGGTTTTCATGAATTTGTAAGTTTTCTGATGTTTATATTCAGGTTTAATATGTGGTGATCAGATTGGATGCAGGGTGTTGTTCTAATTTTCATGTATCTGTTGAGATTGTTTTTGTGTCTGAGTATGTGGGAAATTTTAAAGAAAGCTTCACAAGCCAATGAGAAGAAGGTACATCCGTTTGTGTTTGATCTGTGAAATGATCTGTAAATATCTGTTAGGTCCATTTTCTTTATGATGTCAGTTGCCACCAGCATTTCTCAGTTTAGTTTTCATTTAGATAATCTGGTTATTGGCCACTTATTGTTATTGAAGTCACCCACTGTGTAAGGACTGATATGTGATTTAAGCTGTGGTAGGGTTTCTTTTAGGAACTGTGTTTTGTTTAGTGTGTAGAGGTTAAGAATTGCATTGTCCTTTTGGTAGATTTTTTTTTCCTTTTGTGATTATGTAGTGACCTTCCTTATCTCTTCTGATTACTTTTCATTTGCAGTCTATTTATCAGATCTTAAAAAGGTTATACCATCTTGCTTCTTATGTTTATTTGCTATGAATATATTTCTCCATTGTTTTACCCTGTAGTGATATCTATTCTTCATGTTAAGATGTGTTTCTTGGATGCAGCAGAAGCATAAATCTTGTTTTGAGATCCATTCTGCTAGTCTGTGTCTCTTTATTGGGTAATTAAGACCATGAGCATTAAGATGATGAGCATTATCAATGAACAGCGTTTGTTGATTTCCATTATTTTGATATTGTGGTGTAGGTTTCTTTTTGTTCTCCTATTGATTTGATTATGTGATTTTTTTAATCCCTTGAGTTTTCTTGGGTGAAATGAAATGTTTCGCTTCATCTACTATGATTGAAAGTTCGGATAGGTATAATAGTTTAGTCTGACATGGGGGATTTCCTTTTCGTTGTGTTATTTGGTTCTCTGTATGAGGTCTTCTGTACAAGTAATACTTCTTCGGGGGTCATGTTTGGCATAGTGCAGAATATTTCCTGATGAGTAATAATGACTTATCTCAAGTATCTTCTCTTTTTATAAAATCGTAGTTCTATGGGATTGAAATTCCACCCACACAGCCTTCAATAATATCCCCAAACTCCCATCCCCATATATTCCCATAGCTGGTGTTTTAACCTTGTTAGCATTTCACAGTGGAGATTAGATTTCAATATGAATGTCAGTGGTAACATTCACACCACCACTTCATGTGCTACCCAGATATCTCCAAGTGCTGATCCCTGTTTCTATGTATCCTTGCCTTTTCCTTGACTGCATTCACCAGTGACTACCAGATACACACACCTAGAGTACAAGATATACACACCTGCTCCTTTGCTACAGATGTGTACGACTTTTACATATAATATATGATCCAGAGATCCCACAGGATCAAGTTGAATGCTATGGCTTCTCTCCCAGCTGACAATCTCTTCCCTCTTGTGCCTCTGAGAGTGAGTGACCAAGGACAAGAGGGGAAGGAGGAGTAAGGAAAATCAAAGCTGAACCTGCAGTTCAGTGGTATAGTATTTGCCTAGTATATGCAATAACCTGGGGTCAATCTTCAGTGTAGAAAATTCAGTACATAAGAAGAAAGGTGAGCAAAACAAGATAAAGTTTTTAAAATCACAAAGTTTTCTAAGAGTACAATTTGAATAAGTAATTTTTCATAATAAAAGATAGAAAATGATAACAGAAATACAAAGAGGCATAGAATCCCAGCAGATGCTTCCTCAGAATAAAGAGGCCTGTGTTAAAGCTGGAAGGATGGCTCAGAGGTTAAGAGCATTGGCTGCTTTTCCAGAGGTCCTGAGTTCAATTCGCAGAAGCCACATAGTATGTCATAATCTTCTATAATGAGATCTAACTCCCTCTTCTGGCATGCATGCTGAGCACTGTATATATAAAAAATAAATAACTCTTATTTCTTTTAAAGAGGCCTGTGACAGCAAGAGATCTAATGAAGCATAAGACCCTAAGACTAAACCTTAATATGGCAAAGGAGGGAAAGAACTAAAGAAAAAAAGGAGAGAGAGAGAGAGAGAAATATCCTAACATAGAACTAGAGAAAAATTAACCCTGGCTAACAATGAATTGAAATATTTTCATGAAAGGGAAGAAGAGATAATTATATCTCTAAACGTTCCCTCAATGTAGACTATATCTTTGTTTTATTTTAATGTTAACATCTCTATAATTGCAATATTCCTAAATTAATATCAGTTAATTGATAGACATAGATTGATGAACTCAGTTTTTTCTATTTGTTTGTTTGTTTGTTTGTTTTGAAGGGACACACTGTATAATCATTGACTTTTAATTTACAGTCATTTGGTAGTCAGAGGTATTGTTACTCTTCTTTTGGTCTTTTAACTGTACATGAAAATATGAGATCACACTGAATATTCATACTTAAATGTAAAAATTGTGTAGTCACAATTTGAATGACCAAAATCAAACTCCAACTTAGATTACTCAATATCCAGTGACTGGGACTGCACATGATCTTCTGGGCTCATCGAAGGGACTTGAGTCACTTCTCTGCCTCTGTCTCTGCAGCACACACAGCTGTTCTAGTCTCTGGCTGGCTCCACTTCTCTATTTCTGCCGTTCATGGTGGTCTTCCCATGGTATTGGCATCTTCAAAATGCTGGGGTCTTTAGCTACAGCTGGGCTGCACTTTCACCAATAGCCTATTGTAGGGATCCTCATAATGTTAGGCTTCTGACTTCTACATGACTTCAAAACCAGTACCACCGGGGGGGGGGGCTTACACAGTACCAAGATCAGCTTCCAGTACAGGGTACAGTTTAAACAGCCTGTACAACACAGTTTCTGTGTGATGACTTGCAAAAACTACTTCCTAGAAGAATTCACCTCAATGACACCAGTCTCTCCTTAATCAAGCTGATTCTTCAGCCCTAGCTCACCAGCATCCATTTTTCCAGCAAAGTAAATATTTTTAATTAAATTTTTATTTTTATATTAATTACAGCTTATTCAGTTTATATCCCAGCTGTACCCCCTTCCTATGGTTATCTTGCCAACCATTGCTGATATTTCAGCCCCAGATCTACAGATTTTTGACAAAAATAGCAAAGATCCCTGATAGAGTCAGTCAGGGGCTCTCAAATATCCCTATAAAACTTCACAAGACACAGTGTGCATTGCCCTCACCATTCCAATATTCCAAGCTTGAACAGAGCAGCTGACAAAGCTTTGAATACTCAGTGTCTTTTCTAGCCCAACACTCAAAAGCAAAAATAAACAAACAAACAAAAAAGGTCAGGTCTCTCATGCAAAAATCACAATCCTGGTAGCAATTTCTGTTCCAGTTAGGCATAATATTGCCATGATGAAGCACTGTCACCAAAAACAAGTTGGTGAGGAAAGGGTTTATTTGGCTTACATTTCCACATTGTAGCCCATTATTGAAGGAAGTCAACAGGAACTCAAACAGGAGAAGAACCTGGAGGCAGGAGCTAATGCAGAAGCCATGGAGGAGTCTGACTTACTGGCTTGCTCCTCATGGCTTGCTCAGTCTGCCTTCTAATAAAAAACAGAGCCCTGCAGAGACCGATACTTCAACTAAGGACCATGCATGGAGAGGACCTAGAACCTCTGTTCAAAGGAAGCCCATTGCCTGCTCAGTTTCCAAGTGGGTTCCCTAGTAAGGGGAACAGGGGCTGTCTCTGACATGAACTCAGTGGCAGGCTCTTTGATCACCTATCCATGGTGGGTGGGGGAGGTGCAGCCTTGCAAGGCCACAGAGGAGGAGGATGCAACCAGCCTTGATGAAACCTGATGAGCTAGGGTCAGATAGAAGAGGAGGAGATCCTCCCCTATCAGGGGACTAGGGAAAGGACATAGTGGGATAAAAGGGAGGGGACTGCAGTGGGGATACAAAGTGAATAAATTATAATAAATAAATATATAAGTAATATTTAAGTAAAAAAAAAAAACAGAACCAACTTCCCCAGGATGGCACCACCCACAATGGGATGGGTTTCCCCCCATCAATCACTAATTAAGAAAGTGCCCTACTCCTAGATATTACTGGGGAATTTTCTCAATTGAGGGTCCATCCTTTGAGATGATTCTAGCTTATGTCAAGTTGACATAAAACCACCACAAAAGATTTCAGAAATATTAACAGATATTTAATATCTGTTATTTAGCATAGAAATAAATATTCCTCTTCTTTTGTATTTTATTTTATTTTTTAATGTTAGTTAGAGTTTATTAACTTTATATCTCAGCTGTATCCTGCTCCCTCATTTCCACCAATTCCTCCCTCCCTCATCTCCTCCCTGCCCCTTTCCAAGTCCACTGATAGGGAAGGACCTCCTCCCCTTTCATCTGACCCTGGTTTACCAGGTACCTTCAGGACTGGCTGCAAAGCCCTCCTAAGTGGTTGCAAATTTTAAAAGCTCAACTTATAGTTGCAGTGAAACAGTACAGAGTATTTAGAGTAACTTCATAAATGAATTATAGGTGAGACAATCCTAGATTTTGTATCACGTGTCAATTCCAACAGTTCTTCAGTAATTCTGTTATGATACATAAAAAACAACATGGATGTAGACTATAGTACTTGCATATATGTAACCATGGCTGAATTTCCAAGTGAGTTCGAATGAAATCTATGTTGCCATCAGGAAGTGGAGGCACGGTGTAAATGTTGAGTCCTTCTCTTGAGGTCTTGAGGGGCCACGCACACAGCACATTTATCTTTATTAGCCACCATCCTTCTAACAGCAGGCTCTGAATGGTCTGAGCACATGTTCTTGTCCTTATTCAAACAAACAGGCTAGAGCATGTGGTAACACAATGACTATACAAGCATACATACTCCCCAGGCGTATTTGAGGCATCAACTCTGATAAGCAGAGCACCCAGCCTTTCGTAATCTGTCAACAAACTAATAAATTACATTGGACAAGTGAGAAACAACTTCCTCCCCATGACCATCTGCACAGGGAATAAGTCAGCAATTAGGAATCCAATAAAAGTGAGTTTTGACAAGATAAGCAAAGGCTTAATACTTCAAGTTAAGGTCTAATCCTTTTAGGAACTGATTAGCACACACTTAAGATTTTTGGCATTCTATCTATAAATATTAAGAGATTATTAAGAAATATGATCAGGCAACAGGAATGTACATCTTGAGCCTTGCCCTGAATGTACTGTGGAGTCTCATTTCTATTGACGTCAAAAGGAGTTGTACTTCTAAGACAGAACCACACTTGGCTACTTTCACAATTACTGAATCAAATCAAATTTACTTAACTCTTCTGTAAAAGATTAGTTATCTAAGCCCCTTAATATATACTTTGGCTGTGGAACTGGATTCAGAAGTCCTACATTCATAGTGATTTGATTTTTATTAATTTTTAACTTAGCATACTAAATAATGAGTACTCTTAGCTAATTTTCTATGAATGTATTTGTTCTCATTATTTTTCCTTTTTCTTTACCATAACATCAAGAGCATCCCATATACCCTTTATGGCATCCTGCCAACAAACTGACTGTTATGGAGAGTAAAGAGTCTAGGACATGATGTAGAATAAGATGACATTTTGTGCCTACCTTCTCTGTAAAATACAGTCTGAAGTTCACATTTAAGCCTTTTAAATAAACTTTGGTCTATAAGCTGATAAGGAAAGATTGGGAGAGCTTCAGATACATCATTTATTATC
The DNA here is from genome assembly GCA_028658305.1 of Pachyuromys duprasi. Classification (NCBI taxonomy): domain Eukaryota; kingdom Metazoa; phylum Chordata; class Mammalia; order Rodentia; family Muridae; genus Pachyuromys; species Pachyuromys duprasi. The sequence goes on along the minus strand of CM053745.1, from coordinate 49,355,468 downwards.
ATATGCTGCCTTGATGCATTCTTGGCTTACTTGCCTGTTTCCTATGTATGCAGGCTTTCAGAAGGTTCTCCAAGATACAAAAATTTCTTAAATAAGACCATAGCCATCTACTTTATCTCCTAGCATACTCTACAAAGTGCTGTGATAACAATCTATATAAACATACATCTACTCATATGTGCATATGTACATAAGGAGAATTTTTAGATTGCTTCACTACAACGAACAACACACACACACCATCTTACAACTGAATTTTCAATTATTTCTAAAAACTTGGAGCTCATGGCATATATTAATGAGTCTTATCGTGAGACTTTTTTTATTAGTCTAAAACTTGTTGATAGGTAACTAAAAGCTAGTAACAAGCCTAAATATTTTAAAACAATATTTTATTTAATTCTGTGAAAATGTTTATATAGTGTATTTTCACAAATAAGTATAAATTTAATTTTATCTTTTGGGGAATATTCTTTTATAATAAAAAGATATATCCAGCAAATAAAAATTATACATGCTCTAGGCTATGAGTTATATTCAAGTCATGTTTTACAGGGGATTACATACATATATCCAACTATGATTGATATTTTTTCTAAAGTGGACTAACTCCGTTCCATTAGTTTTCCTTAGAGAACAAAAATGAAAATGTATATTTGGAAAAATGAGGAGGAAAAGCTGTGGATAAAAATATCTAAAGACATACTTCACTGAAGAAAACTGATGATCTAGGATAAGGCAGACTTCAGAAAGAATAATGCTTATTATTTAATTTAGATAAACAAAAGTTCTATCTTTGGAAAAGTATTCATCTTAGTACAAGTTTCCAGAAGGTCAAATTCAGTTCACCATGCCTTTTGTATTTCAAGATCAGCCATGTTTTAGAACACATCTTTCAACATTACATTTCTTCTCTCATTTTGAAACTCTTTTACTTTTTCTTTTTTCCTTAAAAATCTGCCAAATATGTGTCAAATGTGAGCCTAAATTAACTTTTATATGTGCTTAGAAGTCATTTACTCCCAGTTTCCCGTTTACAGTATTCCCCATTTTTCGTCATGTTGCACACAAGCTTATCCTCATTTTTTAGACTATCCAAAACGTTCCAGGCAGAAACAATAGGAAAATTCTTGGCTAACTGCCATGCTACCTATGTATCACTGTGAAAGAATATTTTTCCTTAAATGCCTGCCCAGACTGCACTGTGTTGTAACCATTACTTGTAGACTCTCATATCATATTTTCATCCATAATTCTTCATATTCTGGTTTTGGCCATTGATGTCTTGGACTCCTCAGTACACTGACCAGAATAAATTTCTTCCTCTTCCTGTGAAGCATTGTTATGTCTGATATGGCTGAAACGCACAGCTATGGCATTCTCTGACCTCATTTCCCACTGGAAGTTTTGCACATGGATCCAAACTGTAGAAAACTTGCATCTTTTGTGTAAAGCTTTCCTGGTTTGTTGTGAATCTCAGAAAGACAAATCAACAATATGGTCTTTCTGCTTCAGAATTACTTAAAGATTATTTGCCCACAGGCAACTTTAGGATAATAATGATTGATGTAAACATACTGTGAACTATTTCAAGTATGGAATATTTAGCTTTTGGAACACAAACACAAAAATAATCCCAAAAACATGCTTCTATATTTTCTAGTAATTAGTTTTCCCTTTAGCAACTAAAGTCAAATCCCAAGGATTATTTTTTTATACATTTCCCCCCAATGAGTGGAAATTTAAACAGTTTGACTTTATTTGCTTTTCATCATTAGATTTTCTTCTTAACAAAGGAAACTTGCCTTAAAAGCACACAGATTCAGAAGTTTTAACTTGTAACATAAATTAATATCTAGGACATGTCAACTGAAAATCTTAGCTATTTCCGAAAGCTGCAGATGCTATGAAACACAGCCAAATAGAATTCATCTTCCAAGTAATACTGAATATGACAAAATCCTCCAAGGATTTTTTTCCAAAAATATTTTGAAACTAGACAATAAAGTGTACACTTCAAGAAAAATTGAAGGTTAGCTATCATCAACTTATGTTAACCCTAAAAAAACACAAAATGTTTCAATGAGATTTGTATTCATTTATACAGTTCCTGGTAAGTATCACAAACAAAATGGGAATGAAAATATTTGAAAGCTGTAATTAATCAGGCATCTGGTATATCTAAATTTTGGCCATCAAGCAAAGTTACTCATTGTAATTATTCAAATTCAAAACCACTATGAAAAATATATTCTTTATTGTATCACTGAAGGAAACACTGGGTTTAAATATTTTGGCTTGATTCCATTATCATTTTCATATGTACCAAAAAGTTTTTTGAGAAAAAAATGACTAGCCCATGGAGGTATACTAAATCCTAGTATGTGTGTTTGACAATCATGAAAATCACAAATGTTTGAAACACTTAGACATATTTTGTTTGTCAAAGGAGTTTTATTGCAAAGACCATCTAGCTTGACAAATTTTGATGAAATGGTACCCCCCTATTAGTTTTTGGAACTTCCTAAATATCTTTGATTTTTGTTTTTGTTTGTTTGAATCAAGTACAAAAAACTTAGAAAAAACATACGATTAAATAACAATATCAAATTATTATTTACAGATGTAATTTTGGATTCTAAATTAAAAGTCAACAATGAAATGACTGTAAAACAATAAATACACATTCTTTTAGGTCCAAACATGCAAAAAAGTGAACTTTTCCCATAAATACTATATTTTTTCCTTTATCATTATACGAATTTAAAAATATCATATAGAAATAAAACCACTGAAACCATAGTTGATAAGTAATCGAGAGAAAGAATTTAAACCACTATTTTTTTCTTCCACTTACCCTTTAAATACTTATTAAGGTGGAGCAACACTTAACATGGAGATCTCTGTGTCTATTCCCAGTCTGCCTAGCTCACTGGGGAAACAGACAGTGAACTCAGCTGAGGTTAGCTGGACAAGGGCCCCAAACCCCATTGTCACCCATCCCCAAAACATCTTTGAGATATCAGAGCATCTAGCAGGCTCTCTGCCTGCTCCCAATCTTCCTGGCCCACCTGGGACACAGGCAGTGAGCCCAGTAGAGGAACCAAAAGGCCTGCTAACACCACAGACAACCAGACAGCTAGAGGCCAGTATAAGAACACAAGCATTAAAACTCAGGGCCATATGACACCACCAGCAACACGTGGTCCTGAAGATCCTATCACACCCAAAGTACAAGAGAAAGATTTTAAATCTGAGGTTATAAAAATGATAGAGGCCTTTAAGGAGAAAAATAAATGTACTTTAAAAAATCTATTGAAGAAATACAGGAAAATACAAGCAAACAGAAGAAGGAAATAAATAAAACTGTTCAAAACTTATAAATTAAATTAGTAACAATAAAGAAAACACATTCTGAGGCAATCCTGGAGATGTAAAAACCAGGGAAGAGAACAGAAGCTACAGATACCAACATCACGAACAGAATATAAGTGATGGAAGAAGAATCTCAGGGGTAGAAGATACCATTGAAGAAATTGATATGTTAGTAAAAGAAAATGTTACAAATTAAAAGCTCCTGACACAGAATATTCAAGAAATCTGGGACACTATGAAAAAACCAATCCTATGAATAATTGAAATAGAAGAAAAGACTTCCAGCTCCAAGACACAGAAAATATTTTCAACAAAATCGTAAAAGAAAGCTTCCCCAACCTAAAGAAAGAGAGGCCTATAAACATGCAAGAAGCTTACAGAACACCAAATAGATTGGACCAGAAAAGAAAATCATCCTGCCACACGACAATAAAACACTAAATATACAGAACAAAGAAAGAGATATTAAAAGCTACAGGGGAAAATGGTAAGTCACATATAAAGGTAAAGCAATCGGAATTAAACCTGACTTCTCATCAGAAACTGTAAAAGCTAGGACGGTCTGGACAGATATATTACAGGCCTAAAGAGACCACAGAGGACAGCCCTGACTACAATACCCCCCAAAAAAGCAAGATAATCCACAACAAAAACAAATTGAAACACTACCTATCAACAAATCTACAGAAGAATCAAGATGGAAAACCCCTACCAACGGAGGCCGCCTAAACCCAGGAAACACAGGAAAGAAACAATCCCACATTAGCAAAACCAAAATAAGGGAAGCACACACACACAAACACACACATACATACACACATAGACTACCCCCACTAACATCAAAATAACAGGAAGTAACAAGCACTAGTCTTTAGTATCTCTCAATATCAATGGCCTCAACTCCCCAATAAAAAGACACAGGTTAACAGAATGGAAGTGAAAACAGGACCAATCATTCTGCTGTATACAGGAAACACAGGTCAGTAATAAAGATAAACATTTCCTCAGAGTAAAGGACTCGAAAAAGGATTTTCAAGCAAACAGGCCAAAGAAGCAAACTGGAGTAGCCATTCTAATATCTAATAAGAAAGACTTTCAACCAAAATTAATCTAAAAGAATGGGGAAGAACATTTCATACTCACCAAAGAAAAAACACAGCAAGACAATGTCTCAATTCTAAACATCTATGTCCCAAATGCAAGGGCACCCACTTTTGTTAAAGAAACATTACTAAAGCTTAAATTACACAGCAAAGCCCACACACTAATAGTGGGAGACTTCAACACCCCACTCTCTCCACTGAACTTATCATCAAGACAGAAACTAAACAAGAAATAAACTAACAAACATCATGAAGCAAATGGACCTAATGAATATCTACAGAACATTTCACCCAAACACAGAATATACCTTCTTCTCAGCACCTCACAGAACCTTCTACAAAATTGAACATATACTTGGTCACAGGAAGCCTCAACAGATAGAAGACTGAAATAATCCTTTGTGTTGTATCAGACCACCATGGATTAAAACTGGGTATCAACGACATAAAGCCTACAAACTCATGAAAACTGAATAATTCCCTACTCAATGATGATTGGGTAAGGGATGACATAAAGAAAGAAATTAAAGACTTTCTAGTATCCAATGAAAATGAAGGCACAACATACCCAGATTTATGGGACAAATGAAAGCAGTGCCAAAAGTAATGTTCAAAGCACTAAGTGTCTTTGTGAAGGAATTGGAGAGATCCCATACTAGTAACTTAGCAGCACACCTGAAAGCTCTAGAACATAAAGAAACAGACAAATGAAAGTGAGGTAAACAACAGGAAATTATCAAACTCAGGGCTAAAAATCAATAAATTAGAAACCAAGAGAACAATATAAAGAATCAATGAAACCAAGAGCTGGTCTGTCAAGAAAATAAAAAAGATATACAAACCCTTAGCCAAACTAACTAAAAGGCAGAGGGAGAGTATGAAAATTAACAAAATCAGATACAAGAAGGGGGACATAACAGCAGACAATGAGGAAATCCAAAATATTATTAGGTCTTACTTCAAAAGCCTCTATTCCACAAAATTGGAAAATCTTAAGAAAATGGAGTATTTTCTGGGTAGATTTCACCTAACAAAGTTAAATCTAGATCAGGTAAAAAGTTTAAACTCCTAAGGAAATAGAACCAGTCAGCAAATGTCTCCCAATCACAAAAACATAACAAAACAAAAAGCCCCTGATTCAGATGGTGTAGGGCAGAATTCTATTCGACATTCAAAGAAGAACTAGTACCAATACTCCTTAAACTATTCCACAAAATAGAAACAGAAGGAACATTGCCAAACTCATTCCATGAAGCTACAGTCACCCTGATGCATAAACTGCAAAAGGTTCAACAAAGAGAATTTCAGACCAATTTCCCTCATGAACATTGATGCAAAATATTCAATAAAACAATTGCAAACCGAATTCAAGAACACATCAATTACATCATCCACCATGATCAAGTAGGCTTCTTTACAGGGATGCAGGGATAGTTCAACATACAAAAATCTGGGAGCAGTGTTAACAGGCCACAGAGGAAGAAAATATAGGCAGTCCTGATGCGGCCTGATAGGCTAGGGTCAGATAGAAGGGGAGGAGGACTTCCCCTATTAGTGGACTGGGGGAGGGGCAAGGGAGGAGAAGAAGGAGAAAGGGCAGGATTGGGAGGAAATAAAGGGGCTACAGCTGGGATACAAAGTGAATAAATTATAATTAATAAAAATATATATTAAGGGGGATTTGACATGGTAGTGTGTGAGGACATTGTGTCTGACCAGCAGGATATCAGTGACGGCACAGCAACCAACAGACGGAACTCTGGGCCTTAAATCAACAGTGATTGTGTTTCCAAGGTAAGAGGAAACCCCACAGTGTTGGAAGCTATCAGGTTTAGGTCACCGAGCTAAAACCCTGAGGAGTTCTAATCCAGACAGACAATTGGTTGCTAGCACAGAGCCACATGCCTGCATGTTCTGATCACCATCCCAGAAGGAACTGTGGGCACCAAAACACCAGACTGAGATTTCCCGTCAAGAGAAAACCCCACAGTGCAGGAAGCAATTGGGACCGACCTCTGGTCACCCAGACAACCCCTAGAAAAGGTCGTGGGATCCTGTGGGTGCTCAATCACTAGCCCAGAGACCTGCCTGCATGCCAGCATCACCATCCCAGACAGAACTGTGGGCCCTAGGGCACCAGAGACTGAATTTTCCTGTCAGGAGGAAACCCCACAATGAGGAAAACATCAGGTTTGATTTCAGGGGACTCAGCTAACTTGTCCTGTCCCGTCCCCCCAAAAAAATTCTTAGGGAAAAGTTCCTGGGTTCCTGCAGGTACCCAGTCACTGATCAGGAAAGAAATAAAAAGAGAAATTAAAGACTTCCTAAAATTCAATAAAAATGAAGGCAAAACATACCCAAACTCATGGGACACAATGAAAGCAGTGCTACGAGGAAAGTTCATAGCACTAAGTGCCTTCAAGAAGAAATTTGAAACATCTCATACAAGCAACTTAATGACTCACCTGAAAGCTCTAGAAAAAGAAAGACGCAGACATACCCAAGAAGAATAGATGGCTGGAAAAAAAGTCAAACTCAAGGCTCAAATCAATAAATTAGAAACGAATAAAACAATTCAAAGAATCAATGAAACCAAGAGCTGGTTCTTTGAGAAACTCAACACGATAGACAAACCCTTAGCCAAACTAATTAAAAGGCAGAGAGACACCATCGAAATCAATAAAGTCAGAAATTAAAAGGGGACATAACAAGAGACACTGGGGAAATCCAAACAATCATTAGGTATTACTACAAAAGCCTATATGCCACAAAAATTGAAAATCTAAATGAAATGGACAATTTTCTTGATAGATTCCACTTACCAAAGCTGAATCAAGACCAGGTAAATAAATTGAATAGTCCTATATCCCCTAAGGAAAGAGAAGCTGTCATCAAAAATCTCCCATCTAAAAAAAAGCCCAGGGCTAGATGGTTTCAATGCAGAATTCTACCAGATCTTCAAAGAAGAACTAACACAAATACTATTCAAACTATTCCACAAAATAGAAACAAAAGGAACATTACCAAACTCATTCTATGGAGCCATAGTCACCTTGATACCTAAACCTCACAGAGACCAAACAAGGAAAGAGAATTTCAGGCCAGTCTTCCTTATGAACATTGATGCAAAAATACTCAACAAAATACTCACAAATCGAATCCACGAACACATCAAAAAATATCATCCAACATGACCAAGTTGATTTCATTTCAGGTATTCAGAGGTGGTTCAATATACGGAAATCCATCAATGTAATCACCATATAAACAAACTGAAGGTGAAAAAAGCCACATGATCATCTCCTTGAATGCTGAAAAAGGATTTAATAAAATCCAACATTCATTTTATGTTTAAAGTCATGGAGAGATCAAGGATACAAGGCACTTAACTAAGCATAGTAAAAGCAATATACAGCAAACCTATATACAACATCAAACTAAATGGAGAGAAACTTAAATCAATCACACTGAAGGCAAGTCTTCCCACTTTCTTCATATCTCTTAAAAATAGTTCTTGAAGTCCTTGCTAGAGCAATAAGACAGAGTAAAGGATATCAAGGTGATTCAGTTCAGAAAGGAAGAAGTCAAAGTATCACTATTTGCACATGATATGATACTATACCTGAGTAACCCCCCAAAATTTCACAAGGGAACTCCTACAGGTGATAAACACCTTCATCCAAGTGGCTGAATAGAAAATTAACTCAAAAACATCAGTAGCCATCCTGTATTCAAAAGATAAATGGGATGAGAAATAAATTAAAGAAACAACTCCCTTCACAATAGCCAAAAAGAACATAAAGTACCTTGGTGTGACTCTAACTGAGCAAAATATTTATATGAAAATTTTTCCAGTCTCTAAAGAAAGAAATAGAAGAAGATATCAGAAGATGGAATTATCTCCCATTCTTAAGGCTTGGCAATATTAACATAGTAAAAATGGCCATCTTACCAAAAGCAATATACAGATTCAATGCAATTCCCATCAAATTACCACCACAATTCTTTACAGACATTGAAAGAAAAAGTATCAACTTCATACAGAATAACTAGAAGCCCAGAATTGCTAAAACAATCTTCTACAATAAAAGACTGTCTGAAGGTATCTCCATCACTGATTTTTTAAATGTAATTTATTTATTTTTATATCAATCACAGGTTAGGTACTATACATCCCAGGCAAAGCCCCCTCCCTCATTCCCTCCCACTGTCCCCATCCCTCCTTCATCTCCTCCCCACCCCCTCCAAGTCCACGTACAGGGGAGGACCTCCTCCCCTTCCATCTGACCCCAGATCATCTTGTCTCCGCAGGGCTGGCTGCAATGTCCTCCCCTGGGATCTAGCCAGGCTGTTACTCCCTGGCATGTATGGGGGAGGGTCAAAGAGCCAGGCATCAAGTTCATGACTGAAACAGTCCCTGTTCCCCTTACTAGAGTCTTCAGTTGGACACCAAGCTACCATGTACCACATCTGAGTGGGGGTTCTAGGGCATATCTATACCTGGTCCTTGGTTGGAGAAACTGTCTCGTATAAGACCCCTGTGCCCTGCTCAGTTTGGTTTTGTGGAGCTCTTGTTCTCCCCAAGTCTTACTAATTTCCCCTATTTTTATTATTACTTTCCACCCTCTGTGGAAGGCTTGGTTCTAAGTCTTAATATCTGCTTTGATACATTCTTATATTGATTCTTTCAGAGGTCCTCTTTGGTATGTTCCTGTCCTGTTGCTTGTTTTATCCTCCATTCAAAGTCCATCCCATTTGTTCATCTAAACAAGCATTGATCATACCAACCTGGATCCTCCTTCTTGTATATCTAGGTGTGTAGATTTCAGCATGACCTTCCTATCCAATAGGTCTATATAAGTGAGTATATACTATATGTTTCTTTCTGCTTTTGGGATACCTCACTCAGGATGATCTTTTCAGGTCATACTATTTGCCTGCGAATTTCATG
>CM053745.1:49320556-49345539 GCA_028658305.1 Pachyuromys duprasi | reverse complement strand
GACTTTTCTGATTTTATTTTTTCCTTGAGTGTGGAATCCATTTCTGCCAGAGTATCCTCAGCTCCCGAGATTCTCTCTTCCATCTCTTGTATTCTACTGGTGATGTTTACCTTTGTGGTTCCTGATCTTCTCTCTAAGTTCTCAAGTTCCAGGTTCTTCTCCATTTGTGTCTTCTTTATAGATTCCAATTCCATTTTTATGCTTTGTATTGTTTCCTTCAACTGATTGAGTGTGTCTCCTATTTTGGTTGTTTCCTCTCTGTGTATCTCTAATTGTTCCTCGATGTTGGCAGTTAAATTCTTCCGAATTTCTTTGAGGGCCTTGTTTATTTCCTCTTTTTGTCCCTCTTTTTGTTCCTCTAATATATGCATAATCATAGCTTTAACATAATTTTCCTGTGTCTCCGCTGCATTAAAATCTCCATTGCTTTTGGGTGTTTCTGGTGGGGCCATGGTGTCCTGATTTTTGTTGGGTAAGTTCTTTCGCCGACTTCTGGGCATTTGTTTATATATAATCAAGGAGCTGTTTGTGCTTTAAGGCTGAACTTTAGACTGGAACTGTCAATCTCTTGTGTCAGGAGAATTCTTCAAAAAGATCAGGGTGTTCCAGTAGTTTGATAGTGTGTGTTGTGCCTCAGTTGAACTCTGTTGTGGGTTCTGTGTGTCCAGCTTCGTGCTCTGTGCTTGAAGCTGTGAGTGTCGAAGGCTGGTCACCCCTCTCATCTGGAGCCTTGGCTCCTCACTCTGTGCTAGAGGCTGAGTGTCCCGGTTTGAGATGTCAGCTGGGGACTCAGCGTTCCGACCTGGGCTTGCTGCTAAGGACTCTCCCCTGGACTGGAGACTTGGCACTCCCTTCTCGGCCAGGGGCTGTGCACCATAGTCTGAGATGATATTTGGGGTACACACACGGTCTGGAGTGGTTGCAGGCATTGCCGAGCATTGTGTACCTGCTGTATGCAAGCCGGACGAAATGGTACCCAGGGTTTTCTCAGTCTGGCCCTGAGACTGTGTGACCCAGTCTGGTATGGTGGCTGTTGGTGCCCAGTGCAACTGCTCATTCAGATCAGAGCTGTGTGCCACTGGTCACCCGGAGTTTTTTCCAGGGAATAACTGGGTGTCCCTAGGATTTTCCCTCTTGATTTCCTCACCATAGGAGTTCTGCTCACCTGGCAATTACAAATGCTGGTATTTTAGGTCCCAGAGTTCAGTCTCCTAGTTGCTGCATTGTTACTGCTGTCCTACTCCTCAGAAACAGTGTCCTCACGTGGCAGCCTTCTTGGATTTCCTCCATCACTGATTTTAAGAGCAACAGTAATAAAAACTTCATGGTACTGGCATAGACACAGAATGGTAAATCAATGGAATTGAATAGATGACCCAGAAATAAATGTACACACTTATAGACAACTGATTTTTGACAAAGTTGCTTAAACCATACAATGGACAAAAGATAGCATCTTCATTCAACACATGGTGCTGGCCTAACTGGATGTCTACATATAAAAAAATACAAATAGATCAGTATTTATCACCCTGCACAAAACTAAAGTCCAAATGGATCAAAGACCTTAATATAAAATGATACAAACTAAATTTGTTAGAAGAAAAATTTAGGAAGAGCCTTCATTGACACAGAAGACAACGTCCTGAACAAAACATCAACAGCACAGGCTCTAAGAGCCACAATCAATAAATGGGACCTCATGAAACCGAAAAGCTTCATGAAACTGAAAAGTAACGCAAAGGACATTGTCATCAGAACAAAACAGCAGCCTACAGATTGAGAAAGGATCTTCACCAACCGTATATGTGACAGAGAGCAAATATCCAGAATTTATAAAGAACTTGAGAAGGTAAAAAGCAACAAATCAAATAATCCAATTAAAAAACGGGGTACAGAGCTAAATAGAGATTTTTCAGCAGAGGAATATCAAATGGCAGAGAAACACTTAAGGAAATGGTCAACATCCTTAGCTATCAAGGAAATGCAAATTAAAATGACCTGAGATTTCACCTTACACCCATCAGAATGGCTAAGATCAAAAACTCAAGTGACAATGCATGCTGGAGATGATGTGGAGAAAGGGGAACCCTCCTCCATTGCTGGCGGGAATGTCAGCTTGTACAACCACTTTGGAAATTAATCTGACGCTTTCTCAGACAATTAGGAATAGTGCTACCTCAAGATCTAGCCGTATTACTCCAGGGCATATATCCAAAAGATGCTCAAGTACACAACAAGGACATTTGCTCAGCTATATTCATAACAGCTTTATTTTTAATAGCCAGAATCTGAAAATAACCTAAATGTTCCTCAACTGAGGTATGGATACAGAAATTGTGGTACATTTACACAATGACATACTACTCAGCATTTAAAAACAAAGAAATCATGAAATTTACAGGCAAATGGTAGGATCTACAGAAGATCATCCTAAGTCAGGTATCCCAGAAGCAGAAAGACACACATGGTATATACTCACTTATAAGTGGATATTAAACATATAATATAGGATAATCATACAAAATCTGTACTTCTAAAGAAACTAATCAGGAAGGAGGATCCTGGGTAAGATTCTTAATCTACATTCAGAAAGGCAAAAGGTATGGACATCAGAAGAGGGAGAAAACAGGGAACAGGCATGGCTAAGGTTCCCATGCTTGGAAGGACAGGAAAATCATGGGAAACAGATTGACAGGAAGAGACAACAAAAGTAAGAACTCCAATAATGGCATGAAAAGACCCAGATGAACAATACAAGAAAGTACCATCGGATTATGGAAGGAAGGTAGACCAGATGAGGAGGATTAAGATGGATGGAGTTGGATGGGTGCTGGAAGATGGATTGGTGAGGTTACTGAGCAAGGGTGGGTTAAATATCTGCTGAGCACAAGGTAAATAAGGCAATTATAAAATCTATCAGATGTCCTTTTCTTAATATTTGTGACAGCAGGTTAAATAATACCACCATTATAATCTTAGGCCTAATAATAAACATTATAAAGCCCAACACTATATTTTTTTATTTACAGCAACAGTCCTAGAGAGATCAGGGATATGGGACACATACCTAAATGTAATAAGGGCTATATGCAGCAAGCCAATAGCCAACATAAAATTAAATGGTGAGAAACTCAAAGCAATTCCATTAAAATCAGGGAAAAGACAATGTTGCCCACTCTCTCTATATCTCTTCAATATCTCTTCAATAAATAAAGTTCTAGCTAGAGCAATAAGACAAATACAGAAGAGCAAGAGGATACAAATTGGAAGAGAAGAAGTCAAAGACTCACTTTTCGCAGATGTTATGATCAAATAAGTGACCCTCAAAATTCCACCGGAGAAGCACCTTGAGGAACGTTCCTGGGTACAAAATTAATTAAAAAAAATCAGTAGCCCTTCTGTATATAAACAATTAACAGGCTGAGAAAAAATTAGGGTAACTACACCCTTCAAATAGCCACAAATAAAAAAAAAGTATGTTGTTATAACTCTCACCAAGCAAGTGAAAGACCTGTATGACAACAACTTTAAGTCTCTAAAGAAAGAAATTAAAGAAGATATCAGAAGATGGAAAGATGTTTAATGTTCGTGGATCAATAGGATTAACACAGTAAAAGTGCCCATCTTACCAAAGCAGTCTATAGATTCAATGCAGTTCCCACCACAATACCAACATAGTTCTTTACAGACCTTGAAAGAATAATTCTAAACTTCATATCTAAATATAAAAATCCACAATAATTAAAATAATCCTATACAATAAAAGATCTTCTGGAGATATCTCCATCCCTGACTTAAGCTATACTACGGAGCAATAGTAACAGAAACTGTGTTGTGCTGGCATTGAAATAGACTGGTTGCTCAATGGAATTGAATTGAAGACACAGAAATAAATTCACATGCCTAAAGATGCTTGATTTTTGAAAAAGGAGCCAAAACCGTACAGTGATAAAAAGTCAGCATCTTCAGCAAATGATGCTGGTGTAAAACTGGATGTTCACATGCAGAAATATGCAAACAGATCCGTATTATCACCCTGCACAAAACTCAAGTCCAAGTGGGTCAAAGACCTCAATATAATATCAGACACACTAAATATGTTAGAAGAGAAGTTGGTAAAGAGCCTTGAACTGAGTGGCACAAGAGACAACTTTTTGAACAGAACACCAACAGCTCAAGCTCTGAGATCAACAATTAACAAATAATATCTCTTGAATCTTAAAACTTCTGTAAGGAAAAGGACACTGTCAATAGAAAGATAGGACAGTCTACAGATTGTGAAAAGATCTTCACCAATACTACATCTAACAAAAACCTAGCACCCAAAATATACAATGAACTCAAGATGTCAAACACCAATAAACAAAAGAACCCAATTTAAAATGGGATAAAGAGCTAAACGGAAAATTCTCTACAGAGGAATCTTGAATAACTAAGAAGCACTTAAAGAAATGTTCAATGTCCTTAGTCATCAGAGAATGCAAATCAAAACGGCTCTAAGATTCCATTTCTCACTGGACAGAAAGGTATAGATCAAAATCTCAAGTGACAGCACTTGCTGAAGAGGATGTGGAGAAAGGGGGAACTCCTCCATTGCTGGTGGGAGTGCAAACTTGTACAACCACTTTGGAAATCAGTCTGGTGCTTTCTCAGAAAATTGGGAATAGCTCTCCCTCAAGACCCAGCTATATACCCAAAAGACGCTCCACTGTACAAGTACACTTGTTCAACTATGGTCAACTATGTTCATAGCAGCTTTATTCATAATAGACAGAATCTGGAAACAAACTAGATGTCCCTCCACCAAAGAATGAATAAAGAAACTGTGGCACATCTATGCAACAGAATACTACTAACCTATTAAAAACAAAAAAATAATGAAAAGTTTTGATATATATTTTTATTTTTTACATTAATTACAGTTTATTTATTTTGTGTCCCAGCTATAGCCCCATTGCTCATTCCTTCCCCATCCCACCCTCCCTCCTTCACCTCCTCCTTGCCCCTCTCTAAGTTCACTTATAGGGGAGATCCTCCTCCCTTCCATCTGACCCTAGCTTATCAGGTCTCACCAGGACTGGCTGCCATGTCCTCCTGTGAGGCCTAACTAGGCTGCTCCACTCACAGGGGGCTGGGAGGTCAAGGAGCTAACTTTAGAGTTCATGCCAGAGACAGTCCCTGTTCCCTTTACTAGGGTAACACACTTGGATACTGAGCTGCCATGGGCTTCGTCCAAGCAGGGGTTCTAGGTTATACCTATGCATGGTCCCTGGCTGGAGAATCAGTCTTAGATAAGCCCCCATGTCCAGATACATTTGGTCTTTGTGGAGCTCCTGTTTTCTCTGGGTCTTACTAACTCTCTCTTCTTTCAAATGATTCCCTGCACGCTCCTCAAAGTTTAGTTATGAGTCTAAGCATCTGCTTTGAAACAGTTCTAGGTAGAGTCTTTCAGAGGTCCTCTGTGGTACTCCTGTCTTGTTACTTGTTTTCTCCTACATCCAATGTCCATTTGTCTTTCTAAGTGAGGATTGATCATCTTACCCTGGGTCCTCTTTCTTGTTTATCTTCTTTAGGTGTACAAATTTCAGTATGTATTTCCTATCTTATAGGTCTAGTACCCACTTATAAGTGAGTACATACTGTGTGTGTCTTTCTTCTTCTGGGATACCTCACTTGGAATGATCTTTTCTAGATCCCACCATTTGCCTGCAAATTTCATGATTTCCTTGTTTGTAATTTCTGAGTACTATTCCATTGTGTATATGTACCACACTTTCTGCATCCATTCCTCAGTTGAGGGGCATCTGGGTTGTTTCCAGCTTCTGGCTATTAAAAATAAAGCTGCTACTAACATGGTTGAGCAAATGTTCTTGTTGTCTACTTGAGCCTCTTGGATATATGCCTTGGAGAGGTATAGCTGGATTTTGAGGAAGCATTATTCCTAATTGTCTGAGAAAGCACCAGATTGAATCCAAGGTGATTGTATAAGTTTACATTCCCACCAGCAATGGAGGAGGGTTCCTTTTTCTCCACAACCTCTCCAGCATGTGTTGTCACTTGAGTTTTTGATCTTAGCTATTCTGATGGGTATAAGGTGAAATCTCAGGGTCATTTTGATTTGCATCTCCTTGATGGCTAAGGATGTTGAGCATTTCTTTAAGTGTTTTTCTGCCATTCTGCAATCCTCTACAAAGCGTCCTCTGTTTAGCTCTGTACCGCATTTTTTTATTTGGATTACTTCATTTGTTGCTTTTTAACTTCTTAAGTTCTTGATATGTACTGGATATTGCCCCTCTGCCAGATGTAGGGTTGGTGAAAGTCCTTTCCCAGTCTGTAGGCTGTTGTTTTGTTTTGATGACTGTATCTTTTGCTTTACAGAAACTCTTCAGTTTCATGAGGTCCCATTTATTGACTGTTGATGTTAGAGCCTGTGCTGTTGGTGTTCTGTTCAGGAAGAAGTCTCCTGTGCCAATGAGTTCTAGGGTCTTTCCCACTTTTTATTCTAACCAATTTAGTGTGTCTGTTTTTATGTTGAGGTCTTTGATCCACTTGAACATTAGTTTTGTTCAGGGTGATAAATATGGGTCTATTTTCATTTTTCTACATATAGACATCCAATTGGACCAGCACCATTTGTTGAAGATGCTGACTTTTTTCCATTGGATGGATTTGACTTCTTAATCAAAAATCAAGTTTCCATAGGTGTGTGGGTTTATTTCTGGGTCTTCTATTCGGTTCCATTGATCCACTCTTCTGTTTCTATGCCAATACTGTGCAGTTTTTATAACTATTGCTCTGTAGTACAGCTTGAGATCAGGGAAGGAAATACCTCCAGACAATCTATTGTACAGTATTGTTCTGGAGATCTGGGGGTTTTGTTTCTCCATATGAAGTTGAGAATTTTTCTTTCAAGGTCTGTAAAGAATTGTGTTGGTATTTTGATTGGAATTGCATTGAATCTGTAGATTGCTTTTGGCAGAATGTCCATTTTCACTATGTTATTCCTACCATTCCATGAACATGGGAGATCTTTCCATCTTCTGATATCTTCTTCAATTTCTTTCTTCAGAGACTTGAAATTTTGAAATCATGAAATTGCAGTCAAATGGATGAAACTAGAAAATACCCACCTGAGTGAGATAATCAAGACTCAGAAAAGGCACACGTGGTGTCTACTCATTTATAAGTGGATTTTAGTCATACAGTACAGGATAAATATACTACAAGGCACAGACCCAAAGAAGACTAGTAACAAGGAGGATCCAAGGGAGGAAAAATAAATCTCACTAGGAAGACGAAATATAACAGACAGAGGTAGTTGCTGAAGAGAGGGAACAAGGTAGGAGAGGGGGCATAGAGAAACACATGGGTGTAGACCTGACCCGAGGAGAGCAAGGACAAGGGGACAGAAGACCTATAGTGAAAAGAGAAACTGAGTATGGGGTATCTCTGTGTCCAGCTAAGACCTAAGTCAGGGTAGGCTCCTGAGAGGATATGAGGGGGACTCAAGCAGAGACTCCTAGTAGCAGAAGCCATAAAGACCAAATAGAACATCACTAATTAGACTAGTCTCTTAATAGATGGAGGGGAACACCAACTCATCTACAAAAACTTGAACCAAAGTTTACCCTGCCTATGAGATGTGTGGGCAAAAAGAGAGAACCGTGCCAGGCAACAGTGGAAGAGACAAACTCACTACTGATGTGACTTGATGAGCTAAGGTGAATGGTAAGGAGGGCTCCCCTTTACTGAGGAGTCGGAGGGGGGGGGAGATGAGGGGGGGACTGGGAGGAGAGGAGAATATGGATATAACCAGGATGTAAAGTGAATAAAAATACCTATTTATAAATAATTTTCATTAAACATGCAGTGCTTTGAAAAACATGTTTACACAGTTTCTTCAGGCATTATACTGCATAACCATAATAGATCATTATCAAACTTCAGAGTTAACAATGGTACAATGATAATGATAAAGATACATACCTTATACAAATTTGTGAGTGTCTCATTGATTTCCTTTTGCGGGACTGATGTCTAACCCAGATCAATAGTCAGATTTCATTTACACTATTATTTCTTATCCTGAAGTCTGAGCCGTATTTTGGAGTATCATATAGACATTTTGTTTTCCTTCTTGGTGTAGCAAATTAGGTACATAGGGGCATGCCTCACCAGTAATGATATTAACCTTGAAGCAATTTGTTAAAGTGAAGTCAGGCAAATATATCAGATATTTGTGAGCAGATACTTTCAAACGTACCTAATTCTTATATTTTCCAACAAAATTTAGCACATATCCATGATACTTTACTATGAAATAGTGGTTTTTCCTATTCGGTTTCTTTCCCTATTTCCACATTGGAATTCTACTATTTAGAAATGCTAAGCCTTTCCTATTGATTGCCTTTGTATATTTTTGATCAGAGTGTAGCCATAATTACTAGTTTCGGTTTACAAGCTATAATTTTACTACTATTAATACTACTACTGCTTCTGCTGCCCCTGCTTCTGCTGCTATTCAAATATGATTCAAATGCTAAAAACGCCCCATATTTGACTACCAGTAGGTTTTGAACTTGTACCTGCGGCATCATCCCTGTTGACCACTTTCTTTTTTGAGAGCTTTTTACTGGTTGTCTTAGTTAGAGCTGTATTGCTGTGAAGAGACATCATGACCATGGCAACTCTTATAAAGGAAAAAGGTGCTGGCTTATAGATTCAGAGGTTTAGTCCATTATCATCATGCCAGAAAACATGGCAGAGTGCAGGAAGACATAGTGTTGAAGATGAAACTGAGAGTTCTATATCTTGATCCGCAATCATCAAGGAGACACTGAGACACACTGGCCAGACACAGTTCCTCCAGTGAGGCCAAACCTACTCCAACAAGGCCACACCTCCTAATAGAGCCACTCTCTATGGGCCAAGCATTTACACACAGGAGTTTGTGGGGCCATTTCTATTCAAACCACCCCACTGGTGTGGTAGGCCCATTTTGTTCTTTCCCTACTGCAAACACAGAAGCAATCTTCTTTTAGAAAATGCAGTTCACAAATTAATATGCCATAAGATTAGATGTTTCTCTTGCCTCATGCATGCTATTAATTTCATAATAATCACACAAACAACTAAATCTACTTGTAGGAGTCTCCATATAAAATTATGTAGCCTATATATTACACACTTTTAAATTATAATCATATAACTTAAAAACCTATGATCACATATTTATATTTTAAGAAAGAGAGAGGGAAGGAGGGAGATAGAGAGGAAAGAAAAAGAGAAAGAAAAAGAAAGAAAGAAAGAAAGAAAGAAAGAAAGAAAGAAAGAAAGAAAGAAAGAGAAAAGGAAGGAAAAAAGAAAGGAAGGAAAAAAGAAAGGAAGGAAGGAAAGAGAGAGGAGGTGATATAAAATGCTCACACTAATGAAGAAGACCATGCAAACAATCAAACCCCAAGTATGAACAACAAATCCCAAAGGACTTCAAAGAGGAGAGAGACCATTTCCATGTGAAGAGTAGACTGGGTATGACGTTATAATTCTCTGTACCAAAGAAAGGTGAGTGAAAATGAAGCTCAGTAAACACTCCGAGGAGAAGCTATCTCTGTTCTCATCAGGCAATTAATCAACTGTTAAGCATAGACTCCATTCAGACAAATCAGCTTAACAAACCATCATCTCCGTCACACCTGCATTCTTTTAAAGAAAGGTAAAAGAAGACAGATTCTCTGGAGAGTACTGGAGGAATAAAGCAGACACGGCTTTCAGGAAACAGGCAAATCAATAGAGCGGAAGACAATGATTTATAATAACTTATCAAGGTAAGTGCTTGTACAGCAACTAAGACAAAAACCAGTTCAGATTAGAAAAGCAGCTAGGGAGACACAAAAATTTCTCCACTACACACAAAAAATAACTAGATAAACTGCATAATAGAAAATTGTGTTTTAAAGCATTGTAGTGACAGTGAAGAATTTGCTCATAAATATTTTAAAAATATGTCAAACATATAAATAAAGGGAAATATCCAGGACAGAAAAAAGAGTCTCACATCAGAGAAACAAGCCATTGAAATAATTCAAAAAAAACTGTGATATGTTGCAAGACAGTGTTAATTACATAATATAATTATATTTTTAAATTTAAGGAATAAATATTGATAAAACTGAAATTGTTACATGGCAAAAATAAAATTTGTATTGAGTTATATATCAGAGGGAGAAATAATATAAAAGCAGGTTGAACAATAATAAAAGTCCTTTAATAATAGGACTTCAACAGAAAACGTACAAAATGACCTTCAAAATATGGCAACTTAAACATATATACGTGTACATATATTCAAATTCTAAAAGAAATAAGTAAATTAACAGGTTTAGCTCTAGGAGTACACCATTGGTGATTCAATATCAAATAATCATCCCTAAAAACATATATACAAATAACATTATATAAACTGAGCATGTTGT
The DNA here is from genome assembly GCA_028658305.1 of Pachyuromys duprasi. Taxonomy (NCBI): domain Eukaryota; kingdom Metazoa; phylum Chordata; class Mammalia; order Rodentia; family Muridae; genus Pachyuromys; species Pachyuromys duprasi. Next base: position 49,335,064 of record CM053745.1, on the reverse strand, counting down.
ACTGATGTATTTAGAAATGTGTGTGTTTATGAGAGAGAGAGAGAGAGAGAATTAATTCCAAAAGAGGCCATCTATGGGAAAGAGAAAAAGAGCAAAAAGAGGTTTGTGTGAGGATCTGGAGGAAGGAAAAGAAGGGCAGAGTCATAAACTATAATCTTAGAAACAAACACATTTAAAAAATAGGGAAGCTTTAATTAATGACAAGAAAATACACAAACATTCCATTTAAAAGATAGTTTCCATGACATGTTAGGTAACGAGGTTTGGTCAGCGACAGACAGCATCTACAGCAGTGTTGCCTCAGGTTTGCCACCGTTATTGCTCAGTGACATTGCAGCCATTGTGCCATCATGTTATGATACTCTGGTTTAAAGAAATCTACACCTGCCACTGAAATATAATCATGTCATCATGTAAAGCACATAATAAATTACTATTTTGCTGATTAATACTGCTCTTTCATTGTTCATAATATACTCTTACTATAAATTTATGGTGAAACTTTAGTATACAAACTGTGTTAAGTTCAAAGGGGTCGCATAAAGCCCATGTCTATTCATACTCTGTGATTTCATCATACTCATGCTAGCTGATTTACCTGTGTGTCATCTCGGTTCATGAGAGAAGCCTGAATGGTGTTTGCATAACGGTAAAATCACCTTATAACTCATTTCCCATCATATATCCATTTTATTAGGCAGAAAATGACAGGATAAAGGAAAATGCGCAACTTTTGCAGAAAAGTCAGATGAGACCACTAATAATTAAATAGGTGAATTGTATATTTGAAACATTATAAATTTATAAACATCTATTAAAATAAGAATGATTGTGTCGTGAAGGGCAAACTATCAAGCTTTTATTGTGAAGTAGGGAAACAACTTCCTGAAACAGGGAGGGGTTCTGAAAATGGGTTGCTCAATAATGATTTTTTATTATTATCGAATACAATATCCTGATTCTTTAAATTATTCACCTTTCTTCTGCTAGTCTAACTTCTGAATTTGGGGTACTCCCTCTCACCCAATCCAGAGCCTGTGAATCAAGCCACCCTCCATCTGCTTCATACCTTACTTACTGTTCAGTACATTTCAGCTCCTTTGAAGATTTGCCATCTACAGGCTAAGTTCACAGCCCTTGCCATAAACTGTGGAGAACAGGGATCAGATGACTTCTGAGTTTGTCCTCTGGTTCTGACTACATGTTGATGGAGGCAGATGGATAGAAGGAAGGTTGAGTTAAATAGCTGAATAGCTGCTCTTTCCATTTCCATTTCTTTTGGAAAAGAAAAAACTGCTGAGAATTGTTTAAACTCTATCTTCAATTTTATATTAGTAATAAATTACTATGCATAACACATGTTTAATGACACTCATATTTGAACTTTATTTGTACAATGATTTCTTTTTGATAATTCAAGTTGTTCCCACAACTGTCAACTTAATATGTGTTCTTTCTGTTTTACCCTCTTCCATTCATGTCCAAAGAAATTTCTTTGATTGTTCTTCAATCAAAGAAACCTAGGCTAATAAAAGTAGAAAGTATTTTCTATTGCCCACTAAATATAGGTGATACCACTAACTTTCATGCAAAATTTTACATATTTTACACACAAATATGCATATTATAAATCTATAATTTTTCATTACCTTACTGTGTACTGTTTTGATTTTGTTGTTGTTGTTTTCTTGCTGATGGTTAATTCATGGAAATATTCTAAACTATATATTTTACTATTTTAGTGACTATATAATTCTTTATGAAAATCTTAAAGAATAAAAAAGTTCTTAGAACAAACACACGATTTTTATACGAATATTATTCTTTTGAAATATTTTATTTATTTTAAACTTCAAGACAAATTAAACAATAGCCTATCACTAGTATCTATAGCCTAATCCAATTAAATTATTTAAATTAGACAAATAATGAGTTTTATAATATATCATATGGAGCTCCTTTTGCTTTTCTTTCTCTCTTCAGTATGAAAATAGATACACCTTCCTCTAGACAAGAGAAGGAACGCTTCTGACTTGGAAGGATGGGTTAACAGTTACAGTGTTCCTGATAGAATACAGACAAAACAAAAAGCGTATATGGTAAGCACCTGTCAAAGATGAACATCAGAAAGGAGAGAGGAAAGAGATGCATCCTGGAGCCTTCGGTCCAAGAATAAGGTTTTCAAAGAGACTGTCAGTGCAGCGTTACAAACACCCTGTGCCGCTGCTGCTGCTCGAAACTGAGCTTTCTCCTTGCCTGTCTTTACCTCTCTCCCATCCTCCATTCCCCTGCATCACAGCTTCTCCTCTACTCAGTCTCCTCTTTCTTTCTTTGCTTCCCTCTTATTCCCCTTTACTTTTTTCTTTCCTACTATTTCTTTGCCTAAATATTTTCCAGATGCACACATTCCATTGCTTTATCAATATCTCCTTATTGTCTCCTTAGCCCTTCACTAAAGAACAAGTAACTGTCAACTCTGTTCTCTCATTAAGATACAGAGATTAATTTTTTTTCTTGAAAAGTCCAAGAGACATATATTCAGTTTGCTTCCAGTTGTGTAAATTGCTAAGCAGAGATATCTGGATAATTATTTACATAACAGTTAAATCCATCCTAAGTAAAATGTCTGTAACTGTACCTATTTTCTGTAGAAAATGGGCTATAATTTATCTGCTGACAGAAAATGGAGGCAGGAGATTCTGAAGTTGTAGCAATGAGAGGTTTTCTTTTTAAGCTGTAATAATGAGTGAGCCCACCCAAAACAAAGCCCAGGAGTTCTGGAGTCAACGACTACAAAGAAGGTATTATGAAGAAGAAGAATGGAAATGAAAACTTGAGAAGAATAGGAGAAATGATACAGGAAGAGGAGTGTGGAGACACGGCTGGACACAAGGCATGAAGCAGAGCAGTGTAATCAGTTTCCTCCCTGAGGAAGAATAGGGAGATGGGGGTCGAGCTACAGCTTGGAGTTGGCCCCCGCACTGTTGGCTGAGGAGGCCGGAGCAGCTTTCTGTCTCAGGGCTCTCTACTTCAGAAGGACAATGCTGACTCTCACGCCGGAACGATGTATCCCAGGTTAACATGGAATGAGAACTTTATTTACAAAGCAGAGGAAGCACTTTTCGCACAGTAGTCATCAGGGAAACCTCAGCTGTTATTTCTGTAATAATAAGTGACACAGAATGATTTCATTCTATGGTTCTTGTTACGGAAAAAGAGCCCTACTACTCTCTGCTCCTTTCATGGTTCAGAACAAACATGCAGAATGTCTGGGCAAAAACTTTTCTGTTATACAGTAACTCAACATAATTATAAATAGTGAAGGCTATCACTTTCTAAAAATAAACCATATCATTTTAAAATGCAACTTTAAGGCAAAGATTATAACATTATAAAAATCATAAACTTTCTAATTAGAAGCATTGATCAATAGCTGAGAAAAGATGAGAATTTATGGCCTGAAGGTGTTTTTAACAAGACTGTTTCCTGTGTGGGTAACTCTTGATGTGGACATTTTACTAATAATGGAGAATTTGAAGGGGCCAAGAGTGAGTCAATAAGATTTCTTAATGCATTCTCTTAATGGACCATTTACTTTCTATTTTGGGGGCTATCAAGGCTACATTATTTATTTAGTTACCTATTGGATTTAGAAAGTAGTCTCTCAAAGCTCATACTATGCATGGCATTTATTGAGTGCCTGCTCTTCCAAACTCTTAGGTATAATGTGCTAATGGCTTTGTCCTTCTCTTCTAATAGCATGATTATATACTGTTTTTAGTATACTTATTATTTTTCTATTTGATAATATAATTCTTTAATAGCCATATGGGAATCTCCATGCAGTTAGTTAAACATGGAAAATCTCTTAAAGGGATCTATGTGGGTGAGCTTTTTCTCCCTTGAGCCACAGGAGGTTGTAAACTTCTTTTCTTTCTGTTAAAACTCATTTCCCTTCCTGGTTCCCACTTTGTCAAAAGTTTTATTGTAATGTTTCTGGAATGTATTTTGCAGATTTTTCCCCTGTAACTATGCATTGCAGTTTCCATTAATATTGTTTTCTGTGTCTTCAAGAGCAACACTGTTTAATCTCCACTGTATTCTATATACTCTTGTCAATAATAAATTAAAACTATGAAGGAAACAAAAATCAAAACTTCACAGCTTGTGGCTACATGTTTAGGTTTTACACATCACACAACTGTGATTAAGAACAGAAACTGTCAGGAGAAAGGATTTTCTGCTTTCTTTTAGAATATTATTTCTGGAGAGCTTTACCAGCAGTCCTCATATCCTGTCCACTTCCTGCTTCCAATCATCCTGCAGAGGTTCTGCCTTGGTAGCATTTTTTTTTCTCTTGCGGTTTATGTTTCTATTTTTCCCTTTCCTTCTGTCTATCATCAATCAAACTATCAGCAAGATATTTGTCTACTTAGCTAAACTGTAAGTGTTAATTAAAATAGCAAAAATTCAGTATGTGAATTAAAGGGACAAAAGGTCTAATCGAGAATATAAAATAACATTTCACATGAGTCCATTAAGAACTCACTACACGTAATACCTACATTTCAGAGAACTTACTGTACAGTACCACCTCTGTAGACATTCTGTCTTTAATGACCACACGCCTGGGAGCGTCCTTTATCTCTAAGGGATTCTTCCATTACTCAAAAGATCTTATCATTCCAAACTACATCCCGTATCTTAAGGCGGGAGTAGTTTGGTGATGAGAATTATTTTGTAGTGTTCAATACCAAAGGGGCCCACATAAGAGAAACAAAGCAGTAATTACTGGTAAAAGAATTCATAAACCTTAAGTTGATGCAAAAGTAATGGAAAATGAATCTAAAATGCATTCATATGTACCATTATGCACTTTTTAAAGAACAAAACAAAGGAAAGCATGTAAGCAAGAGTTGTTTTCATCATGTCCTAAACTGTGGGACTGTATTTTTAGAAGTGGCAGAAGCCTCAGAAACACTTAGGACCACACACTACACAAAGAAAAATGCATTTTCCCAAGAAAAAAAGAAAGGAAGGAAGGAAGAAAGAAAGAAAGAAAGAAAGAAAGAAAGAAAGAAAGAAAGAAAGAAAGAAAGAAAGAAAGAAAGAAAGAAAGAAAGAAAGAAAGAAAGAGAAAAAAGAAGAAAGGAAGAAGGAAGAAAGGAAGGAAAGAAAAAAGAGTCACAATAAAATATCTGAACTATATTCAGAACTATATATGGAATGCTGGAAAACTGGAGTGAGCATCAGTACTGAAGGCACTGTGTTCAATCCCAGTACAGAAATAAAATTTTAAAGTTGGAAAAGACATCCATGGAGATGTGGGAAGTGAAAACTAAACATAAATGCAAAGTTGTCTACAAAGGAAAAGGGGTGGACCTGGGAAGTGCTTGGAGAGAAATGCTAAATATAACCAAACCTTTACAGAATCCTCAAAGAACTAGTCTTAACCTAGGTTGTTAAACCTGGGGGGGTCTCCCCTTTCTGAGAAGGAAAGGGGGAAATGAGAAAGAGGGTATGAGTGTAGGACTGGGAGGAGATGATGGAGTCTACGATCAGGCTGTAAAGTGATTGAATGAATGAATGAATGAATGAATGAATGAATGAATGAATGAATGAGTGAATGGATAAATAAATAAATAAATAAATGAATAAATAAATGAATAAATAAATAAATAAATAAATAAATAAATAAATAAATGAATGTGAAAAAAGGGACCCAAAGACAGACAAAACCATCTACAACAGGGCTACTTGGGGAATATAGTCAGAATGGCAAGGAGCAGACCATTAACAGTATTAAAGATGGATGGATTCCATTTTAAGAGAATGGACGGACTCTTAGAAGCATTAGGCATGAGATGCTTCTGATCAGTTTTTAAAATAGAAATATGCCAAATGCTAAGAGGGGGAAGGGAATCCAGTAAGAAGATGCTCTACCAAGGTCTAGGTGACACCAATAACCAGCCTTCATCACTGGAATTAAGAAAATTAAAACATCATTTTGCTGATGTTCATGAAAATGTTACTTAAAGGATACACTAGTGTCTAGCACCTTTTAACATTCATTGAAACGATGATACATGACTAGGATCAGTTGAATTACAGAACACCATTATCTGAGTTTCATTTCCTTTGCCCATTTTTGTTTGGTTTCTGTTGTATTTGGCGTGTTTTCCATTTCTACTGCACTGTGCCATAGTGGTCACTCATTTAAGAGGCTCATAACCCTCCTTCCTTTCAAGCCTCAACTGTTAATCAGAGACTCTTCTAGCCCTTTGAGCACCCTCCTTGCTCTTTCCCTGGAGGCTGTTTTTCACTAGTGCTCTCTCCTTACACTTGCGGTCCTCTTCACACTCAGACCAAAGCAGAATACAGCACGAGCTTTCATTTTTTATTAATTATTTTTATTTTTATTAATTACAGTTTATTCACATTGTATCCCCCCTGTACCTCCCTCCCTCCTCCCCTCCCAATACTACCTTTCCTCTGATCCTTCACCACCTGTGCCCCTCCCCCAGTCCACTGATAAGGGAGCTCCTCCTCCCCTTCCCTCTGATCCTGGTCTAAAAGTCTCCTCAGGACTGGCTGCATTGTCTTCCTCTGTGGCCTGGTAAGGCTGCTCCACCCTCAGGAGGAGATGATCAAAGAGCAGGACAATCAGTTCATGTCAGAGACAGTCCCTGTCCCCATTACTGTGGAACCCACTTCGGTGCCGGGGTTCCAGGCCATCTCCATGAGCAGTCCTTGGCTGGAGTATCAGTCTCAGAAAAGACCCCTGTGCCCATACTTTTTGGATCTGTTGTTCTCCTTGTGGAGCTCCTGTAATCTCCAGGTCTTACTTTCTCTCCCTTCTTTCATAAGATTCCACTCTGCCCAAAGTTTGGCTGTGACTTTCAGCATCTGCCTCAATACACTGCAGGGTAGAGCCCTTCAGAGGCCCTCTGTGGTAGGTTCCTGTCCTGTTCCCTGTTTTCTCCTCCTCCGATGTCCATCCTCTTTGCCTTTCTGACTGAGGATTGAGCATCTTAGCCAGAGTTCTCCTTCCCACTAACCTTCTCTCTCTTACCTGGGGATAAAATGCCAGTAGAAGGGAGGTAGAGACCTAAATATCACAAATAAAAGAGTTAATAAACAAGCTCAACATATGTACATGGATGAAAAGAATCATTCAAAAAGTTCACAGAAGATTAGAGGTAGGTCCCTTATACAGCTATGTCATTTTTAAGCTACTCACAGAAATTTATGAGATAATGGACTAATAACACAAATAATCCTTTGAACCACATGCAGATTTTAGTTAAACTTAGTATCTTGATACAAGGCTTCAACAAATGCACTCAGTGTTAATGTTTTTACTATTAATGTTCTCATTGAATCTTCTGAGAAGATCAACACTTTTGCATGCATTGGTTGTATTGTCCTACAGAAAAAAGTAAAAAAAAAAAAGTCCTTTGTCCTTAATTTATGAATATAGTCACTTAAATAAGACAAGATTTGAAAAATAATCTCCTTTTGTATTATACCTAAGATCAGAACCTAGACCCTTCAAAGCATAACAAAGATCACAATTGCTATTTTTGTTTTTTAAATGCTTCATCTGTAGAAAGTCAACTTCCTATCCAAATCAACAAAATCAGAAATCAAAAGGGGGAAATAACTACAGACACTGAGGAAATCCAAACAATCATTAGGTCTTACTACCAACGCTTATATGCCACAAAATTTGAAAATCTAAATGAAATGGACAATTTTCTTGATAGATTCCATCTACTGAAATTAAGTCAAGCTCAGGTAGAAAGATTAAATATCCCTAAATCCCCCAAGCAAATAGAAGCAATCATCAATAGTCTCCCTTCCAAAAAAGCCCTGGGAAGATGGTGTCAGTGCAGAAGTGCTAACTCCAATTCTCTTCAAACTATTCCACAAAATAGAAACAGAAGCAACATTACCAAAGTCATTCTTTGAAGCCACAGTCACCTTGATACCTAAACCACACAAAGACAAAGCAAAAAAAAAAAAAAAAAGAGAACTTCAGACCTATCTCTCTTATGAACATTGATGCAAAAAATACTCAATAAAATACTTGCAAACCGAATTCAAGAACACATCAAAGATATCATCCACCATGACCAATTAGGCTTTATCCCAGGTATACAAGGGTGGTTCAATGTATGGAAATCCATCAATGTAATTCACCATATAAACAAACTGAAGGAGAAAAACCACATGATCATCTCCTTAGATGCCTAAAAAGCTTTGGACAAAATCTAACACCCATTCATGTTTAAAGTCTTGGAGAGATCAGGGATATAAGGAACATACCTAAACAGAGTAAGCAATATGCAGCAAGTCTATAGTCAGCATCAAACTCAATGGAGAGAAACTTAAATCAATCTCACTGAAATTAGGGACAAAGCAAGGCTGCCCACTCTCCCCATATCTCTTCAACATAGTACTTGAAGTCCTAGCTAAAGCAATAAGAAAAGTAAAGGAGATCAAGGAGATAAAAATCAGAAAGGAAAAAGTCCAAGTTTCACTATTCGCAGATGATTGATAGTATACATGAGCAACCCCAAAAATTCAACTAGAGAATTCCTTCAGCTATAAACACCTTCAACAAAGTGGCTAGATACAAAATCAACTAAAAAAAATCAGAAGCCCTCCTGTACACCAAAGACAAAAGGACAAAGAAAGAAATTAGGCCAACAACACCCTTCACAATAGCCACTAATAACATAAAGTAACTTGGGGTAACCCTAAACAAACAAGTGAAAGACCTGTTTGAAAAAAACTTCAAGTCTCTGAAAAAAGAAATTGAAGAAGATATCAGAAGATGGAAAGATCTCCGGTGCTCATGGATTGGTAGGATTAACATAGTGAAAATGACCATCCTGCCAAAAGCAATCTACAGATTCAATGCAATTCCCATTAAAATACCGACACAATTCTTTATGGACTATGAAAGAAAAGTTCTCAGCTTCATATGGAGAAACAAAAACCTCAGAATTTCTAAAACAATCCTTCACAACAACAGATTGTCTGGGGGTATCTCCATCGCTGATCTCAAGCTGTACTAGAGAACAATAGTAATGATAAAACCAGCATGGCATTGACATAGAAAGAGAAAGGAGGATCAATGGAACCAAATAGAAGACCCAGAAATAAACCCACACACCTATGAATACTTGATTTTTGACAAAGAAGCCAAAACCAGTCAATGGAAAAAAGACAGCATCTTCAACAAATGGTGCTGGTCCAACTGGATGTCTACAAGCAGAAAAATGAAAATAGATCCATATTTATCACCATCCACAAAACTAAAGTCAAAGTGGATCAAAGACCTCAACATAAAACAATATACACTAAATTGGTCAGAAGAAAAGGTGGAGAAGACCCTAAACTCATTGGCACAGGAAACAACTTCTTAAATAGAACATCAACAGCACAGGCTTTAAGAGCAACAATCAATAAATGGGACTTCATGAAACAGAAAAGTGTCTGTAAATCAAAAAACACTGTCATCAGAACAAAATGACAGCCTACAGACTGGGAAAGGATTTTCACCAACCCTATATCTGACAGAGGGCTGATATTCAGAATATTTAAAGAACTAAAGAAATTAAAAAATAATAAATCAAGCAATCCAATTAAAAATGAGTTACAGAGCTAAACAGAGAATTCTCAGCAGAGGAATATCAAATGGCAGAGAAACACTTAAGGAAATGCTCAACATCCTTGGCCATCATAGAGATGCAAATCAAAATGCCCTGAGATGTCACCTAACAGGGATCAGAATGGCTAAGATCAAAAACTCAAGTGACATCACATGCTGAAGAGCTTGTGGTGAAAGAGGAACCCTCCTCCATTGCTGGTGGGAATGTAAACTTGTACAACCACTCTGGAAATTAATCTGGTGTTTTCTCAGTCAATTAGGAATAGTGCTTCCTCAAGATCCAGCTATACCTCTCCAAGGCATATATCCAAGAGGCTCAAGTAGACAACAAGGACATTTGCTCAACCATGTTTGTAGCAGCTTTATTCGTAATAGCCAGAAGCTGGAAACAACCCAGATGCCCCTCAACTGAGGAATGGATACAGAAATTGTGGTACATATACACAATGGAATAATACTCAGCAATAAAAAAACAAGGAAAACATGAAATTTGCAGGCAAATGGTGGGATCTAGAAAAGATCATTCTGAGTGGGGTATTCCAGAAGGAGAAAGACACACACAGTATATACTCACTTATAATTGGCTATTAGACCTATAAGATAGGAAAAACATACTGATATCTGTACACCTAAAGAAGATAAACAAGATGATCAATCCTCACTTAGAAGACAAATGGACATTGGATGTAGGAGAAAACAAGTAACAAGACAGGAGTACCACAGAGGGCCTCTGAAAGACTCTACCTAGCACTAGGGTATCTCCATCCCTGATCTCAAGCTGTACTAGAGAACAATAGTAATGATAAAACCAGCATGGCATTGACATAGAAAGAGAAAGGAAGATCAATGGAACCAAATAGAAGACCCAGAAATAAACCCACACACCTATGAATACTTGATTTTTGACAAAGAAGCCAAAACCAATCAATGGACAAAAGACAGCATCTTCAACAAATGGTGCTGGTCCAACTGTATCAAAGCAGATACTGAGACTCATAACCAAACCTTCTGCAGGGAATCATATGAAAGAAGGGGGAGTTAGTATGACCTGGAGAGGACAGGAGCTCCACAAGGACTAAATGTATCTTGGCACAGGGGTCTTTTATGAGACTGTATCTCCAACCAAGGACCATGTATGGATATAACCTAGAACCCCTGCTTGTATGTAGCCCATGGTAGCTTAGTATCCAAGTGTCTTACCCTAGTAAGGGTAACAGGGATTATTTCTGACATGAACTCAGTGACTGGCTTTTTGACCTCCCCTCCCCCCAAGGGAGGAGCAGCCTTGCTAGGCCACAGGAAGGACTTTGCAGCCAGTCCTGAACATACCTGATAAGAGAGGGTCAGATGAATGGGAAGAAGTTCCACCCCTATCAGTGGACTTGGAAAGGGGCAGAAAGAGAAAATGAGAAAATGAGGGAAGGAGGAGGGTGGGGTTGGGAGGGAATGAGGTAGCAGATACAAAGTTAATAAACTGTAATATTTAAAAATAAATATTTAATTTAAAAAAGAAAAAAATTAGTCAAAAAACATAAATTCAAAACAAATTTTCAGCTAATAAATTTTAAAAAAAAGAAAGTCAAGTTCCCTCTACCTTGTTCTAACCATTAAACAAGAAACATAGCTTGACTATGTAAGCTGAGGTGGAATAAAACTGAGTTGATAACTGCAGATGAAACAATATTCTTCATATATATAAACTAAACAATATCTGTTAATTTGATGTAAATTGAACCTGAGATATTCTAAAATACCTGAACTCTTGAAAGAATATTTTTAGTGAGAGTGTGATTAAGATTAAGAAAAAATTTGCATTGATAAAATGGTCATTACATAAAAGAGAGGATAAGAAGAATACAATGAACTTTGATAAAAAGAGTTAAAAGCAAGTCAGTTAAGAACCAGAAAGTACTGTCAGGAAGATGAGAGAGGGCCACTAGTTTGAGAGTGGATGTTGGTGTTTCAGCTGTAGCTAAAGGAGAAAGGTCAGTATTCTTATTAATGGTCAAAATGGTTAAACACAATTTGTATATATTTTTTCAGAAGAGAAATACCTTTAATATTTATGAAAAACTAAACAATTTTATTAAAACTTTTATCTGAACATCCAAACAGATAAAGTGCATACATTTTGATCACAATCCCTCATTCACAAAAACACACCTGTATTGTGAATACCAGGCTCAGAAAAATTTGTGTTTAATCTTGGGTGGTCTATTTGTGCAGGTTTGATTAAATATGTCTTTTCACAACAGGTGACTTTTTAATTGTTTTCTTATGGCAAACCATTTATTCCTCGGGCTTTGTTTGGCTTGTATTAGTTTTCAGAGTTAACGACCATGTGTGAGAACATGCTGAGTACAGGTGGCCAGTAGTTTTGCTGAGAATGTGGGTGTTAGAGAAAACGCAGTGGGCCAGTGATTTAACTTCACCAATTAATGCAGCTTTCAACCCTGAAGGCTTTTCGAACAGAAAACAAGCTCAGAATGCTTACTAATCCGAGTATGAAATAAAGAATAAAACAGCTTGTTCTTGGAATGTGTTGGCTTTCTTTGGAGAAGTGGCCTGTCTTTTTCCTTGCACAGCTTGAGGGCCAAATGAGTTTGTTCAGTGGTTTTCAGTGTGGGAAATTCTATTAGACCTTGGTATTTTTTCACTCCAACTTTTGCATCTCATTGTTGTTTTAGAAGCCTGTATGAGACTAGGAATTTGAGCCTTGGAGCTGCAAAACCAAGATATAGGGGCATTTCCATAATGAAACACAGTATAGTCATGGCATCCAAAATAAATTCTCATTACTAGATATACTTAAGATAATTTCAACAATAGAAACTCAATTAGGAGAAAAATAATTATGACTAGAAAATCCTCCTTGAGAGAACCAAAAGGGAAAAGTGGACTAGGTGATCTCAACTACTAGCAAGTAGGACCAAGTACAGAAAATTTTGCCAATGAGCCAAAGACTTTTTTCTTTCCTTTCTGAAAAAGAAATTGTTGGCAATTAGCTTAGGTAAAGGAAACAACATTTGAATGAGCCCTTAGGACTTCGATGAAGACACTTAGAGCATTTACCTTTCAAGGATCCATGGGGTAAGAACAATTTTAGCAATACAAAAGTGTGTGCCTAGTATTTTTTAAGTTTTAAAATTATGAAAGTATGAAATATGGAAAATTATTTTAAAATATTTAAAAGTATTTTAAAATAGTATATATTACATGCAAATATAGTACTATTCGATGTTCAGAAAATCTCTTGATATACACTCAATTGACAAATGTCAATGAACAATACAGGTTTCTACAAGTGTGCATACAGTGACTTTATAAATTATAGGAGTAAGAGAACTAAGTACTATGCCTACAAATCAGTGAAATTCATTTAAACTGACAGGTAGATAAACACAAAGCTTCTAGTTGGCATAAAAAACATGTAAACTGTGTTGCATTTAATTTTATTTTGGCACACCAACTACTTCATGTAATTATTTCCTGGCTTTGGCATTCTGTTGAACTTTGAATTTGAACATACAACCATCTTTGAAATGATTTCAAAATGATAGATTTACAGGCGTAGCCTCTTAGATACTCTGCGATGTTTGGGTCAAATCTTAAAACTTTGAACATAAATCGTATCTGTATTTTTCTTTAAAAAAAAAACTCGCTGGATTTTGATTTATATAAATTATCCTCAGAGATTTATTTGAACCCATGTTCAAATATTTTTTTTTAATTTGAACCCATGAAATTAATAGGGCAAAGAAATCTTTAATGCTAAAACAACCAGATGGAACCAAACTCTTTCTTTCCTTTAACTTTCTTACCCCTTCTGAATTTAGCGGTACTGTCATTTTTTAAAGGGGGATATTAGAAACATAAGCTGAGAAAGAATATCTCCTCTTTATTTCTGACAATCAGGTAACTACGTGCCACAACATCACAGCAACTGTGGCTGGAACCAAGACTCTACTTCATCTTTGGAAGAGTTCACTAATGCGAGAACAGAAGATCAGGGTTGAAAGAAAAACAATGCTGTCCTGTCAGCTTGTTTGTAACAGCTATGCCTCTTCCTTCGTGCTATTGGATTTTCACAGCCTGAAACCTTGTGTCTGCAAATCTCTGAAAATTACTGAGAGAAACCCAAGTTTCACCAGGAAATTAAGAGAAGATAGAGAGTAAACAGGTGTCAGGATAAATAGACCCAGTTTACTGAACATGGGAGACCATTGACTGTTAAGTCCCCAAGATAACTCTTCATCAAACCCAAGGGCCTTTTAGTATTTATTAGTGAAGTATGCTATCAGTACCTTCATCAAATAAATGAGAAGGTAACAAAATCTATTCCTTCTTTGGTATCAGTAGCTTAGTCTTTTATTTTATGTTCAGTTCCTCACATATATTATAGCATTGCCTCAGTAATTTCACCCAGAAATGTAGATATTTAATGGGGATTTCATTAATCCTATTGGGAAAGTAATATCCTCATAATTTTGTATTTTCACAGTTAATATATTTACTCATAAACTAGGTTTTCATCATAATTTTTTTTATATGTGGTTTTGGCTTCCTTGTCAAAAATCAAGTACCAAAGTTGTGTGGATTTATTTATTTTTTTTAATATTTTTTTATTTTTTTAAATTCATTTCAATCACAGGTTAGGTACTTTGAATCCCAGGCGTAGCCCCCTCCCTCATTCCCTCCTACCCTCCCACTCCCTCACTCATCTCCCTCCTCCCCACCCCCTCCAAGTCCACCAACAGGGGAGGACCTCCTTCCCTTCCATCCAACCCCAGCTTATCCTGTCTCCTCAGGGCTGGCTGCAATGTCCTCCC
>CM053745.1:49289667-49320056 GCA_028658305.1 Pachyuromys duprasi | reverse complement strand
AAATAAATAAATAAATAAAAATTTAAAAAAAGCTAGCTGGAAACATGATGTATTTAAATTTATTTCATTATATATCACAACTTTGTGGGTAAGATTGGTTTATTCTTTCCTGTCTTATCTGTTTCGGTATTAAATTATACTTGCCTAAGAATCAAAAGTTAAATATAAGGATTTCTTGATTTAGTTCTGCATATTAGAGCTTGAGAGTCATAACACCAGTCCCAGCAATTAGTACAAGGATGAAATCAATGACTTCTCAGGTGCATCAGAAAACTGAGGTCATAATACAAAGTTTTGAAAGGTAGACATGAATTCAGGGCTGACAGCAGCTTGCCAGAAGCAGAAGAAACTCGAGCAAACGTGGTTTTTAGTGCAATACCTGTGGGTTATTACCCAGAGAGCTTGGCTTAAAAATGAATGCTTGGAGAAATACAAATGACAACAACAGAGAAAAATTAATTTTAAAAAAGCTTTTAAAATGTAAAATTTTCTAGATACACAGCCACAAAATACATAAAGCAAGGATCAGGTTTTAGCCCAGTTAATATGGAATACTTCAAACACACACACACCACCACCACCCCAAACCCCACCCCTACCTCCCCCCCACCACCAGCACAACAACATACACACATACTAATACTTTCAACAAAAATTTATCAATAATTCTAGAAGATCAAAATGAAATGAAAAAAAGCCTACAGAAATACAGCAAGCATCAGAACAAGAATCAGGTGATTTTTTTTCCATTATCAAAAGACAGATGTAAACTATGATTAAAGCTTTAAGGATTATTCATGAAATAATTATCTTGCAAGAAGAGACAAAAAATGTAAAGAAAAGGATGAAAACTCTAACAATCAAGAGGAAGTAGTAACAATCCTTTACAAAAGCCACAAATAACATAAAGTACCTTGGTGTGACTCTAACCAAGCAAGTGAAAGACCTGTTTGAAAAAAAATTCAAGTCACAGACGAAAGAAATAAAAGAAGATATCAGAAGATGGAAAGATCTCTCGTGCTCATGGATTGGTAGGGTTAACATAGTAAATATAGCCATCCTATCAAAAGCAATCTACAGATTCAATGCAATTCCCATCAAAATACCAACACAATTCTTTACAGACCTTGAAAGAACAATTCCCAACTTCATATGGAAAAACAAACAAACAAAAAACAAAGAATTGCCAAAACGATCCTCTACAACAACAGATCTTCTGGAGGTATCTCCATCCCTGATCTCAAGGGGTACTACAGAGCAATAGTACTAAAAACTGCATGGTACTAGCATAGAAACATAATGGTGGATCAATGGAATCAAATATAAGACACAGAAATAAACCCACACACTTGACACCTGAGTTTTGACAAAGTTGCCAAAACCATACAATGGAAAAAAGACAGCATCTTCAACAAATGGTGCTGGTCTAACTGGATCTCTACATGTAGAAAAATGCAAATAGATCCAAACTTATCATCCTGCACATAACTAAAGTCCAAGTGGATCAAAGACCTCGACATAAAACCAGATACACTAAATCTGTTAGAAGAGAAAGTGGGGAAGAGCCTTGACCTCATGAGCACAAGAGACAACTTCCTGAACAGAACACCAACAGCACAGGCTCCAAGATCAACAATCAATGAATGGGACCTCATGAAACTGAAAAGCTTCTGTAAAGCAAAGGAAACTGTCATTAGAACAAAACAACAGCCTACAGACTGGGAAAGGATCTTCACCAACCCTATATCTGACAGAGTGCTAAGATTCAGAATATAAAGAACTCAAACAGTTAAACAGCAACAAAACAAGTAATCCAATTAAAAATGGAGTACAGAGACTTCTCAGTATAGGAATGTCAAATGGCAGAGAAACACTTAAAGAAATGGTCAACATCCTTTGTCATCAAGGAGATGCAAATCAAAATGACCCTGAGATTTCACTTTATACCCATCATAATGACTAAGATGAATAACTCAAGTGACAATACATGCTAGAGAGGGTGTGGAGAAAGGGGAACCCTCCTTCATTGTTCGTGGGAATGTGAATTTGTACAACCACTTTGGAAATCACTCTAGCACTTTCTCAGAAAATTAGGAATAGTGCTTCCTCAAGATCCAGCTATACCACTCCTAGGCATATATCCAAAAGAGGCTCAAGTATAAAACAAGAACATTTGCTCAACTATGTTTGTAGCAGCTTTATTCATAGTAGCCAGAAGCTGGAAACAACCCAGGTGTCCCTCACTTGAGGAATGAATACAGAAATTGTACTACATTTACACAATGGAATACTACTCAGCAATTAAATCACGAAATTTGCAGGCAAATGACAGGATATAGAAAAAATCATCCTGAGTGAGGTATTCCAGAAGCAGGACACACATGGTATATATTCACTAATAAGTGGATATTGGACATATGATATAGAATAAACATACTAAAATCTGTACACTTAAAGAAGCTAAACAAGAAGGAGGACCCTGGGTATGATGCTCAATCCTCACTCAGAAAGGCAAATGGGTTGGATATTGGAAGAGGGAGAAAACAGGAAACAGGACAGGAGCCTGCCACAGACGGCCTCTGAAAGACTCTACCCAATAGGGTATCAAAGCAGATGCTGAGACTCATAGCCAAACTTTGGGCAGAGTTCAGGGAATCTTATGAAAGAAGGGAGAGATAGAAAGACCTGGTGGGGGTAGGAGCTCCACAAAGAGAGCAAGAGAACTAAGAAATATCGACCCAGGGGTCTTTTCTGAGACTGATACTCCAACCAAGGACCATGCATGCAGATAACTTAGAACCCATGCACAGATGTACACAATGACAGCTCAATCTCCAAGTGGGTTCACTAATAAGGAGAACAGGGATTGTCTCTGGCATGAACTCAGTGGCTGGATCTTTGATCACCTCCCCCTCAGAGGGAGAAGCCTTAACAGGCCACAGAGGAAGACAATGCAGCCAGTCCTGATGAGACCTGATAGGCTAGAGTCAGATGGAAGGGGAGGAGGTCCTCCCCTATCAGTGGACTTGGGGAGGGGCATGGGAAGAGATGAAGGAGGGAGGGTGAGATTGGGAAGGAATGAGGGAGGGGGCTACAGCTGGGATACAACGTGAATTAACTGTAATTAATATTTTAAAAAAAGAATCTGGGAAGAAATTAATGATTATAATGTTGCTGTATATTAAAATTATAACAACAAAAGAAAACAAAAGGAAGTAGTATGAATAAAATATTTATAAGCAAATATAAGGAATGTCTATGATTTGCTCATTAATGGACTTGATAAAGATAATCAGTATCTAAAAGACCTAACAATAGGAGCCATGCCAGTTTAAATACAGATAGAAAATGTAAAAATAATGCCGTTTAGCCGTATAATTATGTGAAAGTTAGAAAGAACGTAATGTATGTTCACTAAAAAAAATAGGAAGAGCAAGAAATATGTGAAGTAATGTCAAGAGAGAAATATTTGCCTTGTATTTACATGGCTTTGGGCATCATAACTCTAGTCTTCATGCTTGCAGCTAAGCACTTTTCTAAGCCATCTCCTTAGCCCTCAGTACACTTACTGAATATTATATATACCACTGTACCATCATTATAAGACTGTGGATGCTCTATGTCTTTTCCTAGGTCATTAAATTATATTTCATTCTTTCTGATTCATTAATTTTTAGTGAGCAGAGTTGGTGGTGAACATTTTTGTAGATTTTTGTTGGCGTACTTTCTTCAAAAAAAACAAAAACAAAAACCTCTTATTTACGTTTCTTATATCTTCTCTCCCTATTCCACCCCAATCCCTTCCATCACTCCAACACCAGCTAGGAGAGAGAGTGTGTTAGTGGGAGAAGGGGCGCTCTTCTTTCTTAGCTGCTTCCTACTGCTCAGGGTCATAAGGTTTTTTGGAGCCAGTTCAATGCTTATTTCAGGAGGTCTCCATTTTCTTGCCTCACAACAGCATCCAAGAGCAGCAAGAAGGAAGCAAGAGCAGTACTGTTCTTTCTTTCCACTCCACTTGCTGGGCTCTGGCATTTATTTTCTCAGATTCAAACTATCTGCAGCTGGCAAGGATCTCCTCTCAGAGCCTGAACAAGAGTCTGCTGCTGTGGACCATCTGAATCAGTCCCACATCCCACAGCTGGGACCAAAACAAAAACATGTTTATATCCACAACAGGTTTTATTTGTTTGTTTCTGAGCTGATGATGATGCTTTCACTTACCGGGTTAAGGTGGGGTTTCCCTTGCTGATTCAGCTACTTTAGCAGCATTACCAGTGTGAAGAGCTTTGCTCTTTTCTTATGTAGCAGGTGAGTCACAGGATGCAGGACTGGAGCAGACTCTCCCAGATACTTTTTTGTCTGGCTGAGTCTCTGGCCTCAACATGATGGCAACATTTCTGCAAGCTGAACTGGAGAACATTGAAAGAAAGTGTAAGAGAACCTGTAAGTGCTTAAACTCATGACTCTATCACACTGTTTGAGCAGAACTTAGTCCCATGGTAGCATGTTTTGAAAAGAAGTTTAGGAAACAAGCTGTTATTATGGGAAGTACACACACATATTTTAAGAGTAAATTCATAAGACTCCATACTATTAATTATTTCATCATTTCATTTTTATTTTCTCTATGGTGCTTAAGTCAGAATATCAGCAATACAGGTACGGGCAGGTTTAGTCTCCTCAACATACTCATGGAAAGGGGGTGGAAGGAGAGAGAACAGCTGTTTAACTGTGTCTAGTCTGAGGATTAATCAAGGCATCATGTCTGTTTTAGTGCCATAAAGAGAAGGAACAGTAGGCATATAGATCATCTCTCTTCCTTTTGCGTTTCTATCAGTAAGTGGGTCAGTTACTTAGCATAAGCGGACGTTAGGCCAAACATAAACAACTTGTGTTTATGTTTGTTCTTACTGCATATTTGTACTCATATATGAAACATAAGATACTAATCTCAGAGAACCATGAAGCTGGCTTCTAGAGACTAGAGGAGGTACAAATGGGAAGCTATTGGCCTATGGCTACCAGCTTTGAGATGTGCAAGGTGGGTTCCAGAGAGACTGCACAATGAAGATCTGTGGTTCATAATATGGAACTGTAAACTTACTCTTCTAAGAAAATAAATATTATGTTTAAGTATTTCCCCATAAAACTGAAAGCAAAACAAAATGAGAGGAAGACAAGACGCCCACTCAGAGGAAATGGGCAATTTAATGCATAGATTGCAGTGATGAATTCATGAGAACATACTTAATTCCCAATAAATCATGTTTTGTGGATTTTATATGTACAGCTTTTCATATATTTACTATATGTCTGTGAAGTGATTTAAGTAGGTTGGCAAATGATGAACAGATATGATAGCTATCTAGGTATAGTATAAATAGATAATAGATGATAGCTAATTAGATTGTTATAGATGATAGATAGATATTAAAATAGATAGATAATAAGGTAGATAGGTGAGATTGGCTCACGCAGTTGCTCACAAGTCTTTCCTGTTCACCTCTGACTGCAGAACACTCCTGCAGTCAAAGGAGAACACTCCTCTAATCCCTTAGCCTCACAGCACAGCAATATTTAAAAAATGCTCTCAATTGTTCATTCATGTTTCCATCACCCCTTTTCAGTCCATGTTTCCCTGAATCCACTTTGACATGTGCTCGGTGCTGTCTATTACATCACGAAACTATCTTCACTTGCTTGCGCGGCACCCAAGATATTGCAGTACTAT
Organism: Pachyuromys duprasi; assembly: GCA_028658305.1. Taxonomy (NCBI): domain Eukaryota; kingdom Metazoa; phylum Chordata; class Mammalia; order Rodentia; family Muridae; genus Pachyuromys; species Pachyuromys duprasi. The sequence continues at coordinate 49,314,325 of CM053745.1, read as the reverse complement.
TTACTTTGACTTTTTTTTATAAATTTTAAATTGATAATCAAAATCTGTCTTCCCCTCAATGAGTTTAATGACCTTGAAGATACATCATGTGTAATATCCTTCTCCTTTATATCACCAAAACACTCTCAACAACTTCTCAAAACAAAGTTACATCATCTCCAAATGCCAGTAGTCTTTCTAAATTACATTCGTTCTGAAACTAGATATCATACTTCAGTCGTCTCAGAATCTTCATAACAACTAACATTTTGCTTGTAAGTGCACATGTACATATGCATTTGTTGAATTTTATTAAATTTCGCCTTTTCAACTTTATCTAATGCGTAGCAAAATAAATGTAGACTGAGGAAGTTATTTCTATCAAACACTTAAGATCTTTCCCCCTGACACTTAAACCTAAAAAGGAAAAGAAATTAAATTAAATTAAAATTAAAACAAAACACAAACCTAAAAGACACTCTAACAAAACGACAAGGGGCCTTTTATGAGCGGAAGGATTTAGAGTGGAAGGCAGGGGTCCCCATGCGCCTCTCCTAAGGAGGCAGCTGTGCTGCTGGCTGCACTCTGCACTTCAAGAAGAGATATTTTTAAATCTGTTGTTATTAATTTGAGGGGAAGAAGTCTCTGCAGAGGGAAAAAAATCCAAGACTTTTTGTTTCCTTTTCCATCACTCACAGTCCCTCTAATGTCAACACCATTTAGGTCAAATTTCAGGCATTCAAAATGTGCAGCTTCACCCAGCTGCAAGAGCTAAGAATCTAGAGCACCACAGCCTAACCAATAAAATATGTCTGAGGGTGTTAGTAACAATTAACAGGTGTGTACCTTCCCCAAAAGGCTTTCATATGACATGTGATGTGTGAAGCAGTGCACTTGGAATTTGTAAAAATTACACATAATGCAAGATATATCTGGTTTTAGTAATGGATCCTCAGGAATTGAAATTCTTTGTTCATATAAATCCTGTAAACATATCTTATTAAAAAAAAGGTGTCATAGCACTCAATATACTTGCTTATGGTCCCTGATGTCCAATAGCCTGACCCTGGATCTTTTCTCTTCCATTACTGGAATGATCAAAATGAGTAAGGTCTTGGATTTTAGCACTTAGTTTCCTCAGCCTTCTGTTATTAGTCAGCCTTCTCCTTTCCTTCCTCCTTTTCTGAATCCTTCTTCCTTTCAGCTTCATCTTCTCTAGTAGCTTGTTGCTTAACTCTTTTTTTGAGCCACATCCTTCCTCTTTTGTCTGCCCAAATCAGGCAAAATTAATCAGGTCAAGTGTGCACTTAAAATTTGCCTAAATATCCCTTCTCTCCATTGTTTTTGAGTTCTACTTTCTCAACCCCTGATATTTCAATAACTTTCATTGTCTGATTCCTCTCTCAATATTCGTAAACCAAATCGCTAAACAATAGTGACCAATTGGACTGACCTCAACTGCGCCCTCATTGTATCTCAGCAATTCTTTTATTTATCACTTGTTGACTCCCAGTTGCATTCCTCCCTGCAGCTGTTCCAAATGTTTCTGAGGCTCTCAAATCCCCAATGCCAGCCCTCTTCCCTCCCTCCCACTTAGCACATAACCTCGCCTCCTACTGAGAAAATTAAAACCATCCCAACTTATGTTTACACAATTGTCCTCCTCATCCACTCAAAAAATATCTGTGCATCTCTCCATTTTTGCTTTTGCATTGTCTTAAAGAGATGATTTATTTTACACTATGCTTTCATTGAATGTTTGGAGCTTGAATGTACACAGAATAGCTTAGACACTTTATAAAGACACAGTGTAAACTTGATAATATTTTTTATTCCAAACCCTCAATGCCATCATCTCTGAAATGGCTGTAATGACTTCTTACTTGTAGGTATCAAATGATACTTAACAGCTGATTCTGAACATTCAAAAACTATAGTTGTCATTATTGCTTGAAAAGTTGCAGGTCATAAGCCCTCTACCTCTATTTACCCTCTCCTAATAACTATGATATTAACAACAAAAATAATTATAGTAAATAATTCTCTCTCAGTTTTCTGATTAAATTACCTTCTTAGGAATTCCTTTTATTCATCTTTTCTTTTTTTAAAAAAAATTCAACCTAGTTTATTAGATAATTCTTTCTGCCTCAGACATTGCAAAGCTCTTTACTTTTAAAGAAAGTAAAATGCTTGTTGTCTTTCAAGCCAACATCCTACTGCCCATCTCCCCTGGATTTTGAAAAGCACCATTAACCCCTGCTCATCCTTCTTCCTTCTTTCAACCTCCAATGTCAAACTTTTACAGATGTGGTCTTGACTGTCACACTTCTCTGGTTCCATAATTTATATAACACTTTTCTCTAGTCTTTGTTTGTTTTAGTTTCAACTCTTTCTGAAGATACTAGCAAAACTTACAGAAAGTTTAGTCGTAAGCTTTTACTCCGGTTTTCTTACATCATTAAAATGGTGCCTATTGGTGGTGGCACATGCCTTTGATTCCAGCACTCAGGAGGCAGATGCCAGCATGCAGTGCAGAGAAGTTCTAGGACAGCCAAGGCTACACAGAAAAAATGGCTACAAGTGACTAATTTCTCAGAGTGTGAAGAGATGCTCCAGAAATACTGTATTCTTTTTAACATGTTTTTATGCTAATATACAGTTCAATGTAACTATAGTTTGGTATCCATTTTAATGTTGCTGTTGATAATTTTTTGAAATTTATGTTTACAAATCTTCATTTACATATTTTTATCTTTAAGGTCTCTGTAAGTTCGCAGGAGGAAAACCTACTTTCTGACAAAATAGCTCTGTCTTTTCCCTGTTTCTATTCATTAAGTATTTCACAATGAATTCAGCAAAGTTTTAAATAGTAAATATGTTAAATTAAAAGCTGGTACTGATCACGACTCTTTCATGAATCTGGATACTCAGTGGTGAGCAGGACTGAAAACTTACTCAGTATTTAGAGACAATGCTTTAACAGGAGGCCCTGCATTGAGCAATTTGTGCAAGTGCTATGAATGTAAAAACAGATGAGTAGAAGGCATAATGAAATTCAGATTCCCGCTGTATATGGGGTAGGCGAGTAATGGGAGAGAGAGGGAAACATGGAGAGAAAGAGAGTTGGTCAAAGTTGTGTACCAAGCAGGAAACAGATATTCCTCAGCAAACATTTGACAACAAAATAAGCAGTAAAAATTGGGAGACTTGATTTACATTGTCCACTCCTTTCTTTGCGCAGTCTTCTAGGACCTAGGATCTGTTGATAGCCCACCTCTGCACTGAACTTGTATTAGCCCTCTCATTAGCATTTCCATTTGTATTGCTCTCAACTGCCACAAAACTTAAGTATTGCAATGAATCCTTAGAACTCTTTTCTTTCTGTGAAGGTTCTTTGGCTCCTACCCCACACTGCCCAACACATGTAAATATTACACATCAACCTTATGTCTAAATTATTTTGCGTTTTCTCCCATAATTTACCTGTGGGCTTATACGTGGAAGCCAGAAAAATATTTTTACTCATTTTATAGCTACCATATGCTCTTGCATAGGATAAAAACTGCCTATCTTGTAAGTTAAATAAAAACAACTTTGGGAATGTATTTTTCCTAGTCTCAGGAGTATTTTACCTTTCAGCGCTGTCTTATTTGGTTTGGATAAAAGATGGAGCTGTTAGTTTTCTACTGTTTGTTCATTCAACAAAAATTAAGCATGGATTATACAGCAGGAAGAATATTAGTCATTTGTTCACCTTAATTTAAAGGAGAGCCATATTTCAAGTCAGCAATTTGAAGATCTGCTCAGATTTTTCTAGCAATATCCATGGTTGAAATTGCCCAAAATGATTGCTTCTTCTTTCTAATTAATCACAAGTTAATCATTTTAAGCATAAATATGAGGAAAATTTGTTTCTTTGAAAAGGAATAAAATGAAACAAATACAAATTCTTTGTTAAATTCTTTAACTTCATCCGTTGAACTAGAATACTGTACTGTTAAATAGCAAGAAAAATAATACCCCTATAGAGTTGTGGGTACTTAAATACAACAAAGGAACACAGCATGTATCTATAGCTAAACTATATACATGGAAATGCTTTGAAAATCATACACAAAGATAAATATGTCAACAACATCTGCCCCCCCCCAAAATAGAGAAGTTAAGATTAGGAATGCAGCTTTGAAAAACACTTTGTCTTGATGCTTTGTCTTCTTGAAGGTATACAATTTATAGTTTATATTTTGTATATTGTTTAACTTTCAATTTGTGTATATACATGATAACATATAAAAATTCTTTAAAACTATGTTCTACATTATTAACAATTTATTTAGACAGAATTTATTTTCTTACCTGTAATTTATCACGATGTCTATTCTGAATTTACTACTGTATTTTACACATATCAATTAAATTATGCATTTTCTAAAAATAAAAATAATTTTACATCATCAGTTCTTATTACTTACTAAAAATAGGGCAATGATTATTCATCAGAGGGACAAATTACTGATGTCTAATAAATACCAGTGTTTATTACTGGTATTTAAAAAATTACGAGTATTTATATTTTAATAAAATTTAATAAAGATTTTTCATAAAAGTAAAATAAAGTTTTGGTACATCTTTTTAAAAGATGAAATCCAAAAGACAGAGACAAATATTAGATCTGAAATAGTAAAAATGACCATCTTACCAAAAGCAATCTACAGATTCAATGCAATTCCCATCAAATTACCAACACAATTCTTTACAGACCTTGAAAGAACAATTCTCAACTTCATATGGAATAAAAAGAAACTGAGAATCTCTAAAACAATTCTCTACAATAAAAGATCTTCTGGAGGTATCTCCATTCCTGATCTCAATCTGTACAATAGAGCAACAATACTAAAAACTGCACGGTACTGGCATAGAAACAAGATGATGGATCAATGGAATTGAGTAGAAGACCCTGAAAGAAATCCACACACTTATGGACACCTGATTTTTTATAAAGATGCCAAAACCATTAAATGGAAAAAACATGGCATCTTCAACAAATGGTGCTGGTCTAACTGGATGTCTACATGTAGAAAAATGCAAATAGATCTATATTTATCACCCTGCACAAAACTAAAGTCCAAGTGGATCAAAGACCTCAACATAAAACAGACACACTAAACCTGTTAGAAGAAAAGTGGGGAAAAGCCTTGAACTCATTGGCACAGAAGACAACTTCCTGAACAGAACACCAACAGCACAGGCTCTAAGAGCAACAATCAATAAATGGGACCTCATGAAACTGAAAAGCTTCTGTAAAGCAAAGGACACTGTCATCAAAACAAAATGACTGCCTACAGATTGGGAAAGGACCTTTACCAACCCTATATCTGTTGAAGGACTAATATGCAGAATACATAAAGAACTCAAGAAGTCAAACAGCAACAAATCAAGTAATCTAATTTTAAAAATGGAGTACAGAGCTAAACAGAGAATTCTCAATAGAAGAATATTGAATGGCAGAGAAACACTTAAAGAAATGTTCAACGTCCTTAGTCATCAGGGAAATGCAAATCAAAATGACCCTGAGATTTCACCTTACACCTGTCAGAATGGATAAGATTAAAAATTCAAGTGACAACACATGCTGGAGAGGTTGTGGAGAAAGGGGAACCCTCCTCCATTTCTGGTGGGAATGCAAGCTTGTACAACTCTAGAAATCAATCTGGTGCTTTCTCAATTAGGAATAGTGCTACTTCAAGATCCAGCTGTAACACTCCTAGGCATATATCCAAAAGATGCTCAAGTATACAACAAGGACGTTTGCTCAACCATGTTTGTATCAGCTTTATTGGTAACAGCCAGAAATAAGAAGTCTGTTATTGGGAGCTCCAAGTAATACAAAACAGCGTATATTCTTATCATTCCTCTTGGTTGTCCACCTAAGTAGATGAGAAAACTATATTGCTGAAGACACTCCACACCTTGATTGCAAGATATAGGGGAAACAAGCTAGAATATGTCAGAAGCTTACTTCCTAGTGGCTAGTTTTCGTAATTGTAAACTATGTGTGCAAGCTGCTGTGGCAGAAAAGGCGTCAGAGGTCTTATAAAGCTGTGAATGCCACGGGCCACAATACTAACCTCCCAAGGAACATGCGTGCACTGGTGTAATGGGGGCACAATTATTATTGGAGTAACCACCCACTAAATGGTTGTATCTAAGGATTGCTGCACACAAGAACATACATACTTTAAAGTAGAGTCAGTCAAGAGCCCACAACTGATATGTTAAGCCATAGAAGGAAATTTACAACTGTTGTCCCGCTTAACTGCCATGATACATATCTGCCTTCTTAATATCTGTTTATAACCACAGACATATGATATTCTCAGTCTTAATCAGAGATGCTTCTCTTTGCAGTGAAAGACAGCGAACTCAGAGATGCATGGCTGTTTAAGGTGCTCAGAATAAGTGTGCTCAGCCTTTTATAGGACATTTATACAACCCACTCAAAACCCATGGGTCATCATATGAGAGAGAGCAGAAAGAATGTAAGAGCCAGAAGACAAGGAGAGGAGTTGTGAAATGTTATCTTTTGGGCATGATACAATCAATACAGTCAAGATTTTGTAGCAGCTGTAGTTGTTCACAATGGGACTGTACAAGACTAGACCTATCAACAGTGAATCGGGAATTTGGGAGCAGCTCACTTCTTCTAATGGAGCAGTTAGCTACTGATAGATTTGAGGTAGATGGAAAACATTATTTTCTGTTACATGCTCACTGATGAACGCATCAGCCTTCAACGATTATAGTTTAGAACCAATGGCTGTACAAAAGGCCCTGGTCAAACTTAGTGAGTCAAAAACAAAACATAAAGACAAGAATGAAGCAAAGAGACCTAGGGGAGGAAGAAAGATGAAAGTGTATGGTTGCATTCAGGGAGGGTAGGAGGGACACTAATGAGAATATACCACGTACAAGTATAAATTGTTGGCCAAACTCAACAAAATTTGAAAAGGGAAACAGAGTAGTCTTATCATACTCATGTTCTGCAGACCACAATGTATGTTTTTCTCAGGCTTGGACCAATTTGATGATCATATATCAATTGTGTTTGTGTATGTATTTGTACACATGCTATTTTGCTTATGACTGAAGTCACTTGGGAGTTTTGTGACTGTAAGCTTACGGTTTTTTTTTTTTAGCAAATTGAATTTTATGTTATTATTTCTTTAATTCAACTTTTCTGACATTCTTCATTCTTTGACTTCCTTACCCATCTACATGCCTTCAGTTATAATTAAATACTTGTTTGAAGTTGTTCCAAAGCCCATTAGTGCTATTGGTTTTTTAATTAAGCACATAAATACACAAAATACACATGTCTGTATTTCTCATGTTCATATGTCAGAATAACTTCTGTTGTTGTACCTTCAAATTCACTAAGTGTTTCTCCCACAGTATATCCTCTACTTTTCATAAATTTCACTGTTTTATTCATCTCAAAAATTATAGAACCTTTCTCTCATAAAATTTGGTTTTACTTTTTGTATCATCCTTTTATTTTTCACACATTCAATTTTTCTTTTGCTTTTAGAACATATGGAATACAGTGTAATAACTGTCTTAATGTTCTTATTTGCCAGTTCTAACATCTGGATCACTTTCAATTGATTTAATTTCCTCATTATGTGCTGTGCTTTCCTGCCTGTTTGCATGCCTGATAATTTTTTATTGGACACTAGATACTGAGAATTTTACCTTAGTGGGTGTTGACTAGTTTGTAATTCTATATTCTCAAACTTTGTTCTGCGTTACATTTACATTACTGAGATACAATTCAATAAATTTACCCATACAATACGATTGTCTAGAGGATCAAGAGCAGTGCTTAGTCTAGAGCCAATCACTTCTTACAACTTAGGCAAAATTCTTATGAGTATGCTATAAATGTTCTTTCAATTGTGAGGACTTTGTGTGGCTGATGGAAAACAGTTTACTGCTAATTCTGGATGAGCTTCAGGAATTCTTCTTTTCCTTTCAGATGGTTCATTCCTCCTGCCTCGCATAGTTCTCAGACACTCACACTGATTGGGTTTCTAATAGGTGCCACATAAATTCCCCTAAAGATTTCTAGCTCTCTGTTCCACTCTCCTATTTACAATTATGCTGTCTTGAGGACACATGAGAACATCCTGCCTAGCTGATTGTGCCTCTACTGTGAAAATCCTCCATGTCTGTAAACTGAGACAATGATAAGGTCACCCTCACTATTTCCTTTTATGATAATAATCATTTTTTTCTTGCTTGATATTTGCTATCTGATCAAGTATTGTTTCATATATTTTTTCAAATTATTTATTCTGTTTGGTAGCAGAATATATCCAATTTGTATAACCTTTGGATATATCTGTCACTGAAAATGGCAGCTATAAAAATGAGTGCAACCCACAGGTCACCTTTTTTCATTCATGGAGTCTGCAAGTTTGCTATGAAGAATGTCTGACATTTCCAAGAATGTACACTATGTTTCAAAATGCTAAGCTGAAAGCACTCAGATTCTTGGAAGAATCAATAATTAAAGCCATCATCAACGCTTTAACAGATGCAGTGGTTGAGATTTTTTTTACATTCTCAGTTGAGTTGATCACTGACTGGAACAGATGATTTCGTGGTGTATGAACATATGCTGTGAAGCTGGGAGTTACAGCCTTAAGCAGCTGTTTAACTATGCAAAAATGATGCAGTATCTGAGTGTGCATGCATGGATCTTTCAAAGATATCAGTAATATCACCCAGAAAGTATTTGGTGAGTTAAAACTGCCTGTTATCTTGGGTGACTTACAAGCTCTCTAAAAGAGATAAATAGTGGATCATAATATCTGTACATTAGCTAGGACTCAATATAAATCATAGTTATGTTAGAAACCTCAAAGTGAAAAAAAGTACTTTAAATGAAAACTACTTCTCAGGTATTGCACACACACACACACACACACACACACACACACTTTTTTGGGGGAAATCTGAGAGTTTACATATCTCACATTAGATATAATAATGCTTCCACCGAACCTTATTTTGAGCTGATTATAACATATCCAACTATGTTCCAGGACTACCATGAGATAAGGCACCGTAACAAGTTCGGGGTACCATGTTCTACCATTTGGGCCTTTCAAAATGTAATCACTCTTCTATGTTTGTAAAAGATTGTGTTTAAGCTCATCACTATTTTTTAATAAAGTCATGTTATGAAATAACTGAAGACATAACTGTCTTATAATGGGTAGTAAGAAAAACATCACAAATTACTCCCGGGGGGAATAAATGAAGCCCACTGAGGGGAAAGACGAATCAGGAACATAAAAACATAGAGGAAGGGTGGATTTCTGTAGATACATATTCTAACCAAAGGCATGCTCCAAACCTATCTGTTCCTTCCTTTTCTTGAATGAACAGTCTGGTGTTCACACCCACCCATCCTCCAGGGACAATTTCTCTTTCAAGCTATCCTTCCTCCCTACACTGAGAAAAGCATCACTGGTCATCATGGGTCAACTTGCAAAGATTTTTATTTTGTACATAACCAATATATTTCTCACATAGACTGAATTCCTGCCAAATTATGTACACTTACTTCTCATTCTGATGATGGTGGAATATCAAGAATAGGTAACTTGACAACACTGAAAGGCAGCACACCCAAAAGACAGAAAGGAAGGTATAAAGCTCTTTAGTAGCAGTCAAAATATGAGATGTTTCTGGTACATTTACTTTTTAATAATACAATACAGGAACTTCTATAAGAGAGAAAAGTCTCTCTAGAAGTAAAGTAGTGCTTTTTTGAAAAAAAATTTAAAAACAAGTACAAATACTTTTAAAAATATGCATCTAATATATACCTAATAAGTATATCTACACCTTTCAACAGGAAGATGCATGGTGAATCTTGACACTTCTACTAAATTGTTTATGTACTTGAGACCATAGGTTCAAATCTTGACCTTTAAAAATATTGAAACACACACACACACACACACATGCACATACACGCACACACACACACACGTATATACTATGTTTTTATTCAGGAGAATTTTCAAAGAAATAGTTAAATCAGTTCAGACTCCTGAAAGTTCAACTGTTTATAAAATAACACCAGTAATTTATAACTTGATAAATGTCATGGAAAAACAAGATATGCACAGATAACCAGGATTCTTCCCTGCAGACAGCAACACAGGCTGTATATTTTCAAACTAGGCTTGCTGGCTTTGTTCATATTTTTGAAAATATGTGATTCTTGTAGACTTATATTTAAGAGATCTGAATTTGAAAAACTACCATCTCTATTTTTAAATGTAATTTATTTATTTTTATATTAATCACAGGTTATGTACTTTGTATCCCAGTCGTAGCCCTCATTCCTTCCCACTCTCCCCATCCCTCCCTCATCTCCTCCCTGCCTACCTCCAAGTCCACTGATGGGGGAGGACCTCTTCCCCTTCCATCCAATCCTAGCTTATCATGTCTCTTCAGGGCTGGCTGCAATGTCCTCTTCTGGGATCTAGCTAGAGCTGTTCCTCCAAGGTGTGTATGTGGGAGGGTTGAAGAGCCAGCCATTGAGTTCATGACATAAATAGTCCCTGTTCCCCTTACTAGGGTCTCCAGTTGGGTACTGAGCTACCATGGGCCACATCTGAGCAGGGGTTCTAGGTTATATCCATATATGGTCCTTGGTTGGAGAAACAGTCTCATAAAAGACCCCTGTGCCCTGTTCTATTTTGTCTTTGTGGAGCTCTTGTTCTCCCCGAGTCTTACTAACTCCCATTAGTTTCATATTATTCCCAGCCCTCTGCCGAAGGCTTGGTTGTGAGTCTTAATATCTGCTTTGATACATTGCTATATAGAGACTTTCAGAGGTCCTCTTTGATAGGCTCCTGTTCTGCTGCTTGTTTTCTCCTCCATTCAATGTCCATCTCTATTTTTAATTGCATGATTAAAACAAGGATAGATCTGTGAGAGGAGAGTAATGCCATAACTACTTAATAAAGTACATAAAATAGTCAACTTTCAGCCCAGCTCCGAATAACAATCAGTAATGATTTCTGAGGCTCTGTCCAGTTTCCTTTTTCTTTTCTGTCGTCAGCCTTATCTTCTTGACCCTTCTCCTGACCCATTTGCAGTCGTCACTATTGTCACCATTGTTATTCTTAATGTTGCCTTCATCCCCTGTCATCCTCACTTCCTCGGGAATATTATATTACTAAATGACATAATGAGAGTTCATCAACGGTACTCTTAGAACATAACACACAGAGTGTATGGTAATCAGCACTTCCATAAAAATCTTTTGTGGAGAGTAATAAGAGCCGTTCAAGACGCTTCACTTGTGGAAAGACGTAAGGGGACAGGTGGAAAGGCAATCACTCTTTGGAAACACTATGCTTTCTTTCTTATAAAACACACTAGAACCAAATGGCATTAGTCAATGTTAAAAAAACAGTTTTGCAAATATATATTGACTGTTTCCTCCAAATTTAAGCATTTCTTCCAAGAAGATAAAAGGAGATTCTGGAAGTAAACATAGCTCACAGGGTCAGACAGTATTTGAATGTTACAAGTTTCTTCAAGCTCCACCCCGAGTTTGAAAAGCAGTGAAAAATCACTAGGGAGTAGAGACTCCCTAAATGACCAAGTTGTCTGCAAGTCCTTCAGGGATCCCAGGGGTGCAGCTGTCCTGGGTTGTCACCCATGCTTGAGTGGGCTTTTTGGTGCCCATCTGTCACCCATGCTACCATAAATAACTCAAATAAACTTGCTGGTTCCCTCAGATAGACAACTGGACTTGGGGAGAAATATTGCTGTGTACCGTTGGAGGTGCCCTATGGGGTGAACAGACACTTGTTCACACCTCCCGGTGGAAAGCCACAAGAATATATTCCCATGTTTATGTAAATGTGTCTGTGCATGGCTGCAGCTGCCACCCCTGGAGCATTATGTAACTGTCTAAAATAAAGACTTCTTTAAAACAAAATTGGTAAGTTATACGAGCTTAACCTAGTCAGGCACAGATAAACTAATCCTTAAAACTACTATAAAAACACAGAAGCTAAAAATTATATATAAACATAACAATTTTATACTAATCTGTGAATTGGCTATGGGAAAGTTTTAACTTTCTGAATTGCATGTATGGCCAACTTTGACCCTTGAGAGCCTTTACATAGTCTCGTATATTATTGACTAGGTTTTGCATATAAGGGTGACCATGATAGTTTTTATTTTTCTGAGATCATATAGCCTCACTTAATATTATACATTGTAGGTCCAACTATTTTCCTGAATATTATCTCATTACACTTTCCATTAGAGCTGAATATAATTACATTGTATATATTCACTTCTGAATAGTATTACATTGTTGCTTAAACCACAATATATAAATATGGGAGAATATCAAATATTCAGATTTCAGTAATCCATTATTCAAAAAAATCCATTCATCTTTTGATGGTATTTAACTGATTTAAACATTTATACTTCAGTGATTCTATGATATTTGAAATCTGCTTTTTTAACAGTGCCTACTATTGTTACTTCCATGATTGTGTGTTTGCTGATGAAGATTTATTTCAGTAAGTGGATCAGAGTCATGGTAAATATACTTTCAGATCAATTGAGAAGAATCATATCACACAAAAAAATCAGAAGATTTTTAAAATTTCTTCTAGGAAAACAGCTTTGCTCTTAGTAACACAAAGATTCTAACATAATATGTAATATTATGAAAAGTAATCCAAGCAAATCATTTCAAAGAATAAATAAGTTTGATTTACCTAGAATGATTTTTCTAGTAAATCTCAAATAGAGTAGATTAAAAAATGATTTATGCCCTTATTTGGTTTTCTGCTTAGGTATTAGGTGCTTTGTAAGGAATGAGATACCAATCTAAAATGATAAATAATCTGGCAAGTTTATCCACATGGCTTTAGCCCCTTGCTAGGGTCTTATGAGAGCTCTGACTAGATGGCAATTGGAAGCAAAATTAGCCTCCTTCTGGATTTGTGTCAATGAGATAGGCCTCCTGACCACAAAACAATGCTGCAGATTTCCCTGAAGAAGGCACCTTTCTTTAACCACAGTCCTGTACCAAAACTTTTACGTTGAATACAGAAACTTTTGTAATGAAACATGATAACCTTTGCCACTGCATTAATTCTCTCCGTTATTAAAGAACATACACATCAGAGGTTTAGTTGCTCATGCATGGTCACATTGCAATATAAAGCAGTATAAAGACTCTATTCGGTCTGACTCATACCCATAAGTCAGCATCTGTGGAATTGTTTCTTGTAACAACTTTAGATTTTCTACTTCTGTGTTATCACCGGTCAGGGAGTTTGCTCAAATAGCAGGTAGACGGCCTGTAGGATATCCCTTGACACCAAGATAAATCTGAAAGACTATTGAAAATGCTAATTAAATCACCTTGAAATACAATGTCCATGTGTCTACTCCTAGCATAGACTTTTCAATGTACTCTGGGAATTAGCACCTAAAGGTGGTCCATAACCAGTGGCTGTTTAATACTACAAGGGTAATTAATTAAGTTTTCAAGTCAAGTTCTCCTAAGCTATGAATAAATTTTATAACAAGATCTAAATGAAATACTGTTAGTTCGGTATATAAATATGGTACTCTCAATATTTCTTATGATTATAACTTAAGAGTAAGCACAGAATTCTTATGACTCTAAAAGTATCAGAAAGTAGAAACAGAATTATACTTCCTGCATCTGTTCCACTAGTTACATTATGTAGCTATTTTCTTCTCTCTTTTGAATTATGTTTCCAGGTGGGTGAATTAATTTGTCCCCAGAGTGTATATGTATGCATATATACATAAATATATGAACATATAATTTTAGTATTTGCAAATTGTATGTCATTTTTTAAAAGATAAATTAAACAACAGCATAGTCTATCATTTCCAAAGCTTTCCAATAGGAAAAAAATCCCCAATTATGTCTTCATTTATGAGCTTACTTAATATCGCCATCTCTTAGTGGAAAGTGTTCACTGTGTGATATGGAACCTATTGAAGAAGACGGGCAATGAGGTGGGTTCTCCTTATTTCCCTTTTCTATGGGCCTGATTTTCATTATGTAATAGAAGGTGTGACTTCATAAAATGTGTGACTGAAAAATAGCTGTTAGGAACCGAATGCAAGCAAACTTCTCAATGAAAATGTTTCATGATTTTTTTTTTACTGCACCACTAAGATTACAGGTCAAAACTGGTGACTGAAGTTTCTAGCTCAAGATTTATATTTTTCACAAACCTCAAAACTCTACCTCTAATAATTCATTCTATAAATGGAGTGCTCTTGATTTTGCTGTTGCTTTTGTTTGTGAATTTGTGAATTAGAATTGAATTTCCCCATGATGACAGAACTGCTGCTTTACATTATTTTTCTTTTAAAAATTTTAGTATTGTTGTTTGCAATTTTTTCACCTTGTCTCCCAGCGGTAGCCCTGCCCTTCTTTCCCTCCTTATCCCACCCTTCCTCCCTCTTTTTCCCTTATTTCTCTCCCCTAATTCACTGATAAGGGAAGTCCTTCTCCCCTACTCTCTGCCCCTAGCCTATCTGGTCCCAACAGGACTTGCCTGGATTCTCTTCCTCTGTGGGCTGGCTAGGTCACCCCACCAGGGAGAAATGATCAAGGAGTAGGCAACAGTCAAAGCAGGAGATAGCAGAGACTGTATCTTCTCCCCTCATTAGGAAACCCACATAGAGACTAAACTGTCTGTGGCCTATGTCTGAGCAGGAGGTCTAGGTCCTCTCTCTGCATGGTCTTTAGTTGATGCATCAGTCTCTGAAGTTCCCTCTGGGACCAGCTGTTGACAGAATGTTCTTGTGGACTGTGTACAGTTTACCCTTGTTCATTCAAATGCTAATTTCTCTACCCCACTACCTTGTTTCAATGGGGATTTTGCATTGTTTTGTTTATTCTAAGCACCAACTGTGCTTAGTTTGTGTAAACATGCTACCATTTGTTCTCTGTATTGCCAATAAAACCAACCAGCCATGCAGAGCAATGGAGAGAATAGGGTGGGACATCCTGGTCTGGTGAAGGAAAGAGAAAGAGTAGAGTGAGTGCATGGGAGATATAAGAAGAAAGGACTGGAAAACATCAGAAGAAATGAATCAGGCCTAAGATAAGACTATAAAGCAAGTATAATGTGGGAAATATGAATGGGAAGAAGCTAAACAGGCTTAGAGGTTTAGAATGGAGTAATTATTGCCCAGGAGTGTGCTCAGGGTTAAATAAATAATTCCTAGTCTCTATGTGGAGATTTGGATTAGCTGGTTAAGGAATAACTGCTGCATTACTAAAATATAAATCAATATTAAATATTAATAAATGTTCAACACCCAGGTTTGGGTTTTTTGTTGTTGTTGGTGGTGCCCTTGTGTGGCTTCTGTTCCCTCCAGGTTCTTCTACACCTCAAAAAGACTCCCTGTGCTCTATCCAGTTTGGCTCTGAGTCTCTGCATCTGCTTCAGTCCCCAGCTGTGTGTAGTCTTTTAGAGAACATCTGCGGTAGATTCCCATCCTATTCCCCCTCTTCTACCTCTTCTGGTGTCTACCCTGTTTGCCCATCTGAATGAGAATTAAGCATCTTCTCTAGGGTCCTCCTTCTTGTTTAGCTTTAGGTCTAGGATTTTAATATGTTTATCTTATATGGCTAATAACCACTTATAAGTGAGCATGTCTTTCTTCTTATAGGTTATCCTACCTTTTCTAGTTCCATCCATTTGCCTGCAAATTTCATGATTTCCTTGTTTTTTTACTGCTGAGTAGTGTTCCACTGTGTAACTGTACCACATTCCTGTATCTATTCTTTGGTTGAGGGACAGTTAGGTTGTTTCCACATTCTATCTATTACGAATAAAGCTGCCCTGAACACAATTGAGGATCTTTTGGATATATGGCCAGGAGTGGTGTAGCTGGGTCTTAAGGTAGCACTATTCCCAGTTTTGTGAGAAAGCGCCAAATGGATTTCCACAGTAGTTGTACACGTTTACATTCCCACCAGCAATGGAGGAGGGTTCCCCTTTCTCCACATCCTCTCCAGCAAATATTGTCACTTGAGTTTTTGATCTTACCAATGCTAATGTGTGTAAGAGAGAATCTCAGAGTCATTTTGATTTGCATTTCCCTAATGACTAAGGATATTGAATATATTGTTTCTCCACCATTAGATATTCCTTTGTTAAGAATTCTCTGTTTAGTTCTGTATCCCATTTTTTAATTTGATTATTTTGTTTCCTGGTGTTCAATTTCTTGAATTCTTTATATATTCTGGATATTAGCCCTCTGTCATATGTAGGGTTAGTGAAGATCTTTTCCCAGGCTGTAGGCTATTGTTTTGTTCTTTTGACAGTGTCCTTTGCTTTACAGAAGCTTTTCAGTTCCAGAAGGTCCCATTTATTGTGTGTTGATATTAGAGTGTGAGCTCTTGGTGTTCTGTTCAGGAATTGGTTTCCTGTGCCAATGAGTTCAAGGGTCTTCCCCACTTTTTCTTCTAACAAATTTAGTGTGTCTGGTTTTATGTCAAGGTCTTTGATCCACATAGACTTTAGTTTTGTGCAGAGTAATAAATATGGATCTATTTCCATTTTCTACACGTAGACATCCATTTAGACCAGCACCATTTGTTCAACATGCTGTCTTTTTTTTTTCCATTGTACAATTTTTGGCTTCTTTGTCAAAAAATCAGGTGTCTATAGGTGTGTGGGTTTATTTCTGGATCTTCAATCTGTGTCCATTGATCTACCAATCTAGTTCTATGCCAGTACCATATCGCTTTTAATACTGTAATTCTAAAGTACAGCTTGAGATCAAGGATGGAGACATGTCCAGAAAATCTTTTATCGTAAAAGATTATTTTAGCTATTCTGGGTTTTTTGTTATTCCATATGAAGTTGAGAATTGTTCTTTCAAGGTCTGAAAAGAATTGTGTTGGTATTTTGATGGGAACTGCAATGAATCTGTAGATTGCATTAGGTAGGATGGCCATTTTCACTATGTTAATCCTACCAATTAATGAGCATGACAGAGCTTTCCATTTTCTGATACCTTCTTCAATTTTTTTCTTCAGGGATTTAAGTTGTTGTTTTTTGGGTTTTTTTTTATACGACTCTTTCACTTGCTTGGTCAGGGTTACACTGAGGTGCTTTATGTTATTAGTGGCTATTGTGAATGGTGTTGCTTCCCTAATTACTTTTTCACTCCTTAGTATACAAGATAGCTACTGATTTTTTAAAATTAATTTTCTATCCACTATCACTCCTTTTGTCTTTAGTATACAAGATAGCTACTGATTTTTTAAAATTAATTTTCTATCCAGACACTTTGTTGAAGATGTTTATCAGCTGTAGAAGTTCACTGGTAGAATTTAGGAGCCACTCATATATACTGTCATGTCATCTGCAAATAATGATACTTTGACTTCTTCCTTTCCAATTTGTATCTCTTTATATCCTTTAGCTGTCTTATTGCTCTAGCTAGTACTTCATGTACTATGTTGAAGAAATAAGGAAAGAGTGGGCAGCATTGCCTTATCCCTAATTTCACTTGTGTTGATTTAAGCTTCTCTCCACTTAGTTTGATGCTGGCAATAGATTTGCTGTATATTGTCTTTACTATGTTTAGGTAAATGCCTTATAGCCCTGATACCTCAAAGGCTTTAAACACAAACAGGTGTCAAATTTTGACAAATTCTTTTTCAGCATCTGAACAGGTAAACATTTTTTTTCTTTCAGTTTGCTTAAATGCTGGATTACATTTATAGATATCCCTATATTGAACCATCCTTGCATGCCTGGGATGAAGACTATTTGGTGATGTTCTTAGATTTGGTTTGAGAGTATTTTATTGAGTATTTTTGTGTCAATGTTCATAAGCAAGATTGGTCTGAGATTCTCTTTTTTGTTGAGTCTTTGTTTGGTTTAGATATCAAGGTGACTATGGCCTCATAAACTGAGTTTGGGTGAAAAGTTCTGTAGACATCTATTAGGTCCATTTGATTTAGGGTCTCTGTAAGTGCCCTTATTTCCAAGTGTAGCTTCTGTCTAGATGATATGTCCCTTGGTAAGAGAGAAGTGTTGAAGTCTCCCACTATTAAGGTGGCATGATCGATGTGTGGTGTAAGCTTTAATAATGTTTCATTTACGAATACAAATGCTACTGTATTTGGGGCATAGAAGTTCAGAATTGTGATATCCTCCTTGTGGATTTTTCCTTTGATGAAAATGAAGTGTCCTTCCCCATCTCTTTTGATTAATTTTGGTTGAAAGTCTATTTTATTAGATATTAGGATGATGTCTCCAGCTTGCTTCATGTGTCCATTTGCTCAGAAAACCGTTTTCCAGCCCTTTATTTTGAGGCCATGTCAAAAGAAACAAAGATGTGTTTCTTGAATGCAACAGAATGTAATGTCCTATTTCCACAGCCATTTTTAAGTCTGTGTCTTTTTATTGGAGAGTTGAGTCCATTGATGTTGATAGACATTAGTGACGAGTGACAGTTCCTTTTAATGTGGAGCTGGTGGTGATCGCGTATTTGTGTACTTATTGTCTTTTTTGTTATTGTTGAGAAGGTATCTTTATCTTGAGTGCTTTCTTGGTGTAGTTGCTCTCATTGGGCTGGAGTTTTCTTTCTAGTATCTTCTATAGGGCCAGTTTGTTGCTTATATAGTGCTTAAATTTAGTTATTTTATGGAATAATATGTTTTCTCCATCTATGTTAATGGAATGTTTTGCTGGGTGTAGTAGTCTGGGTTGGCATCTATGGTCTCTTATTGTCTGTATGATATCCATCCAGGCCCTTCTGGCTTTCACAGTCTTTGTTGAGAAGTCTGTTGTGATTCTGGTGGGTCTTTCTTTATATGTTACTTAGACTTTTTTTCTTGCTGCTTTTCACATTTTTTCTTTGTTCTGTAGATTTACTGTTTTGATTATTATGTGGTGGGAGGAATTTCTTTTTTGGCCTATTCTATATGGTGTTCTGTAAGCTTCTTGTATGTTTAAGGGCATCTCTCTTTTTAAGGTTGGGAAAATTATTTTCTATGATTTTCTTGAAAATATTTTCTGGACTTTCAAGCCTGGAATCTTCTTTTTCATCTATTTCTATTGTTCTAAGATTTTGTCTTTTCATGGTGTCCTTGATTTCTTGCATGTTTTGTGTCAAGAACTTTTCCATTTTTGTTTTATTCAGAGATGTATCGATTTCTCGGATTTTAGCGTTAGTGACTGAGATTCTCTCTCCATCTCTCGTATTCTGTAGCTGATGTTTATCTTTTGTTTCTTGATCTCTCCTCTAAGTTTTCCATCTCCAGGGTTTTCTGAGTTTGTGTTTTCTTTATTGACTCTAATTCTGTTTTCATTTCTTGAACAATTTTATTCATTTCTTTCACCTGTTTGAATGTGGATTTCTGTCTGTCCATGAAGTCCTCTATTTGTTTTTTTTCATTTTCTCTTAATGTCCATTTAATAAGTTCATAATCATAGATTTGAGATCATTTTCCTGTGTTTCATCAGTATTAGAATATTCATTGTATTTACAGGATTCTGGTGAAGCTATAATGTTCTGGGTTTTGACAGTTGCATTCTTAAGCTGACCTCTAGTTGTCTGTTTGTACGTAGCTTGACACTTTTTGTTCCTGGAGCCTGTACTGTAGTCTGGGTCCATCTGTCGCTGGAGTCTGGGAAGATCCACTGGAAAATAAGAGATGTCCAGAGGCTCAAGAATGAGTGCTGGATATTCAGATGCAGCTAAGGAAGGGAGGCCACTCTGCTGAGTTCACTGTCTTTGCTAGAGCACCATTTATGACCCTGTATGCCAGCAGCTGGGGCACAGGCCCCCAGAGCGCCCCCACAGGCCTCCTCAGGGAGGAGGACAATGGGAGTTGGGCCCCATGCCCACCTCAGTTCCACAGGGTTCCACAGGACCCTGTGCTGAGCTCGGCTATTTCTGACCCAGGTGGACAAAGCAGCTGGGGAGCAGGCAGAAATATCTCCAAGCCTAGAGCTGCGCCAGCGCCTCCCAGGATTCCTGGGGATGTAGGACAGTAGGGCTTCAGGATAACCAAGAGAAACCCCCAAGAGCTTCCAGTGTGGATAGAGTAACAGAAGCCAGAGGCCTCATACCAGACCAATGCTCATTATAATGAATATTTGCAAGCAAAGAAGTGTGGACAAAAGGGTATACTATAGGACACATTGTGACACACTATACCTTCCACAATGAGATTTTTTTCTCTGTTAGTCAGAAGGGTGCAAGGGTGGAGCGTGGGCATGAAGGGCGAGATGATGAGCAGTATTGTGTCACCTGATGTAAAATTCACAAAGAATCAATAGAAAGTTAAAAATACAAAAAAGTTTATGCATTTTAAATTAAAACAAAATTATGTCTTTTTCTTCCTTCCCTTTGACCCCTCCAGTCTCCCATCCAGCTCTTCCCATGCCCTACAGTTACAAATTTATAGCTTCTTTATTTTTTATTTTTTATTAAATTCTTTATTAATTACACTTTATTCAGCTTATATACCCCTGTAGTTCCCTCCCTCCTCCCTTCCCAATCCCTCTCTTCCTCCCCCCTCTGCACCCGCGTCCCTCCCCAAGACCACCAATAGGGGAGGTCCTCCTTTCCCTCCCTCCTATCCCAGTCCATCAGGTCTCATCAGGAGTGGCTGCACTGTCTTCCTCTGTGGCCCGACCAGGCTGATCCCCCCTTAGGGGGAGGTGATCAAAATATAGCTTCTTTTCTTTAGCAGTTATTGACCCATCCATATATATCCTTCATTTCTCTTCCATCTCTTCCCCACTTGCTTGATCCTCTTAGTAGTTCCCAGGGTTTCTGAGTGTCTGGGTCATCTCAGGAATGTTATTCCCCACTCATGCACCATGCAGGGGTCATCTCGAGCATAGTCTTCCCGGCCCCCCAGGCCTGCATGGCACCAGACTGGTGGGTGATCATCTCAGAGTAGCTTCCTGTTCCGCCCGCTGGAGCCAGACTGGAGGCGCACTCAGGCTCACTTTTTGTAGGGAGTGTTAGGTTACCAAACATTCAGCCATTCTCAGGTCAGAATACTGCCTGTAGACATAGCCTCTCTCCTCTCTTCCACCTAGTGGCACACATGTATGTGGTACAACAGTGACACCTGCAATGCCTCTAGGGGCAGGATTAAATTCAATTATCCGCAAAGGGAAACAGTAACATCACTAAAAATAAAATGAAAAATAATTACAACCTTATATTTTGATAAAGAAAATATTTATTGTTCAAATTATGAAGCAAAAAACACTGGGAAGTAAACAAACATGTTTATTCAACATGTGCTCGTCCTTTTGATTTCTGAAATAGGTTCTTCAGGACGGTTTCAATAATGGGGAGGGGTTTGACAATGACATTATTAAAAGTGTTGGATCAAATTGTTTCCCACAAAATTCAAGGTACAAGTTTTTCCTCTTGTTACCTCGATATTTGAGATGTTCCTTCATATCTTGCGATGGGGAAGTAATTCTGGATTATCAGGTAGACATGCATGGAATTGAAAATATCCTTATTAAAAAGAGGTAGATTCCACACATGGAAAATATGTAATGTGAAGCAGGTGAAGAGATAGCTAAAGTTAGTGGCCTCAAAGAGTAGAGCAAGTTGGTCACAAGAAATGTCAAGAGAGCAAAGCTAGAAGAAACAGTACATTAAAGAGAGATGTGGGGTTTCCCTGGCAACCAATGAAAAAATAATGGAGTTCTGTTTTTTAATTTGGCTAAATCACCTGTCATCTCTATATTTTTTTTTACTGACTGTTTTCTTTAACAGTCTCATACTCATGTATAATGCACTTTGATTTCCTTTGCTGTTATATTACGCTCACCGCTTAGTTCCATCCCTCTTTTGTCCCCCCATCTTCCTTCCTGAGGTCTTTGTACAGTCATTTCTCTTTATTTTGTTTGTATGTCTCTGCATTTGACCAGGGCCTCTGAGTAGCCATGGAATTGGAACTATCCCTTTAAATCAGACAGGTCCACTATTAGGCACATAACTGAAAACAATGGCCCCCTGTTTCTCCCGGGGTCTATCACTAGACAATAGTTCAGCATTAATGCATAGGGATACATGAGCCCTCCCCCTGTGTTTACTAACTGCTGAGATAGCCTATATTTTGCAGACACTGTGCAAGTAACCATAGCTGCTGTGTATTTGTGATCACATTGGTTGTGTGG
This sequence comes from Pachyuromys duprasi, assembly GCA_028658305.1. Classification (NCBI taxonomy): domain Eukaryota; kingdom Metazoa; phylum Chordata; class Mammalia; order Rodentia; family Muridae; genus Pachyuromys; species Pachyuromys duprasi. The sequence continues at coordinate 49,292,054 of CM053745.1, read as the reverse complement.
TGTCAAAAGGATCAGATTTCCCCAACTGTCTTCCAGCTTTTCCATTATTCTTTCCTTTCTGCCACAGTGTTCCTTGAGCTTTAGAGAGGGTAACAGAAATGATTCATTTAGGACTGAGCCTCATTAGCCGCCTTACCTCAGCATATTGGATGGCAGTTCATCTCAGTATCCACTACAGTTCACTGTAAAGAGATGCTTTCTGTTAGCCTGAGTGAAGCTTTTGTCAAAATATATAAATGCAGATATTGAGAACATATTTTATTAATAACAAGGTTCTTATCCATTTATAATTTTGCAAAAAAAAACATATAAGCAAAGCTAGAAGAAACAAAGAAAAGGCTCCCCCACAGTTCCTTAAAGAGGGTGCTGGTACCTACTGGTACTGATTTCAGAGTGGGTGATTCCAGAGCTGTAGGAAAAACAATTTCTAGACTTGGATTTTACCACATTTATTGGAGTATTTTAACATGTTTAAGTATAGAATACCATCTATGATTCCATTTATATCAAATACATGGAAATTCTTCCAAAAATGCATCCTTCTATTACCACAAAACAATGTATCTCAAAAAAAAAGAAGTTTCTCATATTTTTTTCTTTTTCACTGCCCACCCATATATATTATCAAGCATTTACATGTTTATCTTTTAAGGCTTTCTCAAAGCTGGGAACCTCTTTGCAAACCTGACACAATTAAAAAGGCCATGTTGGTTCCAAAGTCCATTTTTCATTATTTACCTTCTATTTGTATCCTGTCTCTGATCTTATCATTCTCTTGTTTACAGTGTATCCCAAAGTAAAAGCAAACTTTTTAATAATTTTTTATATTAATCACAGGTTATTTACTTTGTATCCCAGCCATAGCCCCCTCCCTCAAAAACTGCCTTTCTACTCACATGTCTCTTATAATTAAAATTCTCCAAGGCTTCTTCCCACCTTCTGGTCATAACTAAGACCTTTTCATTTCATCCACAAGTCCGTTTGTGATCAGTACCATAACTGGCACTCTAATATACTGTGTGTTCTAACAGGACTCTCCATTGTAATTACACTTTCAGCAGCACTCAACATGATGTAATGGCTCCTGTTTTGGCTTCCCTGGTGTCCTGTAAATGCCTTTATTATAGCTGTTATCACACTGTATTGTAAAAAATGTATTCACTTAGCTCTTCTAACTAGATTAATAAAAGTTTCAGTAGGATATGGATCAAATAGTTATTAGGCCAAGTATGCTCATAAAATGTGCTTTATTCACCATTATGCTATTCACCTCTTATATTAACAAATTTTTAAAGCCAATTTTCATTTTTAAAAAGATTAGGTATTTGCTAAGTGAAGAAACAGATTTTGTTGTAATTCAGAACGAAAACATTGAGCAAACATAAAACTGTGCAGGAAATAAGAATAGATGTTCAAAGTAATTTTACAGTGAAATTTTTAACCATTCTACATTCTGTTTTTAAATTTTCAATCTGACTCCAAAAGGAGTCATAAGTTAGTAAAAAGCCTAAGCTGCTTTTCATATCTTTGATTTATCTATTTCTTAATAATAACCTTTTTTTGTAGCCAGAACAAACTGTAGGTCAAAGGTCCAGCCTTAATACAATAGGAGCTGCCTAGACCAACTGAAACTTGATATGCCATGTTTGATTGATATCCATGGGAGGCCAACTCTATTCTGAAGAGAAACTGAAGAGGAGTGAGTGGGAGGTAGGAGGAGTAAAAGCTCCTGTCAGGATGTAATGTATGAAAAAAATAAAATAAAAAATAATAATAACCCCCTGTTTATCTTCTAAACATGAATCATCCACTCAGACCTTTCTTTTTTTTTCTTTTTCTTTTCTTTTCTTTATTAATTTATTTATTTTTATATCAATCACAGGTTAGGTACTTTGCATCCCAGGCATAGCCTCCTCCTTCATTCCCTCCCATTATCCCACTCCCTCCCTCATCTCCCTCCTCCCCGCCCCCTCCAAGTCCACCAACAGGGGAGAACCTCCTCCCCTTCCATCCAAACCCAGCTCATCCTGTCTCCTCAGGGCTGGCTGCAATGCCCTCCCCTGGGATCTAGCCCATCTGTCACTCCCCGGCTTGTATGGGGGAGGGTCAAAGAGTCAGCCATCAAGATCATGACTGAAACAGTCCCTGTTTCCCTGAATAGGGTCTTCAGCCCTACACCAAGTTATCATGGGCCCCATCCGTGCGGGGGTTCCAGTCCACAACCACACATGGTCCTTGATTGTAGAAACCGTCTCTTACAAGAACCCTATGCCCTGCTCAGTTTGGTCTTTGTGGAGCTCTTGTTCTCCCCAAGTCTCACCAACCTCCCCCAGATCTATCATTACTTCTCACCCTCTGACAAAGTCTTGATCGCGAGTCTTAATATC
>CM053745.1:49266869-49289167 GCA_028658305.1 Pachyuromys duprasi | reverse complement strand
ATCTCTCTGATGGCTAAGGATGTTGAGCATTTCTTTAAGTGTTTTTCTGCCGTTCTATAATCCTCTACACAAAGAAGCCAAAACCATTCAATGGAAAAAAGACAGCATCTTTAACAAATGGTGCTGGTCCAACTGGATATCTGTATGCAGAAAAATGAAAATAGATCCATATTTATCACTTTGCACAAAGCTAAAGTCCAAGTGGATCAAAGACCTTAACATAAAACCAGACACACTAAACCGTTTAGAAGAAAAAAATGGGAAACATCCTAGAACTCATTGGCACAGGAGATTACTTCCTGAATAGAACACCAACAGCACAGGCTCTAAGATCAACAATCAATAAGTGGGACCTCATGAAGCTGAAAAGCTTATGTAAAGTAAAGGACACTGTCATCCGAACGAAACGACAGCCAACAGATTGGGAAAGGATCATTACCAATCCTACTTCTGACAGAGGGCTAATATCCAGTATATATAAAGAACTCAAGAAGTTAAAAAGCAAGAAACCAAATAATCCAATTAAAAAATGGGGTATGGAGCTAAAAACAGACCTTTCATTTTTAAAGACAATTACTGAAATATTTTATCATTTTAATTTTTGTTGTTGTTTGCCTTTCATCATCCCTTTGCCACGAATGCAACCCCGAAGTGGCACAGCAACTTCGTGCAGTTTTTAGCAGAAATCCAATTCGATTTAAATAAAGAATCAGACCAATTGCTTCCTCAAACAATGAGGTTATATAGACAACAAAATACTACTTTACTTTTATAGATATTTAATTTCCTAACATAAAAAGTAATGGTTACAATTGGATACATTTTACTCTACTTTTTTTTTCTTTTAATTGTACTTCCATGCTCTGAAAGAAAGAGAGAAATGTGGAGAGGACCAGATGTTACTGCTGCATGAGGTGCTGAAGAGCTGACCAGGCAACTCCTGACTACTGATAGTATATCACAGCACTAGCCTTGGCTTCTGCGAAAGCATCAGCAAAATTGACAGCAGGCATGCACATGATTTATTCATTAAGGATGATCTATGGCTTCCTGCATTTTAAGCTCCAGACACTCACATGATACAGGGCTGTGTCACTCAGCAAAAACCAGTCTGAAACAGGAAGCACTTAAGCGTATTTACAGAAACGTCTTTTTAAACAGACTTAACTACCAGACAACCTCCTTGTAAAGCCCCCACTCTAACAACCTTGGGTAAAGTAGTCATTCCACACTCACAAAAATCAATCTCAGAGACTGACAGTTGTTCTAGCATGATGAAGAATTCTTTTCTTCACTGAAACCAATTTCCTATAGACTGTGAATGGACAAACATTCACCAGATACTTTCTTCTGCCTGGCAATTTAAAACAAAGGATCCCTAAATGTCCCTGAACATTTTGTCAAGTATTCTAATGGAGGATGCTTTTACATAAACAAAAAAAGCATTACATTAGTCCTACTGTAAGCTATCACCAAATGAGCAAATAATAGGTGCCAAGCATTTGTTCCATTCTTTCTGTGAATTCTCTTGTTCACCCACTCATCTGAGAGACTCTGAAATGAATAATAATTAATGGATGCTGCAAACACCCACACTGCAAATAACACGCTTTGCCCAGGGTCGCATAGAATTGTCTAGAGTCATGAGATGTCAGCCATTCTGTCAAAGCCCATGCCTGAATTCTCAGTCATTACACTGAATTTTTGTTTGTAGCATTTCTCACATTCCCAGTGTGAGTAGAAATATCCCATCACCTGACCCACAGAAATCACTTCTCTATGATTTCCAAAGTTGTCTCTAAATTTTAACATCTTTCCAAGCTGTTTGGCTGTGTTTCTCAATACCTGAAAGTCTTTAACACCCTTAAAATCTTGTACTTAAGTGACATATGTTTTACCTTTTTTTTCTAACAAATTCAGATTCCAAGTTAAACTACTGAAAGCATATTAATTATAAGATAATTGATCACCCTAACCCCCATATTGAATTCTCTGGTTTCTCAAGAGCAGTTAACATCTCAGACGACATATCTAATTGTTGAGAATAGTGACAGATTTTAGATTTGTTGACTATAATGGAATAAATCAAGGGACCTTCAATATCTTGTCTATGTTCTTATTCACAACTATACAATTCTCCAAAACCATACACATACATGTTTCACTCCTATGAATTGTCATCTCACTCCTGTGTTACTGAAAAAGTACTTGTAAAGAATTTCTGGGTCAATAAAAAACACACACAGGTATGAATGAGTCAATGTGGAGGTAGAGACTTCTCGATGTGAGTTCTCCAGGAGATAGAGTATGTGGAAGGCTCTCTAGGAAATTCCAAGTAAATAAGTGGCTTATGAGTCTCTGAAACTTTTAGCAAATGAAAAATATAGATTAACAGCAAATAAAAATAAGCAAGCATTAAGAATTTAAAATTACCCTACTAGAACCCATACATGCATACATGAAAATAATAGCAACATATAATTATTAAAATTTATTTTTGAAGGGCTAAGAGTACAAATGCTTTTAGAGGTAATGCATATAGATTTTTAGATTATTAGATTATAGACATACTATTCTTATGTCTAAGTACTTTGCTACTATTGTAGTTGGCTGGTTCTCAGAAAATAACAAAAATAACAAAAGTTTAACTATTTTGATGTGTTCAATTATTTTCTCTTTTCAAATGTCCCCATAAAGACAGGCACATGAAATGTCTCTCTGCAAATGTAATAATAAAAACAGAGGTCAGATATGTGCAGCTACAATCCAAGAAATGCCAAAGTTCTCTAAGCTACTACTCAAAGCTAGAATAAGGCAAATAAGATTCCTCCATTGGAATTAGAGGAAGGCTAGCACTGCCAAAACATCTTAGGATTTATAATTTAATAAATTGTGAGACAATAAATTTCTCGGGTTTTTTGGTGTTTTCGTTTGTTTTGATTTTTTAGCCATCTATCTCTATATTACAAGAAATCAATACAGTGGGTTTCATAGAAACAAAATAGATTCAGCATCTCAGACCACCTCAGATATGAGTCAAAAGAGCAAACATAAGACCAAAATTCATGGGGAGTTTTTTCTCAAGCCTTTCTCAGCTGTTATAAAACCTCACTATGTTTCTAATCCTTGAATTATCATTCCCCTTTATAGAAAAATATAGAAAAAGCTATACTAGCCAGGTGTCTGCAGAGAAACACAATCAATAAAATAGATGAGAGTTTAGATACATAAATAAATTAGATAGAGCGAGACAGAGATAGATAAAGATGACAGATAAATTATTGATGATAGATGATCGATAGTACATACATACATAGATGACAGATGATACATACATAAATTCATACATACATAGGATGATGAATAAAATAGACTCAAAGTAAGAATTTAGTATAAAATTTAGCATAAAGAGTTATTTCACACAATAATGAGTACCAAGAAATCCTAGGATGTGCAGTGGAAAGATTCAGAGGAGCTGATGACACTTCGTTTCCTAATTCAAAGGCCTTAAAACCAGGAAAGCTGGTGTTATAAGTCTTTATCCAAAGAAAGAACACTTGAGGCTGAAGACAATCTTGTGTTTCCGAGTCTGAGAACAGGAGAAGGCTGATGTCAGTCTCTTCAAAGCAGGGGTGGCTTCTCTTTACTCAGGACTATGTTTGCCTATCCAAGCTTGGCACTGGCTGGAATAGGTTCGCTGTCCTCATCACGGTATGAATTTGGCAATCTACTTTACTCAGTCAACTGATTTAACACTTGATCTCATCACAAACATAAGCAGAGCAACAGTCAGACAATTATCTGAATACTCTGCAGTCTGGTCAAGTTGACAAATAAAATTAACCATCGTGGCATCAAATCCAGAACAGATGTCACACAATAGTGACAGAGTAAGAACTTATTAAGATCAAAACTATTTTAATCTTCAAGTGTCCAGAAAATTGACTTCTTTGATCTTCTTCTATAAAAATATGAAAAGACAATTTAGTACAATAGCTGCATATCCCACATGAATTCCATTGTGAATGATCATTTATTTACACATACTATAAGCTTAGTTTGTAAGAACTAAATGTTCTATACTATTGACTTTGCTAAGAAACACTGAATTTGTCAGTATTCATTAAAAACCCAGGAATTACTGTCAGAAACATACTATCAAATCCAGTATTATCACTATTAAGAACATTCTAAAAAAGATTCACGTGTATCAGAACATATCAATATTTTTATTTTGTCATTATTCAAAAGAAGCTTATTGTAAAAAGCATTTGTGTGTGTTTTTTATTAATTCACAATGAAGCTTGGTTATCTAACACAACAATTTTGTTACTTTACTCAGTAAATTATTCTGATCAAACTCAATGCCGTGTATGTATATTAAGAAAGTTCTCTATCAGTGAGCTACCTCCACATCCCTTACAGGTGCTGTCTCAGATCACAACGCTGTTATGAGGATTGATGAGAAGTATGTGACCACTTCATGAGTACTGTACAGATGTCATGAATTCATTCAATCAACAGTGATCAATGTTTCTTGGAATAGACATTCACATTGCTGAAGGAAATAGAGATAGTACAGTATATGAACTCTAAAGATTCAGAAATACAGATGAAAAATTGTAGGAGTGTATGTGTGCAGGAGCTACAAATTGTTGCATGTAGGTTGAAGTTGGTGAGCATCTGGAAGTGTGGTAGAACATGAGATTACAAATGTGGCCCGAATCTAATTTGATTAGGATCTTGTACATCCCAAGTAGAAGTTTAGATTGCATTTACACTTAAATATTATTCCCATAGCTGCAGCATGGAAATGATACTGTCAGTTTTATACGTTCTGATGCTTTCATTGTATGGCATTACATACCAATGACCTTAAGTTCAATAGACTAAGGGATGCTTTTACATACCTATAACTAACATACTGCTGATTTTGACATGTTAGTATAAAGTTTTTCATAGAAGCATTTATTCAAAACTTCAAACCAAAATTAAGTTTAGTATTTCATTGTCCCATTTGGCTTCGTATCCACATTTTTCTGCTCCTGTCTTTTTTTTATTTTCAATTTTTAAAAATTTTTCATCGTTGGTTTTATTTTTTATTTTAATTTTATATCTGTCTTTTATTTTTATTTTGGACAAAAACAGGGAAAATGAAACAGATGTTGAAAGGCATCATAAGATTATTCTTCTTCAGAGTCATAAACAAAACATATTTTGTAATGTCTATCCGGTCTCCAATGCTATCGAAAGCACCAGCAGCATAGGATGAGTGTTAGTTGGCCTTCTATTTAATAGGAGTCTTTCTTGCAGCAGGCTCTGGTTCCCTGGTCTAGAATGGTGTCTTACTCTGCTTTAGCCTTGACCTAGTATTAAAAATGCTTGTGAACATATCACTGAACCTGGCTGTGGCCTCACAGACATACTCTACTTCATCCATATCCATCCTGCTGATTGTTTATAAAAGCATAGCTGTTGTAACTGCTTACACTAGCTAGCAGAGCCTAATTTCATCTAATAGAAGACCTTAGGCCATTGCAGTTTTTTAGGTGTGTTGGTAGGTTTGTGGGGGGTAGGGGAACAAGAGAACTTGTGGTGCTTCTACGTAATGCACATGGCAAAAATTCAATAATTGTCTATATCATAGCCAGCTACACATGAGCAGAAATCTGTGCATAAGCTTATTATGAGAACTGCAACTATCACATGAAAACACACAAAATTAAAGAAGATGAAAATATGTAATGTGTATATGTAATAAACTCAAAACAATTATACAGAGCTGTATTAAAAATAACAAAGATAGTTTCAAGCTCTAAGAATAACATAAAATATGGTAAATGTATAATTTCTTTGCTGCCTTAGGAGACCCTCAAAGCAGAACACAGACAAGATCAAGACTGAACTTTGTTTTTGTCTTGTATAGGAAGTTCAGTTAGGCTAATGAGTCTTCTCTTCTTTGTAGCCCTGTCTCTTAACTGTCTCTTTTTCTTTGAATTCACTCAGAATTATTCCCCATCACATGCATATTACTATTTGAACATATGTTCTTTTTAAAATGCAATAAAATTACAATGGTGTGGCTGAAAATGAAGATAATCAAAAATAAAATATTAACATAAACTACAATATTGAAAATAACTATTGAATTTCCTATGCATTAGCTGTAGTGATCTTTCAAATAATTTTTATTATTTACTATACAAAAATCATCACTTTATGATAAATACATGATTTATTATCATGTATTATTTGCTGTTTGCTCTACATAAAACTTGCATGAAAACTGCAGCTTTGCATGTTTCTCAGAGTTGCTACATATTAAATATCATTGAACTACTTAAAAATCCTGTTCTTGTCAACTTCATAAGAGAATGTAGTGTTAAAATAACAAGTACTTATTAACACATTTCCTTGTTAAAATGATATCCAGAAATAGACCTTTTTATGTAAAATATGGTTAAATAAATTGTTATAAGAAACACTGATATTCAGCACATTAAATCTGTGGATTCTGAGGTCACTTCAAATGCTAAATTTTATCTGAAACTTATAGTCTATTGTGGTAATGATCTTTGATAATTCGTTGTTCAAACTTGCCTCAGTTTATAAGAGCAGATTTCCTAGTATCAAGACAGAGATCCATTGCACAAGCTGATGCACCCTCTGAAGTTCATGGAAATATTTGTCTATAGTACTATATGCCTAATTGATCTTTGGAAACTATGGCATTAGCTAATTTGTAGTTAACCTATTAAATAAATAAGTCATTACTAAATGTATATGTGTGTAAGTAGTAAATCTAGTTGTGTACATGTATTCTCTAAAACTGAGCTCGAGGCAAGTCTGGTCTAAATAGTAGGTCTACATCTTTTAAAATGTTAAATTTTCAGGAACTCCACAAGAAGAGCAACAGAACAAAAAATTCTGAGTACAGGGGTCTTTCCTGAGACTGATACTCTAACCAAGTACCATGCATGAAGATAATCTAGGACCCCTGAACAGGTAGAGCCCATGGCAGTTCAGTGTCCAAGTGGGTTCCATAGTAATGGGAACAGGGACTGCCTCTGACATGAACTGATTGGCCTGCTCTTTGATCACCTCCCCCTGAGAGGGGAGCAGCCTTACCAGGCCACAGAGGAAGACAATGCAACCACTCCTGATGAGACCTAATAGACTAGGATCAGAAGGAAGGAAAAGAAGGCCTCCCCTATCAGTGGACTTGGGGAGGGGCATGCGTGGAGAAGGGGAAGAAAGGAAGGGATTGGGAGGGGCAGAGGGAGGGAGCTACAAGGGGGGATACAAAGTGAATAAAGTGTAATTAATAAAAAAATAAAAATTAAAAATTAAAAAAATTTTAAATGTTAAATTTTTGCTTTGGCCTATCTCCACAATTCTAGGGAAATTCCATGAGGAATTATGTTTTTCCTATGATTAATTATAGCATGTAACTAAATAGAATGAAGTCATAAAGCAAACAGAAAATAAAACTATATTTATACCTTACAGAAACTATTTAGAATATTTAAACTCCAAAATATTACTTCCATGGTGAAGTGGTCTTAAGTAAACTCTTTTTTTCACATTTTTAATTTTTATTTTTTATATTAATTACCGTTTATTCAGTTTTTATCCCAGCTGTAGCCCCCTCCCTCATTCCCTCTCAATCTCACATTCCCTACCTCATCTATTCCCATGTCCCACCACAAGTTCCCTGATAGGGGAGGTCCTCCTCCCTTTCCATCTGGCACTAGCCTATCAGATCTCATCAGGACTGGCTGTGTTGTCTTCTTCTGTGGCCTGGCAAGGCTGCTACCTCTCCCCCCCCACACACACACCTCATGGGGAGGTGATCAAAGAGAGAGCTATTGAGTTCATGTCAGAGTCATGGGGACCCACTTGGATATTGAGCTGCCATGGGCTACATCTGAGCAGGGGTTCTAGGTTATATCCATGCATGGTCCTTGGTTGAAGTATCAGTCTCAGAAAAGATCCCTGTGCCCAGATTTTTTGGTTCTGTTGCTCTCCTTGTGGAGAACCTGTCCTCTCTGGGTCTTACTATCTCCCACTTCTTTCATAAGATTCCCTGCACTCTGCCAAACTTTGGTTATGAGTCTCAGCATCTGCTTTGATACACTGATGGGTAGAGTTTTTCAGAGGCCCTCTGTGGTAGGCTCCTGTCCTGTTTCTGAATAGTGTTTCTCCAAGATCCAGCTATACTACTTCTAGGCATATGTCCAAAAGATGCTCAAGTATACAACAAGAACATTTGCTCAACCATGTTCATAGCAGCTATTCCTAATAGCCAGAACCTGGAAACAACCCAGATGTCCATCAACGGAGCAAAGGATACAGAAATTGTGGTACATTTACACAATGGAATACTACTCAGCAATTAAAAACAAGGAAATCATGAAATTTGCAGGTATATGATGAGAACTAGAAAAGATCATCCTGAGTGAGGTATCCCAAAAGGAGAAAGACACACACAGTATATACTCACTTATAAGTGGATATTGGACATAAAATATAGGATAAACATACTAAAATCTGTACACCTAAAGAAGCTAAGCAAGGAGGAGGCCCCTGAGTAAGATGAGCAATCCTCACTCAGAAAGACAAATGGGATGAACATTGCACAGAACTTTTAGAATCATGGGATTCACGCACTGTCATCTCTACACAACACTTTGTGTAACTAAACCAGTGCCTTAAACCGAATGTGTACTACTAGAATGGAGAAGAACAAGACCCAGTAGAAATAACTGGTGAATATGGTGACCTTGTTTATGTAGTGATTCTGGGAGAGAATGAACAATCCACAAATGATTATGGGCTTCCTGGTACTATTTCTCCAATCTTGAAGGTGGTAGAGAGAAGGGGAGTTACAACCTTCTGTCCTCAGAAAGGAGCACTTTTTATATTTTTCAAAGAGATATTTTTGTAAATAAATTGAAAATAATCATTAATGATTAAAACTTAAAATTTTCAACACATATCACTTTGAGTTTGCTCTTTGGTGTTGTGAGTTCGAGGTTTTGTTTGTTTTTGTAATTTTGTATATATATCAGGTTCATTAAGAATCCTAACAGCAAAAGTTCAGCTTCTTTTATAATTTAATTTCAAGTCCAGAAAAGGCATCTCAACATAAATAAGTTCAAAACTAATATGTGAGGAAACCAAGACCTCTGAAGTAAACTAACTCCAAAGTTCAGAGTATATCTATACATTCACATTTGGGGCTTGTGGAAAGTTTATGATAGTAGCCTCAAAAGAAGACAAAGATATTCTTTTAAAGCTCTCCTTTTTATATTCAGTCAGAAAATAAACTATTATCTTATACAGATAAAGGTAACTTCATTAGTGACGACAGGAAGCTGGCTCGGATATAAGCAATTTCCAAATCTTATCTTTAGTTTTCAGTCTCTACTTCAAAGGAGTAATGAGAATCAGCTTTTCCTATTCCCATTCCAGAGTCTCTGTGGAGGCTTTGAGGAAGTGTTCACAAGTATAAAATCTAAGAATGGCCTTTGGAAATGCAATATCTTACTATGCTTTAAAGCAGAATTTATTTCTCCTAATCAACTATAACTAAAAAAAAGCATAATTTTAAACACTGCTCAGTGATTAAAAGTAAGAAAATGGATTGGGGATATTTTGTTGCTGTGATGGGTATTTCACCAATAAGAAATAAGAATACAAAAACCATTTTTTAAATACTTTTCTTTATTATTAGAAGATTTCATATTTTAAGAGCAGAGTGTTTACTGTTACTGTTTCACCATATAAAAGATGAAATTATCTGTATGCATTTTAAGGGTGTAACCTAGGCAGCACCATTGTAACCAAGTTAGGTAGATTGAATATAAACAGGAAAAAATGTTTTATATACTAAGACAAAATGAACTCATAACAATGAATTCTAATCAACATGCCCTAAATAGCTCTTAGAATGTTAGCAGCAAGCTCTTTCCCATCTATATGGAAACTTTCCCTGATCTTGGATTGCTGTTGGCAAGACTGCAACTAAAGCAAAACAGTCATGAAAATTAGAGTGATTGAAGATGATGATGAATGCTGGTGACCTGGCCAACAGGGACTATTGCAACCGGTGCTGCATACAAAAGGAAAAGATCTCTCCCGCTCCCCAGCCTGAGCCCTTGACAGTATCCTCTGCCCTATGGAGAAGGTTTAATTACATGTGATTTTAATAACATTTTGAAGTGAAAAGAACAAAAATATTTTGGGTATTTACATGATTCAGTCGATAAACTCACACACAAGTATGCGTGCACATATACAAGCAACCTATGTTACATGAAATCATCAAAGACACATGCTTTAAATTTTTTACATTGTGTGTTTTATGTGTTTCAATGCATATGGAGGACATACGTCAGATCTCCCCTACAGTGTGGATTCTAGGGACTGAACTCAGATCTTCAGGCTTGGAAACAAATTTGTTTACCTGCTAAGCCGTCTCTCCAGCCCTCAGACACATTGTCCTAGTTTGATTCCTGTTTCTATGACAAACACCACAACCAGCAACTTGGAGAGGAAAAAGTTTCTTTTAGCTACAGGTTAGCATCCTACTAACACCAATTAGCAATTGAGACAATGTCCTATAATCATCCCTCAGACCAATCTGATGGACCCAATTTTCAACTGTTTTTTTCTTCCAACATTACTCTAGTTTTTGTCAAACTGACAAAAGCTAACCAGCACACGTGTATTTTGAAAACTAAATTTTAACAAAAGAAATAAATGTATTACATATCTAAATAACAATGACTTTCATTGCTTCAGAGGGCAAACATCTCCATAGAGATTTCAGACAGAGAGACAACTTTGCCATATTTCTTTTGGCTCAAAAGCTATAGTTAACACTGTTTTTAAATCACTTCCCCCTTTTCCCTATAAGTTACATAAATACAAACTTTCACAAAGATCCTAGTCTTGTTTGGTTACAAGTAACATGGTTCAATTCTTACTGCAAATAATTTCACCTACAACTATAAAATAATAATAATAATAATAATAATAATCTCTTTGGGATTAGAAGAAAACAAGCTAACCTGCTCTACAGAGAAAGTTCCAGGACAACCAGGTCTAGAAAGAAAAACTCTATCTCAAAAAGTTAAAAGAGAAAAAATGCTGAAAGCAACCAAATAGTAACAAAACAAAGACCTTAAACAGGTGAGACTTCAGATTCATTTGAATCACAAAAATAGGCATGAAGAAGTCAGTACATTAGAGAAGCTGATATTTAAATGCACAGGAATTTAATGAATAAGTCATCTGATCTGAACCTAATAGACGTCTATCCCTAACATCCTGGTCTGTAGGCATAAACTCCATACAGAAGCTGAGCATTTTCTTCACATATTAAAATTGCTGTTTCATAGATAATAGTTGTAGACTCTAAGACAAATACACAAACAGAAGCAAAAGAAATTGTATTCCTAGTTCCAAAAATTGAGTCACTTCCTCAAATACAGCTTATTGGCAACACCAGGTTAAGGTTAAATGAATCAGAGACTGAGACTGGGTCCTGGAGTCATCTTCTGTTCATTCACAAAAACTAACAGCAGACAGAGCAGAGAAGAAAGCTGAGTTTGGTAGGTGGGTACATTTGGATCAAGTCCCACTCATTAGGGAGCATAGAGAACCTATAGCGAGGTTGGCAATTGTTCTTGAGCTATTTCTCAATGGTATAAGAGAATGGTCATAGGTGCTTCAAATACCCATAGTGCTAGAATAAGAGATATGTGTAGCACAGAGCCAGAAAGCAGTGTGTATTCAATGAAAGGTAGTTAATACTGCAGATGTGAAATAAGTTATGAAAAATAAATAAATGGCATAATTACTCTTCAGGCCAGACGAAACTTAGAAAGATTCTATATAGAAAAACAGATAGGAAAGGATTCACCAAAGGAATATTTAGGAAACTAATGAAAATTTTAAAAAATATATAAATTTTTAAAAGAATTTTGACATTACATTATGAGACAAGGTAGCAGAGATGCCATTGAGTTTCTTTACTGTTGGTCATCTACTGCTGGGCATGCAGCCTACCTTTAGAGTATTTCTTTTTCCCAACGAGACTCCATTGGAAGAAACTACATTTTTCATTTGCAAGTGATTGTCAATTGGATATGGCTCTGCATCTATAACTAAGTTTTGCTTCTTTTCTTGGGATCTTGTCCTATTTGTTTTTTCTTATTCCAGTGTTAGTTTTTGCTTTCTCTGTTTTATTTTATCTTACTTTATTGCTATATCTTAGAAACCTGTTTATTTTCTAGTGAAAGACAGAAAGGGAGTGGATCTAGATGGGAGGAACTGGAAGAGTAGAGGAAGAGGAAGCTATAATCAGAATATATTAAGTGAGAAAAAGAAATCTACTTTCAATAAAAGAGGGAAAAAGAAAACTAATAAAATTATCTTAGGTAATGTTTTAATAAATAAATTTTGATATGTAAATTGATAGAAGGGCATTTCAGACATAGAAAAGAAGCTTTGTTAAAGTAACAAGGTAGACTACAATCTTCTGTTATTTTAGCATGAGTGAATGGTGTTGTCTCAAAGGAGTGAGTTATAAGAGTCTTGAAACCATGTCAAGAAGTGTAACTTGATTGACACATTGATAGTGTTTTGAACAGCTAAGTATCTTTTAAGCAACATCATTTTTGTCGTACTGTGATTTTAAAGTTCATGAGGCTACTATCATTATCTAAGAATTGAATTTTCAGAGAGTGTATAAATTCCAAGTTGTCCATATTAAAGTTTTCTTAACCCCTGTGGTGTTAGGAAAATGCTGGTCAAGCTTCTTTTGTGCCCTTAGCAACCCTCTCTTAATAGTTTCCCAACAAATATCCCTATATCAAAAATGGGGAGTCACAAGACAGACTTTCAAAGTGCTTTATAAAGGAAAATGTCACCAAATTTGAGAACATGCTGTTATGAGAGACTCTGAAGTTTGAACTCACGATGAACCACTCCCCACCCCCTCCTCCATCAAACCCTCTAGGCCCTTTTGGAACACAGAGTGCTTTCTTGCTACTACATAATAAACACAGGATGATCCCCAACCCAGTAAACATCCCATGGAAAGAAAACAGCTGGAGAATGAAAGAGAAGCTTGCGCACATGTTTCAGGATAACTTCCGATTAGATACATCTTTAGATTATTTTAAACCACAGTGTTTCTGGCTTGAATGTGAAACCTATTGGGTGTTTCTGGGAGGACTATTGGTTTCTGAATGCCAGACTGTGCTCAGCCTAGCAGAAAGGTTTCTTACAAATGTGGGATCCCACAGCCTTGTGGAATAAAAGTGAGTTGTGCATCACTGGTTTGCTGTGGTCTCTGAAACCATATCAAACTGCCTATGTAATGCTCTTCATTCAACAGATGGAAAATACTGCCTTGCAGATCAGTGCCAGGAAGGCAGGCTCATTGAGAGAGGTGAATAGGGACCTAGATCAACTCAGAGGCCATGCGCATTCTAGTGATGGGTTAACACTCAGAAAAAGTAGGAATTCACTGAGGCAAGACAGACAGGAACAGCGGGCTGCTTTTGTGATTGATGACCGATGGAATGCAAAGAGAGAAGAAAAAATTAGCAGAGAAAGCCATTTCAGCATGGAGCACAACCACCAATAAAAAGAAACCATCACAACAAACTCTAATGGTGATTTATAGTGTGGCTGTTAGCAAATCCCCTCATCGGGGGTTGCTAAGCATGTAGTTTTTGAAAAAACTCTGAAGAAAAAGCAACGTTCACAACAATTACAAAAGTCTCTTTGTTTTATGATTCTTTTTGGAACTAGGGGCAGGGGGTGGGGGCATCTCTCACTATTTTAGATACTCCTTCAGTATTCACAGTCAGCCACTTAGACACAATTGCATGAAGCCTGTGCATAATGTCAGCCAATGAGTTGCACCATGAGGAGCCATGCAGCGCGACCTGCCTACCTTCTGCTAGCCCCTAAGCTTCTGAGGTCTTTCTGTCCCCATTGAGCTTCACTTTAAAGTTACTGCTTTCATTTTGTGATTTTACTTTAGTAGCTGCTGTCCTATTAGCTCTCCCAAAGTATAATGAGATGCCTAAGTCTAGCCAAACCATTTGGCCTGTAACAAATTGTTCTCAGTGAACATGCTCCTCTCTACAAAGTGGTATTTACTCCACAGAGGAACATTCCCATCACTGTGTGGATTACATATAGATGCACAGGTAATTTTAGGTAAAAGCAGCATGGATAACATCAAATTCAGGTTGTTGTGAAACATTTCTGAACACCCCAAAACCAAATCATTTCTAGTTTTGCATTTTTATTTTTGTTTTCTATTTGATTTTTAAGTTTCTTATTTGTTTGATTTGGTTTGGTTTGGTTTGGTTTGGGGGATTTGGGCAGTGTTTTATTTTATTTTATTTTTTATTGCCATAATGATAGTGTCCTGGTTGGCTCTTGTAATGGGATAGAAAGAAGGTGAATGATAAACATACACACATACACACACACACGATACTAATATAGTTGGGCCATGTGGTAATTCTACTTTTGCTTTCTGAAGAACCTCCATGCTGACTTACCTAGTGAGTTCACTAATTTATGTCCCTTTCATCAACGTATAAGAATCCTGCTTCTCATCATCACCATTTGCTATTGTTTGGGTTTTTTTGATAGTAATCTGACATGAGATGGAATGTCAATGTACTCTTATTCTCATTCCCTTTGTGGGAAATAAGTTTAGCATTAGCTTTCACGTTTATACCCCAACCAAGGAAAATGCATGGAGAGGACCTATAACCCCAGCTCAGATGTAGCCCATAGACTCAATCCCCAAGTGGGGTCCCTAGCAAGGGGAAAAGGGACTTTCTCTGGCATGAACTTAGTGGCAGACTCTCTCATCACTTCCCCTTTGGGTGGGGTGGGGGAGCATGCAACCTTGACAGGCCACAGAGGAAGACAATGCTACCAGTCCTGATGAAACCTGATAGGCTAGGGTCAGATAGAAGGGGACTGAGGACTTCCCCTATCAATGGACTAGGCGAGGGCATAAGGAGAGAAGAGAGAAGGAGGGTGGGATTGGGAGGAGATGAGGGAGGGAGCTGTGATGTGTAGAAATGGAAAAATGAAAAAAAAAAGCCAACAGGGTTATCTAATGAAATACTGCAAACAGGAAACTAACACATTATTCCTTCTATATATTTTTCTGAGAACCTCTACCTATTTCATCCAGTACCCTATACAACCACTTGACTGAAATAGGATATGTATTCAGTTTGTTGCATAGATCTCTCATATAATATCGAGTTTTATCACTTTTTAGGGAAAAATTACTCTTCCTTTTTCAACCATGAAAACAGTAAACTTAATATTGTCTGTAGAAGAATGTAATCCAGCAACATGGTTGTTCTGGCAAGGGATCACCTCCAAAGACCTTCTAGGTCTAGTGCTCATGCTAGAATGCAGACACAATCAGGATTACAATACCATCTGGCTAAAATCCAGACGTACCCTTAGTACACACCTTTAATCCCAGGCAATGAAGGTAAGGTTAGTTGATAGGAGGAAGAAGCGATGTTTGAAAATGCCATCAAATTGAGGAGCAGACAAAGTGATGAATCAAGGAAAGATTTGACAGAATGAATGAGAGACAGGGTATACCCAACTCTTAGAAGAAGAGAACAGGACAGAGAGGCTACTTAAGAGCAGTGCAGGGAGAAAGACTGGGGGTATTTTGTTTGTTGTTTGTTTGTTTTGTGTTGTTTACTGAGACTTGACTATGAGACACTTTAAAAGAGACAGGTCGCAAAGAGAACAAGGTAGACACAGGTAAAGACAGTACAAGCCAGGGAAGTGGAAGGAGCAAGAAGATTAAAGCATGTTACCAGAATTAGTTTGAGGCCAGGCAGAGCAATTCAATCAGAAACCAAGATAAACAGTACATGTGGAGAAAGGGGAACCCTCCTCCATTGCTGGTAGGAATGCAAACTTGTACAACCACTTTGGAGATCAATCTCGCACTTTCTCAGACAACTGGGAATTGACCTATACCACTTCTGGGCATATATCAGAAAGATGCTCAACCATACAACAAGGATGTTTGCTTAACTATGTTCATAGCAGCTTTATTCATAATAGTCAGAATCTGGAAACAATCTAGATGTCCCTCAACTAAATAATGGACATAGAAATTGTGGTGCATTTACACAATGGAAAACTAAAGACAATGGCATATTAAAAACAAGGAAATCGTGAAATTTGCAAGCAAATAAATGAAACTAGATATCATCCTGAGTGAGGTAAGCTGGAACCAGAAAAGCATGCATGGTATATACTCACTTATAAGCAGATATTAGCCACATAATACAGGAAAGCCATACTGTAATCCACAGACCTAAAAAAGCTTAGTAACAAGGTGGGCCCAAAGGAGGATGCTTAATTCACATTCATATGGGCAAACAGAATAGACACTGGAAAGCAGCTGAAGAGAGGGAACAAGACAAGAGTCTACCATAAATGTCCTCTGAAAGACTCCACCCAGCAGGGGATTGAAGCAGATGCTAAGACTCACAGCCAAACTTTGCAGAGCACAGAGTCATCTGGCTGGTTCTGGCCTAAATTCCTCTCCAAGCTGACTGATTCAAACTGGCTTCTCTTGGCTTTGTTATTATTATTATTATCATTATTATTATTATTAAAACCTAGGGTAATACTTAAAATGGAAAATATACAGTATAACATAAACTAAATTTGTGCCTATTTTTTCCAAAGAGTTCAAATAAAAATGGAACGGTTTCTTGATTTCAAAATGCAATGAAATACGTATTCAGCACTTTTTTTTTAACAATGATAGGTAATTTTCATTGAAAACTTGCCTGTGTATGGAATCCCGTTCTTTAGCATAATTTTGAGAACATTTTAGGATGTTTAATTGAGAAAAGACCTAAACTATATGTGGAACCAACATGGCACGTGGTGGGATGACAGACAGAGGGAAAATGTAGGAAGCCCGACGAGCATCTTCTCTGCTCTCTTCTTCCTGCAGAATCATCCTTTGGTGATGAGAACTTCTCCCATGAACTCTGCCACACCTTCCCTCCTGTAATGCCATGAACTCTGTCATGCCTTCCCTACTTTAATAGAGTGAACACCCTTGGACATGACTCCAAACAAATTCTTCTTCCCTTAAGGTTTTTGGGGACAACAAAATGTATTTAGTTACAACAATGAGAAAAGTAATATTCAAAGACTACCTACTTTATTAACCTACTAATGTCTCAAATTATTGATCTGACCATATCATTATAAAAATGTCAATTTTCTAATATAATGAATTAAAAAGTGTTGTATGTTAAAGTAATTCTCAGCCAGAGGGGAAAAAAATCAGCAAAAATAGAAAAAAAAAAAAAGCTCCTATAAAATGCATTGCTCTAATTCTATGGGGAAAAGGATCTGGAGGGCATTACTGCTTTTTCTCTCTCCCTCTGCTCATTTATCTAGTCTTCACATTGGACGGCACATCAATCTGTGGCATATGAATATAGTTCTAGAGTTCAACTTTTCAATAGTTGGAAAACTTATTATAATGATCAGACTACTATTATAAAACCTACATCTTTACATAAGGAGGATTATGAAACAAGTTTTAGTGTTCATGAATTCTTTTAGCTCCATGGTCTATTTGTTACCCCTAGGAGGTATGTGTTTAATCTGTCAAGCATTTGTTTAAATACCACAAGCAGAGTGGCCTTTGACCTAGGTCACTAAAATTGGCCCCCAATCTACTGACTTTTTGATTTCACCCAGCATGTCCTATGCATTTGTGTCATGCCTTATGAGCCATTTAGAAAGAATATGATCTTTGACTTCTGACCACCTGTGTCTCGTACTTTTGTGTGAAAGAAATAAATGCCAAGCTGGGAGATTAATTCCAATGCTCATTTTTCACTCAGGTATATTACCAGCTGAGTGGAATGACCCATGGGTGCCTTAATTTATAATCTTTCCCATTATAACTCGTGGCAGTGCATGTGTTGCTGACAAATTATCTTAACATTCTGTGTCACAAATGGGTTCAATTCTTTGAAAAGAAGGTATATCAATTTTAAAAAGAACATCTAACCTTGTGCATGCACATGAGCAACCATTCTAATTATTACACGTGTTTTGCATATTGTTACCATTAACATTGTTTTTTTTTAATTTATGTTCCTTGATACTTTGGAACACATTATAGGATCTTAAAAGTACATTTACAAAGTAAATCTTAAAAGTATATTACAGTTCCAGAGCTTTCCAGAGTGACACTTAGAAATTCTGCTGTGAGCAGGTCATACAATGACAGCTACAAAAATCTCCAAGATGAACAACGACAAAAGAACTTCACTAATAAACAAATAACCAGTTTCTCTCCAGATACTTTATTACCTTCATTTTTTTTTCATTCGAGACACAATTATTGACACTTTATGTCAAAAAATTTCTGCCAGACACAATGAAAATTATAAACTTTTCTTTCATTCAAAAACCTGGTAACGAGATTAAGATATCCAAAAGTAAGTACAACGGGGGATAAGATTGTGCAAATTATAAATTAGAGACTTGAATACTAATTAGCTTGGGTAAAAGAGATGAGGAAGCAGCTTCAGGGACAGAGTACTGCTGATCTTAATAAGACTGAGCAATAAGAACCATCAAACACGGAACTACAAGCAAAAATAATAAAACTCGTTCTGTTTAGAAAAGAAGCCCAGATGAACAGGGTATCATAACAAGGCAAGTGAGCTAAAGTAATGGGGCTGGGGTAGAAAAATATGGAAGGAGAACAGTTAACAGAAGTATTGAGTGCCATGTGAACATACCAAAATTATGAACTTAAGTGGTTGAAGTAATATTTTTTAATCAAGGGAATAAAATATTCATAGAATTTTTTAAATGCTAACTCTTTCTATTTTATTTCATTTTTATTTATTAGAGTTTATTCACTTTGTATCCCAGCTGTAACCCCTTCCCTCATCTCTTCTCAATCCCGCCCTCTCTTCCTCTTCACCCCCTATATCCCTCCCATAGTCCACTGATAGGGGAGGTCCTCCTCCCCTTCTATCTGACCTTAGCCTATCAGATCTTATCAGGACTGGCTGTATTGTCTTCCTCTGGGGCCTGGTAAGGCTTCACCCGCCAGGAGGAGGTGATCAGAGAGCCTGCCACTGAGGAGAGGTTGTGGAGAAAGGGGAACCTTCTTCCATTGTTTGTGGGAATGCAAACTTGTAGGACCACTTTGGAAATCAATCTTGTGCTTTCTCAGAAAATTGGGAATACCACCACCTAAAGACCCAGCTATACCACTCCTGAGCATAATCCCGAAAGATGCTCCACCATTCAACAAGGACATTTGCTCAACTATGTTCATAACAGCTTTATTCATAATAGCCAGAATTTGGAATCAACCTAGAAGTCACATAGAGGAATGAATACAGAAATGTGGCACCTTTACACAACAGAATACTACTCATCTATTAAAAACAAGGAAATAATGAAATTTGCAGGCAAATTGTGGGAACTAGAAAAGATCATCCTAAGTGAAGTTACCCAGAAGCAGAAAGACACACATAGCATATAAGTGGATATACTTATAAGTGGTATTATAAATGGATATTAGCCATATAATATATGATAAACATACTAAAATCTACAGATCTAAAGAAGCTAAACAAGGAGGAACCAAAGGAGGATGCTTAAATCTTATTCAGAATGGCAAACAGGATAGACACCAGAAGTGGTGGAAGAGAGGGAACAGGATGGGAGCCTACTTTAGAGAGTCCTCTGAAAGGCTCCACCCAACAGGGGATTGAAGCAGGCGCTGAGACTCCCAGCCAAACTTTGGGCAGAGTGCAGGAAGTCTTATGGAAGAAGGGGGAATAGAAGGACATGGAGGGGACAGGAACCCCAGAAGGAGCCCAACGAAGCTAAAATTCTGACCCCAGGAGGTTCTGCCAAGACTGATGCACCAAACAAGAACCGTGCATGTAGAGGACTTAGACCCCTGCTCAGATGTAGCTGATAGACAGCTCAGTCTCTATGTGGGTACTTGAATAAGGGGAGCACAGGCTGCCTGTGTCATGAACTCAATTACCTGCTCTTTCATCACTTCCCTGGGTGGTATGGCCTTGCCAGGCAACAGAGGAAGAGGATCCAGGCAGTATTGATAAGACTTGATAAGGTAGGGACAGATGGCAGGGGAGAGAAGAAGTCCCCCTTTCAGTGGATTAAGAAAGGGGATGGAGAAAGAGGGAGGGAGGGACTAGGAGGAGTTGAGGCAGGGATATATAATTGAGATATACAAGGAATAAATTATAAAAACATATAATTATTTTTAAAAAGTACAAAAAGGAAAAGGAAAAGGAAATATTTTCTGGGCCTTGGAGTTGGGACTCTTTATCTTCTATTCCTATTATTTTTAGATTGGATGTTTCATGTCAAGAAATTTTCAGATTTACCATTTTTTGACTGAAATATCAATTTCTTCTATCATATCTTCTACACCTGAGATTCTCTCTTCCATCCCTGGAATTCTGTGGGTGATGCTTATGTGTCTTGTTCCTGTTCTCTTTCCTAGTTTTTCCATCTCCAGGACCCCCCCAGATTGTTTTTCCTCTATTGCATCTACTTCCGTTTTCAGGCCTTGAACAGTTCTTTTCATTTCCTTCACCCGTTTAGTTGTGTTTTCTTGCATTTCCCTTGAGATTTATTCGTTTCCTCTTTAAAGACTTCTATCATCTTTATAAGGTTGGATTTAAGATCATCTTCTGTGTTTCAGTTGTGTTAGGATATCCAGGGCTTACTCTAATAGGATAGCTGGGCTCTGGTCATGTCCCTGGCTCTTGTTGACTGTGTTCACATGCTCTCCTTTAGCCATCTGTCTGTCCCAAGTATTGGCTGGATGTTCTCAATGCAAGACTCCTGATGGAGGCAGGCAAAGCCTTGAGCCTGACAATGGAGCTCTGGGCACAGCCTGCTGCTCACCTCTGGGAGCTGTTCCTCAGGTGGACCTGAATGTCCATTGGGTTCCGTAGGCCTCCTCACTAAGGGAGGGAGAGTAGTGATTCTGACAGTGGAGCTCAGAAGACAAAGTAGCTCACCCCTGTTGGCTCCATGTGGACCAGGCAGACAGGGAGTGGGCAGGAAGGAGTCGAAACGGGATGTGCCCAGGGCTCCTCAACAGGACTCCTCATGAAGGTGTGTGATGAGGGTCAGAGCTAGCATGCAGCTCATATCTGTTGGCTGTGCCCCAATTGGATCAGGCAGGTAGGGCTATTAAAATTTTCTATGATACGTATTCCATGATATTTACTAAGACCTTAAATGAACTTGAAATTTCATGGTACAATTTTACTTGAGTGTGCTTTTACATTAATATAGATATGACAAAAATAGAGATTCAATTATTAATTTGTCTCATAAAATGAACAAGTTGTAGACTTGCTCGGCTTCTTCATAGAGCCAATTTTATTCACACAGCTTTCCACTGTCAAAAATCCCCACACAAAAACCATAAAGGACTTGAATAAAAGGATTCAGCAGGTCTGTCTTCAATACCTATCACAAAATATCAAACTTATCAGTTTCTCTTTTCCCAAACTTCCATATAATTTGATAAAAGTATGTGAAAACTTTTTCTTTAGTTGCTGTAAGTAGAATTTCCCTTTCAACTGACTAGAACAGGGTTCATATCCAAATATGTGACTTATTTTCCACATATACATAATGCCTGCAAATATATACAGGAAAGAACCATGTTGAATATAAAATAGAATAATATATGATTATATACATTTTTCATCAAAATGTTTTTATTTTTTTATTTTATTTTCTATTAATCACAGCTTATGTATTTTGTATGCCAGCCATAGCCCCCTCCCGCATGCCCTACCAATCCCCACCATTCCTCCCTCATATCCTCCCTGCCCCTTTCCAAGTCCACTGATAGGGGAGAAACTCCTCCCCTTCCATTTAACCCTAGCTTATCAGGTCTCTTCAGGACTGGCTGCAATGTCCTCCTCTGTGGCCTAGCAAAGCTGATCCTCCCTCAGGAGGGGGAGGGGGCGGTCGAGAACCAGCAATTGACTTCATGTCTGAAATAGTCCCTGTTCCCCTTACTAGGGTACCCACTTGGATACTGAGCTACCATTTGCTACATCCGAACAAAGGTTCTAAGTTATATCCATACATGGTCCTTGATTGGAGAAACAATATCATAAAAGACCCCTGTGCCCTAATACATTTGGTTCTTG
>CM053745.1:49249364-49266369 GCA_028658305.1 Pachyuromys duprasi | reverse complement strand
GGAAGGGGAGGAGGTCCTCCCCCATTGGTGGACTTGGAGGGGGTGGGGAGGAGATGAGGGAGGGATGGGGAGGGTGGGAGGGAATGAGGGAGGGGGCTACGCCTGGAATGCAAAGAACCTAACCTGTGATTGATATAAAAATAAATAAATTTTAAAAAAGAAATTAAATGTAACTTATAGCTATGTAGAAGTTGTATTAAAGTTACCTTATGGGATTTTATAATTTTGCTTTAAATTTTTTTTTGTCTGTTCTTTGAAGATATTATACGTATTGGTATCATTGTGATTTGGAGTTATCTGAGAATCTATTAACCATATATTTATCCTAAACTTATTCTCTCAACTTTCTCAAAAGTCATATAATTTAGGAGGTCTGGGTTCTAGACATTTATATCTGCAACATGTGACTTGTCTGTTCTTCATGGTTTCTGAGTCATCTTTCTGCATACGTGTAGTGCTATAATCTGCCGTAAACATCTTAACTGGAAGATGAGTGAATTAAATGGATAAATCCAAGCACTACAAAGGGAAAACAATTACCAGAGATCTATTTTCCCCAAGGGTAAAGTTTATTTCTATGTCCACAGATGTGAGGGAACAACAGAGTGTAACATGTGGTGCAGGGAAGTTTCGCACTGTTCTTGCTGAGATACTTCACCCTCCTCATTGTCAGCTTCTCCCTCATCAGGATGGCAATGCCACTCACCAGGATCTAACATAATATGTAGTGGGCACTAAATTGAATGTATTGTTTTTAATAAAGATTTTTCCTCGCTTCAGCTCCGTGGTGCTATCTGATCTATTGAAACAAAGTAGAATAATACCCTGGATGCAGCTACTCATGGGAACATCATACATGCACTGATTCTGAATTTGTAGGCTTGTTGCAGGGGGTTGGGGATCAATCTGCACTCTATGGCAAACTAACCACAGGCCCTTGGCATCCTAGAGAAATGAGTAACTTCAGCTTAGGAACCTGAGTAAACAATTCACTCTGCAAGGGTTCTAACAGTTGGATTCTAATAGTTTGACAGATACCAGCAAACTATTTCATATCGTGCACTTTAGTAGGTCCCAGCTGAAGAAAACTCGTCTGAAACGTTTGCCCACCTCTTCCTTTACAGTACTTACTGTAAGCTATTGGCACAAGAATAGGCACCTAGGGTTGGCAGCATGGAGACAGGGTTTCCCAGAACGTAATCTGAAAATGGAAGGATTCCATGCAGTATTAACAGCAACACTCTAGGAGAATATTTCTTAAAAGTCAGAATTTTCTGAAAAAAAAAAAGAAAATATTGTGAGACATATAATTTATGATATATGTTACCTACAAAATATGGAATTCTCATTGTTGGAATGGTGTTAAACATAGAGATGCAAATATCCCCATGCAGAGTGGATCCTTAGAGCACATTTATGCAGGAATGAGGGGTAAAAAGATTTGTGTTCACCTCTTTAATATAAAATATGCTGTTGCTGTATGTGATTTTTTTTCTAATCTGTTGAAGTCTAGAGTCTCCCAAGAAGAAACCAGGGCAGAAAGGTAGGAGACGGACCAGTTTATCCTCCCACTACACACTCAAGTGTTGTAAAGAGTTAAGTCTACAGCCAACCTAGTTCAAAGGGGCAAGAGGACTGTCCAACACCAAAGCCCACTACACTGCTGATAGGCTTCCACAGGCCAGATAACGTGGCACGCAATGCTTTTTCTCCTATAGACTTCAGGCAGTCTGCAGGGGAAGCCTTTGTTAGGACCTGAATCATAGGCAGAACAGGATACAGCAAACCCTCCTGGCAAGAATAATGCCCTGGAGGTGAGAGCAAGTCCGAAGAGCTTACAATAACCGTTTCACTCTTGCCATTACTTTGTCCTGGTGACTAAGGAAGCAACTTAAGCTGTTACAGATGGCTTCACGCTTAGCCTGGAGAGATCGTTTTACTCAGAAAACAGCGCTTGCCAGAAAACCCTTCCGTTTGCCAGCTTGAAACTTGCACATAATGAGACTTGATACATCTACAAGTTGGAACTCTACGATTTCAGTTCACTGAAAAAGCTTTGAGCACATACTTAAAACCTATTCTTTCACCATGGATATGCAACATCTCAGTAGTATAATTCTATTAAGTGAAGAGTCTGTGCCCTGCCAACCCCAAGTACAATGCCTAAGAAAAATAGAAAAGTAAGGGCATTCTCTCCATTCCTCAGTCTCAAACTCCTTTCACAGTAGAATAAAATAAACTGTAACCTTTAAGAAAGTCAGATGGAATAGAAAGCCCCAAAACTATCTGGAATACCTGATATGAACAGAAACAAATCAATATTCTAAACTGTGTTGAACGCAGTTAATAACTAAGCGTTATTAACTAAGAGTTACAGAGGGCTTACCCTCTGTAATGCAGAATATAATATCAAAAAGCAAATAAAGTAATAAAAGTAATTTTATTCTCATAGAAATAACAAATAAATAATAAATAAATAAATCTAGTTTAAATTCCCCCAAATCTACGAGTAAGAAATAATCTATGATTCCAAGTATGGAAGAGCTGAATGAAAAAAACTTCATCGCTGAGACCGAACTCTGGGTTGCATATAAAGTACAATCTATTTTTAATTCTTCCAAAGCAGCATATATGAACAAAAGACCCAACTCTTTTTCTTCTACATAGGTGTAATTAATACATGAGGATGCTAGGCAAAATTTCTGAAAAACAAAAATCGTTGCAAATCTATGAAAACAGGGGCTTGACAATAGGAACAGGGATGGCAGAAGTAGCAGAAATGAAACCCTGTGAGCAAAAGAAAGAGGAACAGTGAGAGAGGAGGAAAGGAGAAAGGCATATGCTAACAGAGAGACAATTTCTTCATCCTATAGATAACATCCTTATCCTCTGCACTGTGCTCATTCTCAGGAAAAATTTAGCAATGATTTAAAAAGAAATGGCTGCCAGTAATTCTAGAAATGGGTTGAACATCTGAGTCCTCCCTAGAGATCTCTACTGAAAATCCCAACATTGAAACTCACTGGACTTACTGACGTTTCTGAATCATGGCAGCTAGAGGGATGGAATACTGAGTGACTAGGCAATGCACAAAGGGGGATTAAATTCAGATGAAGCATATAATTTACAACGGGGAGAGAAAACTAGGGAACAAATAGTAATAAAATAGAAGACAAAGATTGAACTATTAAAAAACAGTTTATCAGCTGAACTTTGCATAGTCTTCATACATCAACAAAGGCAAAAATAATCACTATAACCTCTTAAACTTGGCTTTCTCTGAAAACCAGTGTTCCAGTTCTATATCTTGCACACCTATCAACCAAATCGGATTATTCCCTGCCTCCTCGTCGCTTATCCTTCTTCCACCAAGATTGGGTCATTGTCAAAGGCAGAAAACACTGTTTGGCCTAAGGCCTAATGGGTGGAGAGTTTTTATTGTAAAGCTAAACTCCCAGGCGGTAGTGACAGGATCTCTTCCCACACATTTGGCAGGTGAGATGAAGCTCAAGCCAGGTCCGTTGGGTAATTGTCTGGGGAGGTGATATTCCACTATGATTCAGGGGAAAAGCCATGAAAGCATGAAAAATAGGCCTCCCTGGGTCTGTCCTCTGTTCCAATATCTCTAAGACACATTGCATTTATGTAGGATAGTGTGGGTTGTGGGAAGGATTCATTCAGGTGGTTGACATTCTGGGTCCTGGCCCAAATTCCATCTCTTTTTAATATTTAGTATTATTGACATCTGCCCTCATTTCTGAGGGTCATATACAAGGAAGGAATTTGAAATTAGGAGAAAAGTGCTCTAAAAGAACAGGTAAGACTTGAGGAAAGGCTTCGGATGATTATATACCACTGCAAGTGCAGCTGTGCCTGCTGAGTGATATCCCACATGCTGTACGCAGGGCCTGGCATTAGTGGGGATTGAGAATTCTTTCTCCTTCCAGACAGGCTCTCCTGGGAACTCTAAATGGTAAAAGCAGTGTACTTCCATATGGGTCAGGATAGTCCATAAGAAAATCTCTGGAAAATCTTTTTTGGCCACGAGCCCCTCACCTTGCTTTGAACTCTGTTTGCTCTATTTTGCCTGCTGAATCTGGACGCCATGATCAATAATGGATCTGTGCTAGGACTATATTGGCAGATTCTTGTAGCCTATTTGAAATATGTGTAAGCCATGGACGCCCTCACTGGTCTATCCATCTCTGAATCTTCAAAAAGTCAGCCAGAAATGTGGAACGAAAGCATTGTGTTAAAATGCACTAGTTGACCACAAAATGTCTAAACACAATCCTGTTGTCTACTTTTCTTGGGAGTATATAGAATACTCTGTGTCACCCACTACAGGTGTGGGTTCAGATAAACTGACTAAAAGATTTCATCACTTGAGAAGTACTTTTTCTTCTTGGCCTCAGGTGGATGAGTAAAAGCTGTTGAGAGACTTAAAAGGAGATAAGGAATGATGATTTTAGAATAAGTGACAAAAACACTCAAGGAAAGAGCAGGAAGTAGACATATCCAGGAGAACACACTCCGGGGGAGGTGTGGAAGCTCCTCATTCATCAGGCATTGTGCTTCCTTATCTTTTTCTATGTGTCATCTACACCCATTTTTATTTGGATACCAAGTAAAGACTTATGATGACATTTTCATGTATATATATTTATATATCATATACTTCTCATCATTCCATTCTCTAGATTTTTTCTTTCTCCTCTATTCCTTCCACTTTCATTCCCCTTATATGTAAATCTATATTTTACATGAAAAAGGAAACACATGATACTTGTGTTTCTGAATCTTGCTATTTTGTTTGACAAGATTATCTTTAATTCCATCTACTTTCTTGTGATAACCTTAATTGAGTTCTTCTTTATAGCTGGATAAAACACTATTGTGTAACTTTTCATCTTCTTGTCTCCTTGATACCCAGTCTTGCTCCATAACTTTACTATTGTGAATCTTACATTTTCTTTAGAGTTGATCATAGATACATGAAAGCCATATTCTGTAAATGTGCAGTATGTTGCTTCCCTTTATCTCAGTGAAGAGCTTCATTTCAAACTTAGGAAACTTGAATTTGAGAGTTACATATACTGAAAATACATATTTTCAGTGAGTTATTTTTAGAAATCTTTCAGAGACAACAAACAGCATGCACTGTAATATGGTGAATCTATCATACAAATCAACATCTAAGCTAGGACTGCTAACATCATTGCCAGGAAAATATAATCAAAGATCTTCTTCAGCAAACTGGGTCAACGTGACCATGTTTTCCAAAACCAGAGAAAAAATGAAATACCACATCTTCAAAAGAATAAGGATATTGGCTACTAAACCATAACCAGGCACTTCTAAGGTAAAAATGCCAGATAATAAATACAGAAAAATAGCCAATGTAACAAAATGAGCATAAGCACAATAACCAAGACAATTTTTGTTGATCTGTGTCTTGATTCAAGAACTCAGCAAGTTTCCTGGCAAATGTAGCTGCAATTCACTCTCTTGACTGTTCTCATTTTGGGTCTCTAACTCCAGTGCTACCTACAATCCACTTATCTCTCTATCTGAAACCATGCAAATAGAGAACTCAAGACTTTCAATATTAGCACAAACTGACAAGCTTACAAACAGACTGATAAATACACTCACCAAACACAACTGCATAGTCACTCACTCAATGCACACTTATGAACTAATATATGCATACATTCACACACACAGACATATACACACTCTTATAGACATACATACTCACCCACAGTAAAATAGTCATACATATACAGGCACACACACAATTATGCACTCTGACATACTCAATTACACATAAAATCACATTCACAGAGTATACACATTCACACTATGACATGTTCAATTACATACGATTCACAAAATTATACGTACCCACACAATCCCTTATACAATCATGTAAGATAACACACCACACATTTATACACAACATACTCGCATGAATAGAAAAACACACTCAAAGTTCATATGCATACTCTCATACTCACCCACACTGACACAATGCAAAAATCATACAAATTCACTTACATACATATTCACAGAAATCCATATGCTTATCTTCACACACTTAAACATCATCACACAACTATATATACTAAAATATAATCACACGTACCTCACATAAATAAGCACATAATTATACACACTCAAACACTGACACAATCATGCATACACTCATAAAATTTGTCACTCACAAATACATATTTTCAAATAGTCATTCACAGATCTACATACAGACTCATACTGAAAATACTCACACTGAAAATACACACTAACAAATACATACCCATATACACATAGTCAAGCAATCAAGCACCTATACAGATAAACACACACATAAACACTCACACAGACATCTACTAAGACATACTCACATGGTCAGGCACACATTTGTACACTCAGAAGTATGCTCTGACAAACTTGTGTTACACACCCACAAAGACTAATATTCTAATATATTCTGATATGCTCAGTTCCATACTCACAAACTCATACTTCACAAAATCACAGTAACATACATTCACACACATATACAAATATGTGTGTTCACACTTTAACACACATTAGCACTCATACCCACAATCTGACACTCACTAATATCCTCATACTAAGTCACCTTCACACATACACTCACACATAAACTGTATTACTCTCACACTGATACTATCAAAAACACAATAATTCATTCTCACACTCACATGTAAATATACTGCTTTATGCTAACATTAATATAATCAAGCACAAAATCATACATCGTCACACACAATCATGTATATGCCCCAACTTTTTCACATATTTACTCACACTTATAGACATAGTCATACATATTCATAGTCATTCATCACATACGTTCTCTCTCTCTTACACACATACTCACATTCTGGAATACATCACACTAACTTCATATAAATACTCACGGACTTATACCCACACACACTCACACACATGCTATCTCTGACACTGACATAATCCATCCCACATTTACCCTCGGGAAACCATAAACACAACCATTCACAAAATCTTACCCACTACATTATCATGCACGTATGCCTACATACACACACTTACACATGCTACAGAGACACACTTACACACATGCACACCTAGAGGTAGGCCTGCTTACCTGCTAAGCAGATAATAGAGAGGAATGGGAGGAATTTACAGATGAATACGAAAAGAAAACCAGATAAAAATGCCAAGCAAGACTTTAGTCGTGCTGATTACTCTGTGCTCTTGCTCGTCTGCTTTATTGAAAAATGACTCAAAGAAAAGTGATTACAAGAAGTGAATGAGGAAAATTACGATACATTGTCCCAAACACTAAGCACAGAGTAAAAAATTGTTTCTATTAGCTATTAACATTACTGCATCACAGTTATGAGAGCAAGCAATTTAAAATCTGATCTTTATAAGCACCACTTAGTTTATCTGCAATGTTAGTTCACTTTTCTCTTTTCCCTCTCTTCCCTCTCTACTCGCTTCTTTCACTTGCTCACCCTAAGAAGAAAAAGTGAAAACAAACTTATTTTGAGGCAATTCTGTTTTCCTCAGCCATGCTAACAAATCAAATGTTGAAATTCCTACTTGTTCCTCTAGCTTGTCGTTGACATTAAGAATAATATAAATACTTACAAGAACTTGATTAAATGTGGAACCAGATCCCCATGCCAGCCTAGCAGCAAGGGAGTTGGAAAAGGGTTTCTTTTTCCAGTTACATAGTCTCATTTCCTTTCTAAATAATACTCCCAAATTTATGGGCCAGGAATGCTTACATAAACATTTTAAAAGTCAGCCTATTCTATGAATTGACATAAGGAAGAAAAATGGATCTAAATGTCAACATATTTTTTGTCTGAGTATTTATATGAAATGTAAAAGGCTGAAGCTGATTTCTCCCTACTACTGGATTTTTTGAGATGGAGATATTGACACTATTTGACAATGCAGGTCCTTTCAAATTCTGATCAATGTAAAAACAAGAAGAATACAGCAATATTACTACATAGCCACACAAATAAATAAATGTGTTTATGGATAAACATATCTAGTCAAATTCATGCAGGGCCATATATGAGAGAGAGAGAAAGAGAGAGAGAGAGAGACAGAGAGACAGAGAGAGAGAGAGAGAGAGAGAGGTAGTTTATCTATGCATGCATATTTTGGTAGGGAGCCAAGTGACTAAAATTGTACCTAAATTTGACAGTGGTCCTATACCTCTGATTAAATACCTTGACCAAAATAAATCAGAAAAATAGCAACATTTGTTTCAGGTACTGCAGAACCTTGGCAAATGCTATACAGAAGATTGTGTGCTTACATAAATACTTAAATGCACAGTGTGAACTTTTGACCCTTAATAATTAAAACAGAATTTTTAAAAATAATTTTTATTTTTTATATTAATCACAGGTTATTTACTTTGTATCCCAGCTGTATCCCGCTACCTCATTCCCTCCCAACCCCACCCTCCCTCCCTCATCTCCTCCCTGCCCCTCTCCAAGTCCACTGATAGGGGAGGTTCTCCTCCCCTTCCATCTGATCCTAGCTTATCAGGTCTCTTCAGGACTGGCTGCACTGTCCTCCTCTGTGGCCTAGCAAGGCTGCTCCTTCCTCGTGGGAAGGGGGGAGGACAAAGAGCCAGCCATTGAGTTGATGTCAGAAATAGTCCCTGTTCCCCTGACTAGGGTACGCACTTGGATACTGAGCTACCATGGGCTACATCCAAGCAGGGGTTCTAGGTTATATGCATACATGGCCCTTGGTTGGAGAAACAGTCTCATAAAAGGCCCCTGTGCCCAGATATATTTGGTCCTAAATAGGATGGACATTGGAAGTAGGAGAAAACAAGTAACAGGACAGGAGCCTACCGCAGAGGGCCTCTGAAAGACTCTACCTAGCAGTGTATCAAAGCAGACACTGAAACTCATAACCAAACTTTGGGAAGAGTGCAGGGAATCGTATGAAAGAAGGGGGAGTTAGTATGACCTGGAAAGGACAGGAGCTCCACAAGGACCAAATAAAACAGACTTTATAACACTGTATAACAGCAAACAATCTGTCAAAAGTCACAGTAATCCACTCTAATCCACTCTAGATACATATGGAGTGTACCTAACAACAAGTGTTCTCAACACAGGCACAGTCTCTGGAAATATGTTACTACTGTAAGCAAGTTTTCATGGCGTTATAGAATACCGCAGTCAAATTTTTGAATCCACGGCCCCTGAATTTAAATGCTAGCTCTGACACTTGATAAGTGTTGAGACTAAGACAAGCAAATAACAACAGAACACTGGAGATGCTGTTAGTAAATTCTGAAATCCTGATATCTATAAATAATGCCATGACATGTGTTTAAAAATTTATAGTACTCTTTAAGCTCATTCTAAATGTTCAGCAAGTGAAAGGGTTTTTCACAATTTATTTTTATATTTCTGTGGTGGAGGGTATGTG
Source organism: Pachyuromys duprasi (assembly GCA_028658305.1). NCBI lineage: Eukaryota > Metazoa > Chordata > Mammalia > Rodentia > Muridae > Pachyuromys > Pachyuromys duprasi. The sequence continues at coordinate 49,256,883 of CM053745.1, read as the reverse complement.
TGCATATGTGTATGCACTTATATTAGGTACCACAGAGCAGAGCAGAGGGTGCCTCCTTGGCACTGAGAGCTGGCCAGTATGGATACCCAAAATACAAATTCAGGTCCTCTGGAGAAGCAGCAATCACTCTTAACCACTGAGCTAGCATGCTAACTCTTAAAAAATGTTTTTAAAATAAGCTTTTAAATTCTCAGGTAACTACCAAAGCATTGCAGTGTGCAATTAAAATTTTAAATGTAAATATATAATGTAACATATGTTGATACATCTATCGTTTCCCTCTCAATTCCCTTAAGGAAAATATTCAGTAATGTTCTGCTAGATTATGCAAAACAGCCAGCTATTGCTTTGGGCAGGAGAGGTCAAGGCAGGCTGTGCTAGACAGATTTGTGCATCTTGACATAAGGTAGAACCATTAGACAGGAGGGAACCTCAATTCAGAAAAGGTTCTGGCAGGAGGGAATTTTTTGAATTAGAGATTGATGGGGAGGACTCGGCCTATTATGGCTGGTGCCATCCCTGGGCAGCTGGGCCCACCCTCTGTAAGAAGCAAGCCATGGGGACGAAGCCAGTAAACCTCCTCCACTCCACGGCCTCCCTGTTTGAGTTCCTTTCCTGACTTCCTTCACTGATGTGCTGCAATGTAGAAGTGTGAACCCTTTCTTCTCCACCTTGTTTGTGGTCAACATAACAGTCGAAACACAACCAAGACACAGGCCTGAAAATTATGCAGAGTACATCTGTGAATCAGAATTGGGTGTGAATATGAACATGTACTCTGAAAGTCAGGGAAACCACAGGTCAGAAGCTGGAAAGGCTGCGCAGAGAAAGAAGTGTCCATAAACATGATAGTGTAAGACAAAAAGGGAGAACTTTGAGCAAGGGGAAAAGGTAAGCCAAAGCAAATTAGGGATACTTAGCCACATTGATGGCCTAACATGGAGTCCTAGTGCTTAAGGAAAGTGGGATAGGAAGGCCTGACAAAAAACGGGGGGAGGAGAAAGTGATGACCAACTGCAGCTCAAAAGATCTGGATATGGGATGTGACTTGAAAAATTTCCTCTTTGGATAACTGGCCAGAATTATGACAGTCTGTCTCATATAAAGCATTCCTACAGAATCCATGACCTCTGGAGACATTTATTTCACTTAGTTTCCTACTACATAGTCTATTTTGAGTATCAGTGCTGTGGTCCTATTGCATTTATGGCCTTACTTAAGTTTTGTAGAAGGCACATGTTTGAATTTCAAAATTGTATGTGACAAAACAGATGAGGACACACGAAATAAATATAAGTATAATATCTGATGTAATCAAAATATGCCATACTAACTGTGGTACTTAGTAGAAAATTTTATTAATGTATTTAAAAAATAAAAATACTTCAAATGAGATACGTTACTTTGATTTTTCTGGGGATGTGTGCTAAGGATAGCTTCATTAATCATTCGACAATATGAACACATATCAACATGTACCAGCGGGTGCAGATGCCCCTCCCTGTTAATCTCAGCACTTAGGAGCTAAGGCCTAACAGTACCCTAAGTTCAAAGCCAGCCTGGGATACAGAGTGAAGCCATAACCACAAATCCCATACAACCCTAAACGTAAAACAAATGAAATATTACTTCTCAGTTATCAATAAAGTTTTAAGTAATTTAATGATGTGATGAGTAAAAAAGTTTTTTCTCTTACATTTAGAATGTTATTTTTCAGGAGAAAAGGTAATAGTGTATACTACCTAGTATATATATGATATACATGACATTGCACACATCACCTTGGTTTATTTCCCTCATCACTGTTTTGTGAACTTATCAGATATGTCATTTGTACCACCTCAAGTATGTTATAATGTACATCTTGAAATGAAGTCATAGAAGAGGTTATCACCTGGAAGTAGGAAAGGTTATTTGATGCTTTTTACTTCTTCACATATAAAACTAATGAAAATCAAACTATTGAGGTTTTAAACTTCTTAAAGTTAAAAACGTTAACAATTCTAAATTATTTAACGGTTACTTGACTATATTCTTACTACTTTTTTAACACCCTTTTTTTGTCATAAAGAGTAACTTTGTTTTCTAATATACGCTGTTACTTCCCTCTTTCAATTTCCTGAACAATGAGACAATAAATACAATAAATCACTGAATATAACAGTATAAGACAATTCAGCAAAGATGCCATGATCAAATCTTATACATGAGTGGAGAAATGGCTCGCCTCCACACGTGTGCTTTCACATGCCTAGGTGTACACACAGTATAAATAAATTAATAAATAAATTATAAAAATTTAAATCACATACAGTAGTAATATATAAAAAGTTATGTTTTGCTCCAGTTATTACAAACAGTCACCAAAAGATACCATAATTTAATAAAAGATATGTACTGTGCTCTAAATTGGTTTTCTAATACTTTGTTAGAAATCTGTACTTATCAGGAATATCAGTCTGAAATTTATCTTTATGGCTGTGTCTGTGCTTTCAGTGTTAGGGCATTATTGACCTAATAAATTGCTTTTAGAAAAACTGTCTCCTCTCCAGGCCTTTAAATACTTTATAAGAAATTAATACTAGTTCTTCTTGAGCGGTTTGGTGGAATCCAGGATTAACTCTTTCAAGCCCTGGTATTTTCTTTACTGGGAGACCTTTTTTGCTGCTTTAGTCTTCATACTAGTTGTATATTCACTATTCTTATCTCTTCAATATACACATTGTTTCATGTGTACATTGGCTCATAACAATCCACAATGACTCTAATTTATTGTGATTTTGTTTCGGTCTTTTAAATTATAATGACTTTAAACAAATTCTGATTTGATTTGAGGCTTCCATTTTGTTTTCAGTCAAGCTGAAGTATTTTTTTTTAATTTTTAGTTCATCATTTTAAAAATGACTATGTTCCCTTAATCATTTGCATTGTTCAGAATCCCACTATTGGCTATATCCAAAGTAATTCCCATCAGTGTCTTGAAGAAATACCTACTCTCTCAAGTTTGTTGTTAAACTGTTTATAATCGTGGAACCCCAATGGATAAATGGATAATGAAAGTGAGATATATATAAGATCAAATGCTATGTAGTAAAAATAATGAAATATAGACTGTGTTAGTCAACTTTCTGTCATTATACCAAAATACTTAAGATGATAAACTTAGAAAGAGACATGTTCTATGTAGATCACGACTTTAGAAGTTCAAGTATATGATCAAAGAGGCTTAAAACTGTAAGTCAGTGCGAGTCTATGGAATAATAAAATTGTTTATATCATGAGACAGAGAGCAAAAAGGGGCACACTGACACTAGGGGATATACAGCCAGTAGCTTAAAAACCAATTTCCAGACCTAATTTTAAGGCCCAATACCACCAGTCTGGAGATATTTTCCAAAGTTTGGCTCCAACATCTGTGAAAAGATGGATGACTCTAGACAGCATTAACAAAATTGTAGTTAAAAAGAATAAGTTTCAAAATGTTTATTGTATTAACAAGAGGACTATATCTAATTAAAATTTAGTATACTTTTAAAATCATAAAGAGTAGGTGTTACATGCACTTGTCACAAAAACGATAATTATGTGAGGGAATGCATTTCTTAATTAATTAAATTTATTTAGACATATATATTATATTTCATGTTGTTAAGGTTAAAAATATACTAAGTTGTCTGTAAATCTCTTTAATTTTAAGAGTATTTATTGCCAACAGTGCTATATGTTTAATAAAAGGTCTTTAAAACACACAGGGATTTCTATGTATTTCCAGATATTTTCCAACAGTATATCTATTGTGTTAAAGAAAGTATCTAGACAGCTAACATTTATTATAATAAGATTTTCCCTGGATGGTAAACCCAGAAGATTGAATGCAGGAAATAAATTGTTAACCAGTTAGTGTGTATTTTTTCAGGTTTTACTCATAACTTCCCCATCTGTCATTTCATATACCTATGTCTTACCTATATACTAAGCTTTGCTTTTATCAAACTCAGCTGGGGATTATTATATCAGCTTTAATGCCTCTAAAAACTGCACTAAATATGAATTTATATCACAAATGGAAAATCTGAGAATAGAGGACATTTTCCATGTGTCGGTCTCATAAAACTATCACTTTTAGCAAACAACTTGAATTCAAGAGAATTTTGCAAAAATTTTTGAGCACATTCGCAGTCTTAGAAGGAAGTGCTAATATGGAATCTGTCTGTTCTGCTGCAGCTGCTTGATTTACGAAAGCATAAACAACCCTGACTCATTCTGAGGAAGTTGTAATTACCATATGGAGTGCTAAATGTACAGACACTTCATAAGGACCAATGCAATGACTTAAATTATAGTCATTATGCCATTCCCACTCCCAAATCCTACTTTAATCCCTACTGCAGGAAAAACATTAACTCCACTCAATACTTTTCACTATCAATTTCACTACATCTTGAGGATACATATATATCATATACCAAGGCACCTAATAAAAATAGTTAAGTAAAAACTGATTTAGTAGGTCAGATTTAAGTTACTGTTCTCTCAAGTGTTTGAGAGTGATATTGTCACCTGTTTACTATAGGCTCTACATTATGCTGTCAAGTAAGGACGTTGTAAGACTGTTTTAAGGGGTAGCTTTTTGACAGTTCCACAATGGAATGAGAAAACAAGATGCTGGGATAAAGACATGTGAATAAAACTGTCACAAGAATTGTCACCCTAAAAGAAAAGAAAGGTTTGGAAACTGAGACGGTGTATTACGATGATAGAACTAGCTAGAACATAGAAAAAGAAAGGAAAGAGAAATTGTGCTAAAACTTCCTACCACAGAGAAGCATGATGGAGGTGTGTATTGTTTACACAGAGCATAACTTACGACGTTACAAAAATCAACTGTGTGAGTTCTATTCTTTAGGAGATTTGCATATATTAAAGGCATATTTTACAGGACATTTTAAGAGGTATCTGTTGATTTGATTATTTTTGCAATTATACCTATAAATACATATTCATATTTAGGCAACTTTGTTGGATAAAGGCATTCCCCACACTTCTGACTCCATGCTCAGTGTAACAGTGTCAGCTTGACTTATTGTGCCGTAGCACAAACTATCATGTTTTCTCTGTAATTTACCTGAATAAGGTCAATTAGCTTTCTCTCTTAGAAATTCCTATGAGGCTGAACTCAAAGCAAAGCTAAGTGACTCTCAGAAGGGGAAACCCCAGTTACAGAAAACCCAAACACTGTCCAGGTAGCCAGGTGGTCCTCAAATGCCTGTGAGCACTGCTTCTTCCAGTTGGCATGAGCATCTGTTCCGCAGTGAAAGGTGTGAAGAAAATGACACAAGTGGTAGGTACTGACATATTCGGGAGAGAGGAAATGATTTATTCTATATTAAAAATTGTTACCGTTGCAAAAATAAAAGCACAACTTGAATATGCCTCTGTATGACTTACATAACATATGTGTTTTAAAGAGAAAGATTGTGTATTTTTATTAAATCATAACACAAAAATACAGGGCTCTGAAAATCTAATTAGCACAATGAAGAAAAACAGGAGACCTATAAAAACTATATTCTGAAATATGAGTCAGATTCAACCAAGAATTTTGAGTAAGAAGAGGAGAACCCAAAAAAGAACATATTCACTAAATTATTCATTTGTCAGCTGAAAATGTATGTAAAAGAACTGACCAGCATTTGTGAATTTTAAATTAAACAAAAACAGAGACAATGAAGATAATACATTATCTGCATACTAATTTAAGAAAGAAATGATCAAATTAGATTATAGAATATGTAACTGTAAACACATTAAATAAAAGAACAGAATTTGTAATGGGTTCATGGAATATAAAGCAATCAACATGTGAGTTGATTCCATATTCTGTCCACTGTAATGATGCTACTTGAATATGGAAGAGCAGATATCAATTCAAATTATTGATTTTTTTTGAGTCTACACCTGTATTATGTGTGAGGGAACCCTGGTTCAAATGGTGGTGTTTTGACTTTTAAGCAATTTCCACATCTCTGAGCTAATTAGCATTTTTGCAAATAGACATCTTGTAGAGCATGTACATCTTTGATGTTTATGAAAAGTTATTCCAATACAAGTAATATAGGAATTTGAAAAGCTTTAAGCTTTTCACTGACGTTCCTGGGCCAGACTGTAGGCTGGTGTTGTGAGACCAGCTCGCAGTCATAACAGGTTAGGAGGTCCGGTATGTGGACATCATTCAGGAGCTTGGGGCTACAAGGACTTCCTACCACTGTGTTTTGATGTGTAACCTTCTCAGTGAGATTGGAAACAGTCTTGGGCTCAGTTCCCTCTTCTTCTGTCATGAAGAAAATACTTCTTTTTTCTGCAACATGCTGTTTAGAATGTGCTGAGGATAATGCAGATAGTGTAAAACTGTCTTCCCACGTCCTTCAATGTGTATTTTCTTATTTCTCTCCTTCCTTCTGTTACTGTGATGGTTTATCTTGCATGCTACATTCTAATGAAGGGATTTTTCATGTGTTGTTTTGGAAGTTAATGTTTCTGGGCCTGTTCAGTGTTAGAAAGGTCCGTTCTATCTTCTTGCTCGTATCTACGATTTGAAGACTATCTTTGGATGCAGGATAAAGCACAGGTATCAGCCAGTTATAACTACATTGTTTTTAATTTATTACAACTTATTTACTTTGTATCCCAGCTGTGGCCCCCTCAACAGTCTTCCCAATCCCACCCTCCTTCCCTCTTCTCCCCCTATGCCCCTCCCCTAGTCCACTAGTAGGGGAGGACTTCCTCACCTTCTATTTGACTCTAGCCTATTAGGTCTCATCAGGACTGGCTGCATTGTCTTCCTCTGTGGCCTGGTAAGGCTGCACCCCACAGGGAGAGGTGATCAAAGAGCCAGCCACTGAGGTCATGTCGAAGACATTTCCCTTTATTGGGGAACCCACTTGGAGACTGAGTCTATGGGCTACATCTATGCTGATATTTTTAAGTCTTCCCCATGCATGGTCCTTGGTTGGAGTATCAGTCTCTGCACGGCCCCCAGGGTCCAGTATTTTTGGCTCTGCTGGTGTCCTTTTGGAGCTCCTGTCCCCTCTAGGACTATCTATCTCCCACTTCTTTCATAAAATTCCATGCATTTTGCCCAGAGTTTAGCTATAGGTCTCAGCATTTTTAACAAGAAAAAGATTATGCATGTAAAAATAGTAAAGTGGCTTTTGTTTTTTTGAGAATTTTTCTTTATTATTCTTTTTTTTCATTTTTTAAATTTATATTTTTGTTATCAATCACGGGTTAGGTAATTTGCATCCCAAGCATAGCCCCCTGCCTCATTCCCTCCCCCCCTCCCCAACCCTCCCTCATCTTCTCCCTGCCCCCTCCAAGTCTACCAACCAGGGAGGACCTCCTCCCCTTCCATCCAACCCCAGCTCATCCTGTCTCCTCAGGGCTGGCTGCAATGTCCTCCACTGGGATCTAGCCAGACTGTCACTCCCCAGCTTGTATGGGGGAGGGTCAAAGAGTCAGC
>CM053745.1:49232496-49248864 GCA_028658305.1 Pachyuromys duprasi | reverse complement strand
GAACGAAACGACAGCCTACAGATTGGGAAAGGATCATTACCAATCCTACTACTGACAGAGGGCTAATATCCAGTATATATAAAAAACTCAAGAAGTTAAAAAGTAAGAAACCAAGTAATCCATTCTTCTGATTCTTGTTTCCCCATGGAAGTGTGGGTATGGTACTGCCATTGTGATGCCACCAGCAAAGTTCCCAGCCTGTGACAGTGTGATTTTTTTTTAACTTGCAGAATTATAAGTTAAATAAGTCTGTTTTGAGACTGAAATATGTTTACTACATGAACTGTCTCTAAACAGTGTCTAAAGAGTGGACTAAAAACAGTGGTCTCTGCTAATGTTGATCCTTGCTAAAGCAGAGCTCTTTAGAACAGCTGGATCTTACAAATATATAGCTGGATCCAAGAGAAAGTGAACAAGCTGGGCTGAAGCTTTGTCAAGGAAAGATCTTGGTTCTCATTTAGTTACAGTTAGTCTGTTTTCTTTATCTCTTATCAATAAATATTCCATGTGTCCATTTTTATACTCTAATCATACTAAGTCCAACCCCAGACCAATGGCCATGCCTAGGCATGAGCCACACTTGAGCACTTCCTGAAGATCATATGACTTCTATTGCCCTACTCTGCCCTTCTGCAGCTCCAAACCCCAAATCAGCAATGTATCTTGGAGCAGATATCATTCTTTTTCTTTTAGCTGACAGCTTTCAGATTTTCCTTTTCTCTGACCTTGGGAACTTTCTCCCTGTAAGACTCTCTTCCCCATCTTTTTGCTTCTTGTCTTTCCTTTGCTTATTTTTCTTCTCACCTCTCTCCTCAATATTCTTCCCACAGGGGCCCAAAGTGTGCCTAACTTTTGGATCTCTGCCAAATTCATCATTCTCAGCAATTAATTTTGAGACTAGCTAAGCTTATTTTTGTAAAGGATAGACATTTTACAACATTCTTCCCCACATGAGAACTATGTGGAAAGCTCTAACAAACACAAAGTAGTTCTTTTCTTGGCAGGGAAAAATGAATAAGAGAGCAAAAAGTTTCCTATCTCTACTAAATATAAAAACAAAAGATTGTGTAATAAAATGGAAAAAGTATATATTTATAAAGTCTGATACATAAAAGTCTTTTATATTTAATTATGCAACAGCCCAAATGAAAACTCATACATGCATACTTACATACACACACACACACACACACATTGTTTCTAGTCTGATGAGGAAAATTTTGACCTCTTTTAGGTTGTTTCAAAACTAAAATATGTCTGGATAAAAATTATATACATTGTATTGATGTAATACTTTTTTCCCTTAATCAAATCTTACCAAATGATAGACACACCAGGTGTAATTTTTTATGGTAATGACACTCAGATGCTCATGCGAAAAATAGCAAAACGTTTTCTTTTTCTTATTTTTTTTAAATAAAATTTGTCACTTGCATCATACCAAGAGGTCCACATGAATATTTGTTTTTAATTTAGGATCATATTCTCAATTCACTACACAATAAAGGGATTATACATTTAAAAGAACTGTATGCAATCAGGAAGAAATTTTAATTAATCACAAATAGAAGTAGTCTATTGGAAATAATTTAAGCTGACAGTTGGAGGTTTGATCAGCATAACACAGAGATTAAGAAGACTTTTGACCTGAACAGAGCCAGAGTGGGTTTAGTCTGAAACTTTAGAAAGGGAAAGCAATAGGTTCAAATGACATAGTATCATTGTTTCCCATAATGCAATCTTCCCATTTAGCAACCAGCAAGAAACTTGCTTAGTTCCTGAAGAATCCATCCCACAACATATATAGCTCTGTTCTAGAACAAAATAACAGAGATTATGCCACAAAAACTAGAATCTTTCTTGTTCTCTGTGTGTAAAGCACTGAGCCAGTCCTTTTGAAGCACTAATTGACTGTCAGTATCAATTAGTGGCCTAATGCCTTTCTAGCTTATATTTTTGTCTCCACAGTAACAAATCGGCATTTAGGCTACAAAGAGACTACTGACTGAGAAGTACTTAAATATGTACAATATAAAAAACACAGATTATAGAATACCACTCAGAAGGGTCATTTCCACATATTCATATTTCTCAGCAGCAAGTTTGTCTTGAAAGCTGACAGTATTACTAAAGTGGAATTGTTTATGTGGGTAGCATCCTGAACGTGTGTCTAGTTATATATGGGCTGTGCAGAAAGAATATAGTTATGAAAAACTAAGTGACTGAAACAGTGAGAATGAAAGACCTCAAGTAGAAGTTTAAGAATTTCTTGGTTGCTCCTCAGGCAATGGCTGATGAGAGAGGTAGAATCAGCTTTCTCAAGGGATGAGCTCCTAATGCGTTAACCAGTCCCAAGTGGTCAGCCCTAAACACATGCATACACAAGGAGCACTGAGTGGACTAGTAGGTTTCTAAATCTACATATGAAGCAATAATAATTTTGAAATAATAAAGAGGGAGGGAGTTATGAGGGGACATCAGAGGATTTGTGGGGGATATGGAGGGGTAAAAATGAACCCATCTATAGCATTCTAATAAAAAACATAATTAGATTAAAAATCCTTTTTTCATATAACAAAGAACAGAAAAGCAGAATGTGTGTGGGGAGACTTTGCCTTGTCTTTGGAAATTTGACTGTGCTGCCTTGGGCTGCTGTTGCTTTTGAAGAGCTGTATGAACTCATTGAACCTCAGATTTTGGAGTAAATGGCAACTATCTTAGTGAATTTCTTAGTGGAGTGAAAGACTGCAAATCATTGATGACCCGTAGCAGCTACTCAGTAAATTATAGAGACCATCATTTCCTAATCATCATTTTGGGGCCTGAAAAAGTTAAAGTTCAGTGTTTGCTAATGCATTTATTAAAAAATCAAACTCGCTACTTTGAAGAAATGGCAAACTCATGCTACATGATTACAGAGGACGGAGTTAATGAAAGCCACTTCATTAAAGCTTTCACTGTGATCTCCTAATTTCCTTTTCTTACGATCACTGGCACACTTAGACAATTATGAGACCCCTTTTAAATGACTGGGAAATGAATTTTAGCATAAATGACATAATTCAAAGTGGTTGAGTAGCTTATAGGATGAAAATAAATTTTATGTATATATAATGTTAAATTCTGCAAGGAAACTAATAAAATAAAGTTAAAATGTATTTCAAAACATTTTCTATTTATTATTATTAGATTAATATCTAATAATATTAAATCTTGTACATTTTAAATAATCTTAAATAATCTTGATTCTGACATATAACACAAGGATTGAGGAATAGCATGAGGGCAATGTTCAATAGGAGCCATTAAATAACTGATGATGCTGTCTTCAAATTTCCATTTTTGTTTAATAATTTACACAACAAATCTTATGAAATTTGTTATACAATATTGATTAACTTTTAGGCTAAAATAATGTGGATAGTAAGGTATATAAAATGCTAATACTCGTTTGTGAAATCAAAATAAAACTCATTTAGCTCATATGTTCTTGAATTTCCAGTGGGCGGCACAACTATGAAACTTATAAATAGTAAAAAAAAAAAAAAAAGCATGTTGGTATAATTAGGAGTAACTTATATGAAGTCAAAACTGACACAAACAATCTCAGAAGATACTCATTTTATTACATGTAATTTATTAAATTAATTATATAATGTGCTGGCTAGTTTTATGTCAGCTTTACACAAACTAGAGTCATTTGACAGGAGGGAACCTTGGTTGAGAAAATGCCTCCAGAAGATTGTGCTGTGTTCAAGCCTGTCAGGCATTTTCTTAATTATTGTTTGATGTGGGAAGGCCCAGCCCATTTTGGTGGTGCCATTCCTGAGCTAGTGGTCGGGGTTCTCTAAGAAAGCAGGCTGAGCAAGGAAAGAGAAGCAAGCCAGGAAGCAGCACTCCTCATGGCTTCTGCATCTGCTTCTGCCTAGTTCTTGCTTTGTTTAAGTTCCTGTGATCATGAATCCTGCTGTGGAAGTACAAGCCAAATAAGCCCTTTCCTTCCCCAGTCGCTTTTGGTCCTGATGTTTCATCACAGCAGTAGTAACCCTAACTAGGATACATAATGGTGGGTTTCATTAGAATATTTTGTACATGTATACAACTTATTCTATTACATTAATTTCCATTTTCCCCTCTAGTCTTTTTCCATTCTTAATATCTCTCATCTTCCAAACTAGCCCTCTTCTACTTTCATGTCTTTTTTTTGTGTGTGTGTGTGTGTCTATGTGTGAACCCATGATGGGTGAGAATTTGTTTACCTTAAAAAAAACAAAAACAAAAACAACCCCCCCCCACCTTCCTAGTAGTTACAAGAATATAGAAACTTTTCCTCCATATCCCAACAACTATTAATGATAGTTGAGTGATGGACTATGGGTACAGAAATATGTCATTTGAAGTCATTTTATTGCTATGTATCTTTAGCAGAATGATAATGTTAGGCTTTCTGTTAGGCTTATGACCTGTCTAATCTCTGGTTCTAGGCTACTTTAATAGTTTCAGGTATGACTTCAATCTTACCTCCTTAAATCCAATCCCAAAGTACTTAACTCACAAAATATTTGTTCCACTAAAACCAATATATCTTGTAGACAGGTCTATGTTGTAGATTACAGGATTTGAATCTGGGTGATATTGTTAATTATATTTATCCTTCAGTAGTGCAGCCACTATGTAGAACCCTGTGTAGGAATGAAGCTTCTAGTTGGGAAGCAGCTCAGTTTCTGCATGCTTGGTGACATAAGCAAGTGGTCTTTTCAGCAATAGAACATTGGGTTATAGAAGGAGTAGCCAATAGCATTGGCAATATATTGTGATGTTTGGCTTGGGGCAAAATGACTCCTTAAGACAACAGCTCAGCAAGATGCAATTCATTTCCGGTACTGGAGGCTTTACATTGTAGCATAAGATGTCTCTTTTGGGCATTTTCTCCCCCACTATATGATTTCCACAATTATATGGTAATTTCATTTAGATTACTTTCGTATATACATTTTAGTAGTAGGATTCCATATGTTTATTTGAAAGTCTTTTAGTGTAATTTGTTCCACCTCATACTTCCTTTTTTACTCCACTCTTAAATCGCCTTCCCATTTAATCTTCCTAGCCTAGTTTCTCCTTTTTCTTTTTATAACACTATATTTTATTTTCCCTTCCTTGGAAAAGCGTCCCTTTCTCCTGACCCCTTACTAGGTATCTAACCTCTGTTATTTGGATTGAAGCACATTATAGAAAGCTGCAAAGCTAACACACACTTCTAAGGTAGGACGTGCACTATTTGTGTTTTGGGTCTGTATTACTTCACTCAGGCTACTCTTATGATTATTAGATTTTTAAATATGTAGGCCTTCCCTATCACTTCTGGTTAGTTTTGGTTTGAAGTCTACTTTTTGTCAGATATTAGTGTAGCAGTGTTTTTCTGTTTCTGAGTTCGAATTGCTTGGAATTCTTTTTCTATCCTTTAATCCTAAAGTGATGTCTGTCCTTGATGGTGAGGTGTGTTTCTCAGATGCAGCCAAAAGATGGATGCCATTTTATTTTCTTTTGTTTTTTTTACATGTGTTTATGCTTTTAAAAATTAATTACACTTTATTCACCTTGTATCCCCCAATAAGCCCCTTCCTCCTCCCCTGCCAATTCCACCCTCCCTCCCCCTTCTCCACGCATGCCCTTCCCCAAGTCTATTGATAGGGGAGGTTTTCCTCTCCTTCTTTCTGATCCTAGTTTATCAGCTCTCATCAGGTGTGGCTGTATTGTCTTCCTCTGTGGCCTGATAAGGCTGCTCCCCCATCAGGGTGAGGTGATCCAAGAGCAGGCCAATCAGTTCATGCCTGAGAAAGCCCCTTTTCAAATTACTAGGGAACTCACTTGGACACTGAACTGCCATGGGCTACATCTGTGCAGGGGTTCTAGGTTTTCTCCTTGCATGGTACTTGGTTGGAGTATCAGTCTCAGGAAAGACCCCTGTGCTTAGATTTTTTGGATCTGTTGCTCTCTTTGTGGAGCTCCTGTCCTCTCTCTATCTTACTAATTCCCATACCTTTCGTGAGATTCCATGCACTCTGTCCAACAGTTGGCCATAAGTCTCAGAATCTGCTTTGATATTTTGCAGGGCAGAGCCTTTCTATGGCCCTCTGTGACAGGCTCCTAACTTATTTCCTGTTTTCTTCTTCTTCTGATGTCCAGCCATTTTCTAATCTACTTCGTTAGTTAGTTTGTTTCTTTTATTGGGAAATTGATATCATTAATATTGAGAGTTATTAAATAATTTTATTGATTCCTATTATTTTGTTCTGATATCAGTTTCTACCTCCTTCTTGATTTACTCTTTTATTATTGATTTTTGGTGTCCTATTGTGTATAGTTAAATTCTTCAGACTGAGGTTTTTCTACCAGTGACTTCTGTAGATTTGGACTGGTGGACAGAACTGGCTTAACTGCAGTTTTACGATAAAATCTTTTACTGTATCTGTTGATTGTGATTGATAGTTTTATCAGGTGTAGTAGTCTGGACTGGCAGTTGTGCTCTCTCAGAGCTTGTGGAATATCTGCCCAAGCCATTTTTCCTTTCACACACTCCTTCAAAAAGTCAAGTGTTATTAGGATGGGCCTGCTTTCATACGTGACTTGCTCTTTTCCCCTTGCTGATTTTAATATCCTTTCTTGGTTTTGTGCATTTGATTACTATGTGTCACGGGGAGTTTCTTTTGTGGTCCAGTCAGTTTGGTTTTCTGTATGCTTCTTTCACCTTGATAGATATCTGTCCCTTTGCAATAAGGAAATTTTGTAGTATGATTTTGCTAAAAGTATTTTCTGTACCTTTGACCTGAGTTTCTTCTCCTAACTTTATACATATCGTTTATAAGTTTGGTCTTGTCATAGTGTCCAAGATTTCCTGACATTTTGTGCCTGAAAATTTTCAGGTTTATGAATACAAGACCCAGAAATAAACCCGAACACCTATGAATACTTGATTTTCAGCAAAGAAGCCAAAACCATTCAATGTAAAAAAGACAGCATCTTCAACAAATGGTGCTGGTCCAACTGGATGTCTACATGCAGAAAAATGAAAATAGATCCATATTTATCACCCTGCGCAAACTAAAGTCCAAGTGGATCAAAGACCTCAACATAAAACCAGATACACTAAATCTGTTAGAAGAAAAAGTGGGGAAGACCCTAGAACTCATTGGCACAAGAGACTACTTCCTGAACAGAACACCAACACAGGCCCTTAGAGCAACAATTGATAAATGGGACATCACAAAATTGAAAAGCTTCTCTAAAGCAAAAGACATTGTCATCAGAATAAAACGACAACCTATAGACTGGGAAAAGATGTTCACCAACACTATATCTGACAGAGGGCTGATATCCAGAATATATAAAGAACTCAAGAAGTTAGAAAGCAACAAACCGAGAAATCCAATTAAAAATGGGGTACAGAGCTAAACAGAGAATTCTCTGTAGAGGAATAAAGAATGGCAGAGAAATGCCTAAAAAGATGCTCAATGTCTTTAGCCATTAGAGAGATGCAAATCAAAATGACCCTGAGATTTCACCTTACACCCATGAAAATGGCAAAGATTGAAAACTGAAGTGACAGCAAATGCTGGAGAGGTTGTGGAGAATTGGGAACCCTCCTCCATTGCTGGTGGAAATGTAAACTTGTACAATCACTCTGGAAATCAATCTGGTCCTTTCTCAGACAATTAGGAATAATGCTTCCTCAAGATCCAGCTATACCACTCCTAGGCATATATCCAAAAGATGCTCAAGTACACAACAAGGACATTTGCTCAACTGTGTTTGTAGCAGCGTTATTCCTAATAGCCAGAATCTGGAAACAACCCAGATGTCCATTAACGGAGGAATGGCTACAGAAATTGTGGTACTTTTACACAATGGAATACTACTCAGCAATTAAAAACGAGGAAATCATGAAATTTGCAGGCAAATGATGGGATCTAGAAAAGATCATCCTGAGTGAGGTATCCCAGGAGCAGGAAGACACACATGGTATATTCTCACTTATATAGACCTATAAAATAGGATAATCATACTGAAATCTATACACCTAAAGAATATAAACAAGAAAGAGGAGCTGTGGTAATATGATCAATCCTCACTTAGAAAGACAAATGGGATGGACATTGGAAGTAGGAGAAAACAAGAAACAGGATAGCAGCTTACTGCAGAGGGCCTCTGAAAGACTCTACCATAACAGCTTATCAAAGCAGATGCTGAGACTCATAACCAAACCTTCAGTAGAGTGCAGGTAATTGTTTGATAAAAGGGGGAGTTAGTATGATCTGGAGAGGATAGGAGCTCCACAAGGACAAAATGTTTCAGGACATGGGGGTCTTCTATGAGACTGTTTCTCCAACTAAGGGCCATGTATGGATATAACCTAGAACCCCTGCCCAGATGTAGCCCATGGTAGCACAGTACCCAAGTGGGTTACCCTAATAAGGGGAGCAGGAACCATTTCTGACATGAACTCGATGATTGGCTCCTCTACCTCTACTCCACCCAGAGGGAGCAGCGGTCTTGCTAGGCCACAGAGGAGGACATTGCAGCCAGTACTGAAGATAACTGATAAACTAGGGTCAGATGGAAGGGGAGGAGGACCTCTCCTAGCAAGGGACCTGGAAAGGGACAGGGAGGAGATGAGGGAGGGAGGGTAGGATTGGGAGGGAATGAGGGAGGGTCTATGGCTGGGATACAAAGTAAATAACCTGTGATTAATATTAAAAAGTAAAAATTATAAATAAATAAATAAATAAATAAGTTCTGAAGATAACTATTAAAAAAACAAATTCAGGTTTAACAGCTTCTTAATCCAAGTTCTTCTATCCTGTCTCTCTTCCATTATTTTAATCCATTGATGAGGCTTACATCTGAAGTTTTTGTTTGACATCTTGAATTTTTCATTTTCAGTTTTGATTTCCTTTAGTGACTGTTTTTGTTTGTTACATTTTACTTTCATGCCTTGAATTTTTTCTATTATTTCTTTCAGGTTTTTTGTGTTTTCATGCTCTTCATCAAAGCATTTATTCATATCCATCTTAAGGTCTTTAACATATTCTTAGTTGTCTTTGTCTTGTGTTTTATCTAAATTTCTTTTCTCAGAGAGACATACAATAGGGTTGCCAGATTATGGAGGAAGCATACTGTTTTATTTTGTGTGTGTGTGTGTGTGTGTGTGTGCTAGCATCTGAAGTTATGACTTTGCAGTGTTTCTTGGTACATTAATTCTTGGTGTATATATTGAAAGGGGACATGGGAAAGGATTAAGGGACCCTAGGTAATGTACCAAAGGTTAGATTTCCTTGGTAGTGGTGGGATGGGTGAAGGGACTCCTGTGGCCAGTCTGTAGCAGGAATAGGAATAACAGGGACTGTTTCAGTCATGAACTTGATGGCTGACTCTTTGACCCTCCCCCATACATGCCGGGGAGTAACAGACTGGCTAGATCCCAGGGGAGGACATTGCAGCCAGCCCTGAGGAGACAGGATGAGCTGGGGTTGGATGGAAGGGGAGGAGGTCCTCCCCTGTTGGTGGACTGGGAGGGGGCGGGGAGGAGGGAGATGAGGGAGGGAGAGGGACGGTGGGAGGGAATGAAGGAGGGGGGCTACGCCTGGGATGCAAAGTACCTAACCTGTGATTGATATAAAAATA
The DNA here is from genome assembly GCA_028658305.1 of Pachyuromys duprasi. NCBI lineage: Eukaryota > Metazoa > Chordata > Mammalia > Rodentia > Muridae > Pachyuromys > Pachyuromys duprasi. Next base: position 49,239,183 of record CM053745.1, on the reverse strand, counting down.
AATAAATTTATTAAAAAAAGAGTAGCTTTATGTTTTGTTTCTTACTATCCTGACAGGGTCAAGGAAGAAAATATACAGAATTTAAGGCCATGTGTGCTGCAAGCCTATATGTCTAAAAGCTATCCCTTTTGGAGTAAATTGCATATTTCCTTTTTTATAAATTATTATTATTAACAATTTACTCACTTTGTATCCTGGTTATAGCCCCCTCCTTCATCTTCTCCTGGTCCCACCCTTTCTCCCTCTTCCTCCCCTTTCTCTCTTCCCCTAGTCTACTGATAGGAGAGGTCCTCCTCTTTTACTGTCTGACTCTAGTCAGTCAGGTCCCAGCAAGACTCCCTGGGTCCTCTTTCTCTGTGGGCTGGATAGGTCTCCCCTCCAGGGAAAAGCAATCAAGAAGCACGTAACTGAGTTCATGTCAGAGACTGTCTCTTCTCCCCTTACTAGGGAACCCACATGGAGAACGAGCTGTCTATGGGCTACATCTGAGCAGGGGATCTAGGTGCTCTCTATGTATGGTCTTTGTTTGATTGATCAGTCTCTGCAGTCCCCTCTTGGCCCTGCTTGTTTTGGGCTTTGTTGGCTTCTTTATGGGGCTGTCCCCTCTGAGTCCTTCTCCACCCCTTACTGCATAAGACTCCCTGTGCTCTGTCCAAAGTTTGGTTGTGAGTCTCTGCACCTTCTTCAATTCCCCTGATGGGTGGAGTCTTTTAGAGGACATCTGTGGTAGGCACACATCCTGTTCCCTCTCTTCCACCATTTCCAGTGTTTATTCTGTTTACCCTTCTGAATGGGCATTAAGCGTCTTTCCTCGGGTCCTTGTTGTTTAGCTTCTTTAGGTCTGTAGATTTTATTATGTTTATTATATAAGTGGCTAATATTCACTTAGAAGTGAATATATACCATGCGTGTCTTTCTGCTTCTGGGATGATCTTTTCTAGTTCCTTACATTTGTCTGCAAATTTCATGATGTATCTTATACTGACTATCCCTGTTTTTTCACAAATTAAACCATGTAGACAGTTTTAGTGTTTATAATCTTCAACATCTCACTTTGGTCTGCCATGATGTAATGTGCTTTGAAATGTGTGTGTGCATGAGAAAGGGAACAAGAGAGAGAGACAAAGACACACACACAGAGGAGAGTCTATTCTGGGAAATGAGAAAGAAGAAAGTTGAAAAGATTGAAACCCAGAAACTATGAAAAACCTATTAATGTGCTAATTCTTCTGGTTAATTCCAGAATAACCACATAGGCTGTGTTTGCTAGTCATGGCCAAGAACTTTTGATGACTAGTAAGTACAACTTAAAATCTATTCAACTGGTATGAATTAACTAACAAGAAGTGAATAGGGATTATTTAAATCTATGTAAGAGTATGAAAAATGGTCACTGAGAAGGAAACAGGTATACTACACACCTACTACCAATGCTCAAATTATTGCCAAAGAGGTGTGGAAAGATTATAAAAGTCAGAGATGGTTGGTGACTGCAAACAAGCTTCTCCTGGATAGAGTAGATGTGCTGCAAATATGTACTAGTAGCTGTTGTGACAGCATGCACTAAGCCTGTGCAAGCCCAAGCCAGAACAAATCCTAGCACAGGGTGGGAGGGGGGAACACAATCCCACCCCTAGACACGAGCAATTATTAAATATTACCTGTTAGAAGAGGGATAGTTTTCTCTAAGAAAGTATAGTCTCTGGTAAATTGATTATTCTGTAGTAGAAGATTTAAAATTCTCACCAAATTTTGGCTATCACATATTGGTCTCGAAGTATTAATGCAAGCAAGCAAGCAAGCTTGCAAGCAAGCAAGCAAACAAACAAACAAAAAACCCAAACCCAATGCCAAAACAAAACACCAAGTTAGGTGGCAAGGAAAAAGGGGGTGAATTTGGGAAAAGTTGTATCAGATGGGATGATGATCAAAACACATTGTACAAACCTCTTAACTAATAACAAAAACCAAACAAGTAGACATTCATGTCACACAGAGAATTTTTTATTCTAGTGGCATAATGAAAGAGAAAACTTAATCAAATTGTCTCAATGCAGAGGATCATCCTCCAAGGGACTGCACAGAATTGCAGAACAGGTGTGATAAGAGGGAGAAATTCAGTCAGGAAAACACGTGTTACCACTTTGTAATTAAACAACTAAAGATTTCTGAGATGATTTTGCTGGTGAAAAATTTTTTTACAGACATAGAATCACCTTCACCCACAGGACCCGCATGGAAGTGGTGGTCAGTAATACGATGTGGTTTCCTTAAGAAAAAGTGGAAAGAGGATCAAGGTCAAACCTTGCTGAAGCCACAACTCAGAACTACCATCAGCACAGCCATGCAGAGGGGCCTGGAGAATTGCACAGGAAGAGCAGCTAAGCCCCTTCACTTTAAGGATATGGTTTTAAGGACAGTTGTAAAGAAGTTCCAACATTCAGAAAAATTTAAAACATTCCATTGTGATACTTAAAAATCGTTTCAGAAGAACTTGATGTTAGCATTTGAACTGCCACAGGTGGAGGTGGGCAACTTGAGGAACATGCCAGTCAACACAGCTGACAGATATGTGAAAATATGATTAACTCAAAAGATAGTAAACAACAACAACAACAACAAAATGACATCAAGATGTCATCTTTCCTAATTGCATTATAATCTCTGCTGCTGAATCCTGGAATTTCCCGGGTTGCTCTGAAATTCACCTTAGGAGCTCAAGTGTTTGCTTGAAAAACTGAACGTTCAACCCTTTGCATACCTCATGTGCCAGCCAAGGAAAGTAACCAAAGATGAGAGCAGTGAGAGGAAATTGAAAGGAAGGCACTGAAACGCTCGCTGACGAGCTGACATCATTCCTTTCATTTCCAACTGTCAGGCTGCCAAGTCCAGGTTAAGGGTGAAAAGAAGGGCAGAAAAACATAAGAACTTGGTTTTAATTTACCTTGTCAGAAATACAAATAAGTTATTAATAAGGTAAGAGCAGGGCAGAGGTGAGGAGAAAGCCATGGAGTTTGGTGTTGGTAAGAAGTGAGGGACCATTTCCTCATAATTCATTATACAAGGGTAAATTTTTAATTAAGCAGAATTATTGGAAACCTTTATTGCATTTACATTTTTATTAAATATGGCCCGAGTAACCTGTAGGAATATTGTGCATATATTGGCATAGATCTTTTTTGGTAGAATTTCAAAATTACTATGTGTAAATTTTCATCAGCTAAAGGCTTTTGAGTAGCAACTTATATTTAAAGACATGGGTAATATTTAAAGGACCTGTTGACTTTTTAAACTGATGCTTTAGTGAAATAAAATTCTGAACCAGAAAATATTGTGAAATAAAGATGATGTGGCCACACCTAAGACTGAAAAAGTTAAGCATGTGTGGATTCTAATGATATGGCATGTATGTGTGTGTGTGTTCAGTAAGAGTGTGAACCTACATGTTTGGGTGGGCTTGTGTGAGTAATGCACACTTGGACATGAGTGTGTACATAGAGACCAGAGGATGGATATTTGTGTCTTCATCTATAAATGTCTACATTTCTAAAAATTTGGTCTCTGAGAATTTCATGCACAAATAAAATGTGAGGTTTTTGTTTGTTTTTAAATTTCACCCCCGGACTCCTTCCTCTCTTTTTCTATACCTTTCCACCACTGCTTTTGCCTCCCAGCTTCCTGGGTTCATTCTGAAAGCCCCCCAAGTCTTCTCAGTGTCTCAGCATGTGTATTCTTATAGGACGAGGTGTCGCGTTCTGAGAAAGCTGCCTGTCCCTCCCTCGGCAACCAGCAAATAACAATAGCTTTGAGCTTGCTTTTGAGGCAGAGTCTTTCAGTGTGCTGATAATTAAGCATTTTGGCTAGGCTAGCCGGCCAGGGAGACATGGTATCGCTTGTCTTCACTCTTGTCCCCAGCACTGAGATTATGTTCACCATACCTGGCTTTTAGGTAGGTTCTGGAGATGCCAAAAGCACTGTGCCTTCTAAGCTGTCTCCACAGCACTCTCATTACTTTTGATATAACATTTAGCAAACCCATAAGATTCTTTTCAAAACTCCCACTTTACCCTGCTCTATTCCTTTCCCTTCCCCTTTCTACTTCTTCCTGATTCCTTACTCTACCTCCACTTTTTTTGAGACAAGAAGTTCAAATTGACCTGAAACTCACTTAGTAATCAAGACTGGCCTGGCAGTCATGACCTTCTTGCCTCTCATCCCACAAGGACTGGGGTCACAGGCCTTAAACAGCACACCAAGCTTAGCCCTCTCTATTAGGAACAATAAGGACTGCATTTAGACTTGATTCAAGTAGACTCTTTATTCTGCTTTTAATTGTTTCCCAAATCTCTTTTCTTCTTCCTTCCTTATACCCCTTATACCAATGTCATTCTCTAAATCCTTTCCCTTTATCATTTATTGATTTATTTATTCATCTATCTGTCTGTCTGTCTGTCTGTCTGTCTGTCTGTCTGTCTATCTATCTGTCTGTTTATTTATGTGCCATGAAATGGGTGTGGAGGTTGGAGGACAACTTGTGGGAGTAATTTCTCCCTGTTCCAGGCATTGGCTTTTGTTCGCTGAGCCAGCTTGCCAAACCCCACATGACATTCTTTTGTAACCTTTTTTGGTGATTAACTCAGCTCAGTTTATCTTCCAGATGCAGGACAATTTTTCTCAAAGGACACACAGTACACTGTAATTAAAGCTTTGATTGCTAAAACTGGTGAAATGCGACTTTGTCAATAACTAACAGTGAGACAAAGGTGGAAACAAATGGTATTTCATGAAATAAACTGTAAGCAAAGAAGTTTTGAATGCATAAATATCATAAATGTCATAGAAATGAAAGGTTCCTAATTGAAGACTACTGATTCAGTTTGAATTTTTTTCCTCTTCAAAATATCTGTAGCATTTTATTTATTTTCCAGCTCCTCTATGACATGAAAAAATACTTAATGTTCTTTTAGCATTTTGCCTTACTTCAGTATCTTGTCCTTCAATTCCTTAAATACATACATTTTCTGTATTTGAACTTCTGTCATCTAAATTAATATTAAAGTCGTAACTAAAACACCTGCAACTTCCATAAATTCTATTTTAATATCATTTCTGTGAACTATTCAATTGTTTTTAAGGGAAAAAGTGAGCATTTCCTCCTTCAAATTTTTCCTATCTCAACTTGAGAACTTATAACTTCTTTCTCAGCTTGGCTCTTCATCATTCATTTCACATGAGAATTAGTAAGCTCTTCAAAGTTTCTTATACATTGTTTTTCTCATCTCCAGAGCAAAGTGCTTCAGAAAAGTCTTGGTTAGCAGACATTGTTTCAGTGATATTTTGGTACCGGTCTTCCAATATCAGTTTTCCCAAATAAACGACCTTAATGTTTGCACTTCATTTTCCTCGGGGTTTAAAATTATTTCCTGGAGGCTGTCTTAGATTTTGTCACTTTACTGCCTTGAAACTAATAAGGGCTAGCCTGTGCCCATACAATAAACTCAAGTTTTGTTGGCACAACATTTAAGGCCCTCTGCTGCAGTGGCCAGCCACATAGCATAATGTCTTCACAGTATCTGTCATTGGGCTCTCTAGTACAATAGATTCTTAGGGGGTATGTCTCCTGTTCAGTTCACTGTTTGTTCTCCTGAATAATATAATGCTGTCCCCTCCACTGTTTACTTGGTATGAACTGACTTTGTTGAACAAACATTCACATTGACTGGTTATTTTTCTTTTTCCCCTTCCTGTTCTATCACTTCAGTATGATACCTTAAAAACCAAAAACAGGGGTATCCAAGATGGCTGCCACGAGAGAACACTGTGTCTGAGGAGTAGGAGAGCAGAAACAACGCAGCAACCAGGAGACTGAACTCTGGGACCTAAAACGCCAGCATTGTGAGTGCCAGGTGAGCGGAACTCCTACAGTGAGAAAATCAAGTGGGAAAACCCTAGAGACACCCAGTTATTACCTGGAAAAATTTCCCGGTGACCAGCAGCGCACAGCTCTGATCTGAACGAGCAGCTGCCCGTACCCGCCATTATAGACTGGATCGCACAGTCTCGCGGGCAGTCTGGGGAGGAGCTGGGTACCATTTTCACTGAACTGCACCCTACAAGCTCACACTGCACCCGGGTTCTGCTTCAACCCGCGGGTGTGCGGCGGGCACAAACCGATCATCAGAACCACTCCAGACTGAGTGGATTGGGGGATTGTTTTGACCAGTCCGCACACTGCGGGGGCACGAGCCAAACACTTCCGCCAGCAAAAACTCAGTCCGTGTGTGAGTCCGCCAGCGTGTCTGGGAGGAACCTGAGTTCGGCCTGAACCCACGGGTGTGCGGTGGGCGTGATCCGATCTCCGGAACCACCACAAACTGAGTGGATTGGGGGACTGTTTTGACCAGTACGCACACTGCGGGGGCGCTCGCCGAACATTTCCGCCAGCAAAAACTCAGTCAGTGTGTGAGTCTGCCTGCGGGTCTGGGAGGGACCCGAGTTCTGTCTCAACCCACTGCTGAGAGGATCCTGGGACCATCTTGACCAGACCACACACTGAGGGCGAAAACTGCACGCATCCGCCAGCAAAAACCCCAGTTCAGGTGTCTGTCCACGGGCCAGACAGAGAAGGCCTCTGGCACCATTTCAGATAGCCCTGCATACAGCAGATGCACACCAACCCAAACCCAC
>CM053745.1:49208182-49231996 GCA_028658305.1 Pachyuromys duprasi | reverse complement strand
GTCAAGAACCTGCCATGGAGGGCCTTGGAAGGGCTCTGCCCTGTAGACTGTCGAAGTAGATGCTGATACTTATGGCCTACACTTGGGCAGAGTGCAGGAGTGGGAAATAGTGAGACCTGGAGGGGAAAGGAACTCCACAAGGAGATCAACAGAACCAAGTGATCTGAGCACAGGGCTCATGATGGCTGATGATCCAACCAGGTACCATGCATGGAGGTAGCCTAGGACTCCGGCACAGGTGTGGCCCATGGCAGTTCAGTGTCCAAGTGGATTCCCTAGTAATGGGAACAGGGACTGTCTCTGACATGAACTGATTGGCCTGCTTTTTGATCACCTCTCTCTGAGAGGGGAGCAGCCTTACCAGGCCACAGAGGAAGACAATGCAGCCACTCCTGATAAGACCTGATGGACTGGGATTAGAGGGAGGGAAAGGAGGATCTCCCCTATAGGTGCTCTTGGGGAGGAACATGGGTGCGGGGGGGGGGGGAGGAAGGAAGTGATTGGGACAGGAGGAGGGAGGGAACTACAGGGGTATATAAGGTGAATAAAATGTAATTAATAAAATTTTTTTTAAAAAGAATGCAATGTATGAAAACATCAAAGAACACACACATTATATATACAATGTATATATATATATGGTATATATATATATATATATACACATACATATGATGTATGTATGTATTTCCAGAGAAATATGTTTCTTTACCAGTTTTGCTACAGCTAGATATACTAAAAATACTATTTACTGGTTCTAAATTTGAACACCAATATATTACTAAATACAATTTATCTCCTTAATAAAATGTCATGAAAAAATTAACTAGAATAATGTCCACAGTATGTAGTTGATGTCCAAAAATCTTCATCCCTCTGCTCCTCCACCCATTTGTGCTTTCAAAATTGCATCTATGCCCTGACCACCTCTTGAAGATTCACTGCAGTCTAACATTCTACCTGGATAAAAAGGTACTTGGGAACTAGTTTTCACATTTAGTATTGCTCAGAATACAATACTACATAAGTGGTGTAAAATTCCTTAGCTTTCTTTTGACTCAATTCTCTTTCCCTTCCTAAGTAGAAATTAGTAAATTTGAGTTTCTCAGTTTGAACTCTTTCATGTCCCATTTTATTCCTTCTCTTTGATTCAGTTCCTAAAACTTCAGTCCCTGTCCTTAGTCCCGATGACCAAAGGCATTTGTGATTCAAGCAAGAGATAAATGTTTAGATTTTTTTCAATGATGTATAGAAAATCCTAAAACCTAAACCCACTCCTTCTATTCATAACGTTGTCATCAATTTTAAATCATATCCATAAAGCTGAGGATTCCCAGCATCTCCATGCTGCCCTCATACACCTCAAGATTAGAATATTTAGGTAGCCAACTATGCAAGAAATGTCATTCTCCAACACAGACATATGACTATGCTCCATATCTTTTTCACACTGAGTCACTTGTTATAACACTTCTCATTTATTGGAATCCTCTACATGGATCTGAATTTAATCAAGTAGAAATTTTTGCTAATTTTAGAAAGCTATTAATATAGGAGACTTATCTAAGCAATTTATTCTCTACCTTGATGACTGTTTAAATCACAAAATATTGAAATTGGCCTCTCGGGATATAGCTCAGTTCATGGAGTGCTTACCAGCAAAACAGAACAGGGACTGCCTCTGACATGAACTGATTGACCTGCTCTTTGATCACCTCACCCTGATGGAGGAACAGCCTCACCAGGCCACAGAGGAAGACAATGCAACCACTCCTGATAAGAGCTGATAGACTAGGATCAGAAGGAAGGAAAGGAAGACCTCCCCTATCAGTGGACATGGGGAGGGGCATGTGTGGAGAAGAGGGAGGGAAAGTGGGATTGGGAGGGGAGGAGGGAGGAGTTTATGGGGGGATACAAAGTGAATAAAGTATAATTAATAATAATAATAAAAATCTGAAGTCCTAGATCTTAGCACTTCGGAGCTAGGAGCAAGTGGAGATAGTTCAAGGTTTTCCTTAACAATTAAGTGGGTTTGAGTATGAGGCTAACCAGGGTACTCAAAGCCATGTTTCCAAACAAACAATAATCAGAAGATCCTAGAATTTTAACCCCTTTCTCTTTAGGCACTCACTTTGTGTACTGCAAAAATATCATCACCATATAATAAACTATATGCACTGCCCTTGAGTCTTAATCTATGGAGAGCCTCTCTCTCAATATTTTCCCACCCCACTTCAGTTTTGTATAGTATTCATCTAAATGTTCATTATGTCCACAGTGTGAACACAGAGTTGTAATCGGAACATCAACTTAGAATCCAAGCCTGGAGTTGGACAGGACAGGAAGGAAGTCCCAGATATTCACCAGCCAACCTGAATCTCAGCTACCACTTCCTTCTAATGGTCCCTGAAATGTCATGAATTCCAACCACAAACTCCAATTTAAAACATCCTAAATCACTTCCTCATAACAAAGCAATTTGCAAATGATAGATGCTGGGAGGAAAGGCAAAACCCGCTTTCCTCAGTGGAGTGACATTGAGAACATCAACCGCGAGCTAGGACAGGTCCCGTCCTCAGAATTACCTTGCAAACAAAAAATAGAACTCAATGGTTTGTTTGCTTGTTCTTTTGTAGGGGGTTGGTTTGGTTTGGTTTGTTTTAGCAGAGAGAAAAGACATGAATTTGGGTTGGTAGGAAGGTGGGAGAGAATCCGGGAAGCATTGGGGGAGAGAAACAAATATGATCAAAATAAATTGTGTAACATTCTCAAAGAATGATAAAAAAAAAATAGAAAAAAGAGAAAGGGGAAATTATGCAGGGCTGGAGAGATGCTCAGTGGTTAACACACTTACCTCTCTTCTACAGGACCTGACTCGAGCTACTGACACGTACAGCTGAGACTCACAACAAACTGTAACCCTAGCTCCAGGAAATGCAGTTTCTGGCTTCTGAACGCACTCTTTCTCACATGCATGAACTCATATACAGACAATGACACATAATATTTTTGAAATGATAAAAATAAATTTTTAATTTAAATAAAATAAAAAAACAATCAAATTATCATCCCAAATTTTATGTATACCTTAAATGTCCTTAAAGTGTTCTATCTACATCTTTACATTATATAGTATACATAAATTAGCTTCATGGGGGAAGACAATTCAGAACAACTTCACACTACAGCACCAAGAGAATAGCTTCCCGGTAACATTTCTATCATTAAAATGCTATCTGCAGTTCTGTCCAGTAAATGGCTATGCTGATAAGATGATTAACAGTTAAAATGTTCCTAACTGAATAAATTCTTTTGTTCAGTTAAAATGTTCTTAACTGAATAAATACTTTTGAAGTGGGTATTACACTCTGGATTGATCCCATGCACACATCTCAGAGGATGAGTCTGATTTATCTCTATGGTGTTGTGGAAATTCACTTAATCACACTGGTAAATTAATATAATATGGCATAAAGAAAATATATATAAACATTATAATAAAGTTTATAGAGTTGAGGATGAAAGATGCCAAATCTCCTGAATGTCACAGACCTATACAGAAATATTAATAGTCAATCTCTGGAGGGAAAATAAAACAGAATTATACACAACTGCTGGGAATAATGGTGGATGACTATGGTTCTAGTTCTTAGGAGTTTGTACATGGAGGATAAGTTAAAGGGAGCCTGGGCTACATAGTGAATTTTAGATTAGCATGGAGGATACAGTGAGTGCTTGTCTCTCATCTCTCACCAGTGGAAGCATTCAGGAAAGCAAGCCCCGCACCTTGCCCAGGCAGCACATTGGAGCCAGCCCTCCTGTTGGAGTTGTGGGTGAGTCAGCCAGAGGGCAGGAGAGCTGACTTTGCCACTCAACTGTCATGTGGTGGGACAGGCACAGACATAATGGACTCCATCCCTCACCCCAACACATACCTCAGTGCAGTCAGGAAAGCTGCCCACAGGGTATTCGTGAGGGCGGAAGCTAGCCCTGCTCCTCGCCAGCTGAAGAAGCACTCTGGAGAGGAGGCTCTGCACCTTACCTAAACAGCACAGCAGGGCAGTGAGAGGGAGAGCTATCTCCACCACTTGTCTGAGAGGAGGCAAGCAAGTTTGAGTACAATGCCTCCATCCTTCATCCCTCACCACCTGTGGCCCTGGGATCATGAGAAGAGAGCTGTCCCCACCACGTCTCTGCTCTGAGTTAGGGGTGTCCTCCATCCCCTCACCCTTTTTCACCATAGGCAGCCAGGAAAGCTGACCCCAGAGTCATGAGAGCTGATGAGCTGGCTCTGCCCCTCACCAACTGCAGTACTCAGGAAAGTTGGCCCTGTACCTCATCTGGTCAGAACAGCAGTGGAGGGTGTACAGTTGAGCTGGCCAAGAGAGTGAGAGACAGGAGAGCTGACCCTGGGCTCATCTGGCATGAGTTCGCATGGGTGCAGAGGTGATGCCTTCCCCCTTCCCCTTCTCCCCTTACCACTTGCAGTAGCTGAGAGAGCTTGTCCAGAAGGCATGAGAGCAGAAGAGATAACCCTGCCCCTCCCTGGATGTAGCACTCCAGTGAGCTGCCCCGCACCTGGTCTGGGCAACATAGTGGAGCCTTCCCTGATGGCAAAGTCCAGGCAGAGTGTTTGAGAGCAGAACTGTTCTATCCCCTCAGTCTGTAGAACTTGAGAAAGTGGGCTCCTGCACCTTGACTGCGCAGCACAGTGGAGCTGGTTCTGGAGGCATGGTTGTCAGTGACCCTGCCCCTGAGGACATGAAAGCCAGAAGAGCTGACCCTGTCTCCAACTGATGGAGGTGCTGACTGGCCTAGCTGGAGCAGGGCTGATGAGCTTGCCCTGATGGTGCAGACCTTAGGGTGTCTAGTTCAGCTACCACCCAGGCCTAGATCCGGGGCTCTGTATTTATCCACCCCAAAATCTGTATCATGCAAATGGTTGGGATGTGTCAAAAGGCCAGTCCTGCTATTCCAAAGCTGCAGGATCTCCAAGGCACAAAGCAACAACAGGATAACTGGGAGTCCCCTTGAGAATCCAATATTGATGGTGTCAACTACACCAATGACTTATTGCAAGGAATATTTGCAAGTGAAGATGTACAGACAGAAGGATACACTGTAGGACATACTGTGAAATACTACAGCTTCCACAAAGAGATGTTTTGTTTTGGTGGTGGTGGTATGTGTGTGTTTGTTTGTTTGTTATTTTTTTTGGGGGGGGGAGAGGCTGTGAGGGTAAAGAGCAATAGGAGGGGAAGGGGAAATGATCAAGACTGGGGTGCACGATGTGAAACTTACAAATAATCAATAAAAAGTTTTAAAAAACAAAAATAAGCAAAAAAAAAGGAGTTGTGGAAAATGCCATCATTTATTTTTCTTTCCTTTACTTACTGGAGACCTTGTGATGCTGTGTGTAAATTATCCCTACTCATCGTGTAGAAAAATGTGAGGTATTATAACTATAATCAATGAATCAATATGGCAATAATTTTAAAATTTTGCTTAAGTTGTGTTTTATCACTTTATACAAATTTATAGAGCAAAAGGGAAAGATTTGTATTATAAGTTTCTGGGTTTAAAGGAAAAGTCAGTAAGTAAAACCAAAATAAAATTACATATTTGTTTCTCCAGCATGCTAGTTTATATTAATTAATCCAACTTCACCATAAAATTCATAGAAAAATAAGTTTTTACAAACAAATGCTACAAATACATGAGTTATTTTTGACTCATGTCTTCAACTTAAAAAAATTTATTCTCGCCTACCCACCCCCAGAAACTCATGAGCTTTAAGTACAAAGATCTCTGAATCCAAAAATGTCAAAAGATTATTTTTGTATGTTGTAAGATTCAAGCCATGCCTCTTAGAAATGTAGAACTTGTTTGCCTGTAAGGCTGAGTGCATTTTGGAATAGCTTTGTGTTAGCTACAAATAACCATCTCTTCACACCCTAGCAACCGGGCTCTGTTTGAGCACAAGTTTTTGAAGAGTTCTTTCACTAGCTTTTCCCCTTCTTTGCACCCACCAACTTCCCTGGCATCACAGTTTTATAAAGGAAAGGGAAGGAGGGCAGAGGGAGAATAGAGGGAGTGAAGAGAGGGAGAAAAGGAGAGAGATGAGGAGGAAAGGGAGAGAGGGAGGGAGGAAGCTTTAAAAATCAGATAGTGCAGTGTTCCGTAGATAAAAAGTATATGAAATCAAAAGGTATGTTTTCACATATGCTTAACATGTATACTTGGCAATGTGGTCTTTCACTAAACAACAGGTTTACTGGTTATAAAGAGTTCAGTGACCCTTTTGCCCATGTGTGTTTTTTCTGTGTATAAAGAGAAAAGAGGGGGAAATTAGTTGAGAATGAGCCACTTTTAAGTTTCCTGTCAATATGTTGCTACAGCAACCATAGCTCTTGGTATCTAAGAAAGGACAGATGTCTTTATTTCAATCAATGTAAAATACTTATAGAAGGGAAAAGTAAAGAGGCAACAATATTCATCATTTCATTATTTAAAATGTGAATTACCCTAAGCTGGCTCTAAGCCATAGCTGGCATTCTCTAACGAGTATTCAAGCACTCCAATATTACATTATTTCATTTCCATTAATTAAGTGATTATACCAAATGCTGTCTTATAACATTTGGCTGAATTGGTTCATTAACAAAACAGTGGTTAATTTATATAATGATGATCATGTCATTCTGAAGTGTATTGACAAAGATAACTTTTCTTAATAAAAGTGGGTTTAGTCAAGGAGATAGAAAAGTGATAACAACCAGAAAAGGACCCAAAAATATCTTGTAATTTTTAGCTCAATGTGGTTGTGGGACTCTCTCTGTTCAGTACAGCTCATGCTGTGAATCCTTATAAAATACAGACAACATAGTATTTCAAGGTTTAGATAGCAAGGATAAAAATGTTACAAGAAGAGAAAAGAGAAAACAAAGTGGTCTTGAACACTCAGTCTTCTTGCCAGAGCCTCTGAAGTGATGGACTTGGACATGCATGCCACCACGAACATAGACTGTGAAACTTTAGCCTAGATGATACCTTGAATGAAGAGACTTGAGGATGAGAGAACAGCACTTTTCCTATTTCATTGTGTTATTGTTTTAGTTTTGCATATAAATGATAGGCCACATGGCCTTAACCTTTAGATTAATTTGTATTTAGAGGCCTATAGAGTGTCCTAATTCTGATAATCCAAAAATCTATCCCTAGATTAGAAAAAATTAGTAAAAGTCTTGGCCTCTTTTACTCTGTAAGGAAGAAATGAGCATTTTTCAATCCAAAGTAGTTTACAACTGTATATATCAATGATTAACCTTTTCCCTATAACTTATAGAATAAGGACACTGTAGTGAAAACAACAATGTTGGTTTCATTACAAGAGTACTGACTTCAGCTAACAATCTCTCAAACATCTGACCTATCTTGAAAACAAATGCCCTGCACAGGTGTAGACTCAGGAATATTCATTGTCATGTTTTTAACACTTTAACATGTCTCAGCTACTTAGTTTAATTGTATACACTTTCAATACAATATAAATTTATTGTTGCTGATGCAATATTGGGGCAATATTTTCCACTGTTTTTCCTAAGGGATGGTCTCAGACAGAATATTTGCTGTACTTGTAACATGGCAGCTAAATTGCACTGAAGGATTAGAGCTATGACCATGAGTTTAAGAGTCACACCAATGAGATTAAACACTACAAACTCAGCACAAGAGAACATGTTTCTTAGGAATGTTTTCTTGGAGTAGTAGTATATTTGCATAAAAAAGATGTTATTCTCTTCCAGAATATTTGAATAGTCACTTACTTTTGTGCAATGCTTATATATTAAAATAGAAATAGTGTGGCAATACATCATGTATATAGCCTCAGAGTTTATGACCCTAGTCACATATTTTTGAGATGTTGGAATTTCTCTGCTTTTTCATGGAAATAATTACAATTTGGCTATATTTTATCACATATGGTATTAGTCACCTGTTTTATATTAGACTTGTATTACTTAGTATACAAAATATTTTACAGATCATATTTTGTTATGACTATTGAAAATCTCTGCCTACCATGTTTACTGCTGCAACCCAGGAGTGGTCCGTGAGAGTTCCAGAGGCCCCTTGGGACTTCCTCACATTGACAAGGCATTTCACATCTCCAGGATCTACATTTGGATATGTATGACTTTTCTACAAGAAATGTTGAAGTCCATGCAGCCAAGCAATGCTTTTGGCTGCTCATCAGAGGATCTGTGGATTATGTGTTTCTATTCTAGGACTGGAACTATTTACCTTTTAAAGAACATAAGAAAATAAACTCAAGCTGCCTTTCAAACTATTACCTCTATGAGGGGATTCTATCTATATGGAAGACCTTCAGCAAAACAGCTGATGGACTATTTAAAATTTTTCTTCATGGACAATGATATAACTTTATCGTATGCAGTCTTTCATACACCAATCACTAGCTTTTCCAGGTGAAGGAAGATAAAGTAATTCTGAAGGAGACACACTGAGCAATAATAGAAAAAACTAAAGAGAAGTTTTTTTTTTCTTTTCTTTTCTTTTTTTCTTAGTCTGACAGTAGAAAACAAAAGTTGGAGGTGTGGGTGAGGGTGGGGAAAGAGGTGAGAGGCTTCCCATAAAAAAGTAGCTATTTCATTAGGATGAATGGTCTCATTTTTGCAGGGTTTTCTAAAACATTTGGTATCTTCTGGATTGCTCATTTCTTATGCATGAATCTTAGCATACATGTGGTAAAAAGAAAAGCCAGGGGACTTTCTGTTGTTTATTTTATTTTATTTTATTTTTTGGTCCTGATGTGCTTAGCTGTTTTTCTGTCTTCTGTCTATTTCCCAGTTCCCTGTGCATGCTTATTTTTATGTTAAAATATCACTGTATGTAGTGGAACAAAAAAGAAAAAGTATGTTTCCATTTTCCTAGTTAATGAAATTTGAACACACATATTTTACAGATTAGTTTCTTTAGGTGTACAGATTTTAGTAGGTTTAGCACAGGGCTCTTCTCTGAGACTGATATTCCAACCAAGTAGCATGCATGGAGATAACCTAGAACCCCTGAATGGATGTAGCCCATGGCAGTTCAGCCTCCAAGTGGGCTCCATAGTAATGGGAACAGGGACTGCCTCTGACATAAACTGATTGGCCTGCTCTTTGAACACCTCCCCCTGAGGGGGGAGCAGCCTTACCAGGCCACAGACAAGACAATGCAGCCACTCCTGATGAGACCTAATAGACTAGGATCAGAAAGAAGGAAAAGAAGACCTCCCCTCTCAGTGGGCTTGAGGAGGGTCATGTGTGGAGAAGGGGAAGGAAGGGAAGGGCTGGGAGGGGAGGAGGGAGGAAGCTACAGGGGGGATACAAAGTGAATAAAGTGTAATAATAATAAAAGAGGGAGGGATGGTGGGACTGGAGGAAAGAAAGGAGGGGATATGCTTGTGATATCAAGTGAATAAATACATAAATAAATTTTCACAAAAAGGGGAAAAATGCCAACTCTAGGGGGGATGGAGAACTCCAAAAAATCAAGTCCTTCTTAACACAACAGGACTGACACACATGCGCTTACAGAGACTGCCAGCATGTACAGCACCTGCTCAGGTCTGTGTAAGACAGGGTCTCAGCTTAGAGAAGTAGACACACCCCCTTATCACTAATCCAAGACCTATGTCCAATTCATAACCAAATGGAAAACTTAGTGCTCTTCATCAGAGTTCCACCGGTGATACAAACCATTCTTAAAAGCAGGCCCAATGTCCAGCAGCAGATGACCAACACAAAACAAACTCAATGACATCATTTCTTTTGTCTTTATAGGTCTTTTGCACACATATATCATTATATATAAAATATACACTATATCTTCCAATGAGGTGTTTTTATAGAATTCGTGTATGTACAAATGTGTGTGTCTCTACGTCTGTATGTTTTTTTCTGGTGCTTTTTTTGGCTCTTTTTCTTCTGTTGTTTGTTTGTTTTTTAATTTTATATTATCTTATATTATATTTCATTATATTATAATATTATTTAGATAGCTGATACTTTTCTAAGGAGAGACAGAAACAGACTAGACTTACTGGGAAGGAAAGTAGAAAGGAGTCCAGAGGACTTAGGGGAGGAGAAACCATAGTCGCAATATATTGTGTGAAAAGAATCTACTTAAAAAAAAAGAAAAACAAAGGGAAAATGAAAGGTAAAGAATCAAAGATTGGCTGAATATGGTGGAGGCACATGCCCATAATCCAAGAACTCGAGATACAGAGGCAGGATGATCTCTCTGGATTCAATGCCAGCCCAGTCTACATAGCCAGGTCCAGGACAGCCAGCACTAAATGGATAGACTCTGTACCAGAATTTTATAACAAATACTAGAGTTGTCTGGACACAAAACCTCACCCCTAAGCACGCTGTTTTCAACTGATACCTGGTAAAGGAAGAAAAATCAGTTTTCTCCAGTGGAGTAGCCCGGGGTACATCACCCACACTCTAGGGGAGGTCCATGCCAGGAGTGGACCAGTACAAACCTTACTCCCTGTTTGTGTATGTGTGCTTTTTGTTTGGTTTTGGTGTTATTTTGCATTATTGTAAATTTTTCAATTTTTTGTTTGGATTTTCATATTTTGAAGTAGTAAGAGAGAAAGCACATGAAATTGGGTATGTAGGTAGATAAGTAGGATCTGGGGAGTTAGGGTAAGGCAAAGAATATGGTTCAAACATATATGAAAAAAATAATCAATTAAAAGATATTTGAAAAAATCAGAAATGCCTACAATTAAATTTTTAAATTACTGGTAATCAAGACCTAGAAAAATTTTTAATTCATTTTTTTAAGAAATAAGTATACAACTCTAAGAAAAATACATATTAAAATTAACCAAAATTTAAGAGCCATCATAACAAAATTATTTCAATACGAAATATTAACATTAAGTCCAATTCCAAAAATATAAATATTTAGCAAAGAAATAGAAAGTCCCATCAATGAAATAAATGATGCAAAGATGACCAGATGGACTCTTTAGTATAAAGTACATACATGTTGTGCCCCCTTCAGCAGTACATATACAAAAACTGAAACTACAGAGAAAAGATTAGCATGGCCCCTGGCCGGATGACATGCAAATTCATGAAGCATTCCATATTGGGGGGAAGGGAAGCCACTGTCAGGATGTATTTTACAAAAGAAGAATAAATAAAAATTAAAAAAAAACACAGTAAAACAAAATTGTAAAAACATCATTGACGCACTAATAGATTTGTAGAAAAGGTTAATATGACAACCAGAGGGGGCTCTAATCTAAGGTCCTTGATTAATTGGGGAACATTTTGGTTTGGATTACTCAATGTTAAAAACGGACAAAATGGATTCTACCAATTCTATTCTCTAAGGTTTCCGGACTATGAAATACCTGGGGAAATAAAAATGGTGAACATTGCAGGTTACTGTTAGTTCCAGTTTTCACAGAAAGTTTTGCAATTAAATGCCATTTCACTTTACAAGAAAGCCAAGCTGAATTTAGACAACTTCAATGTCTCATGCTTTCTGTTTTCCTTAAAGAAAAATGTGTTATCATTTGGAAACAAGCTAAGAACTCACAGGAATATTTTACACGCCCTTCTTGGGAACATACAAAACCTTCTAAAGGGATATGCTGTAATTTTAAAAATAATTTTCTGCACTACATATAGGGAGAGTTGAAAATTTCAAGCACATAGATAATTCTTATAAAAATAAAAGTAGTTTAAGATGGATGGACAGGAATTCTCAATACTAAGTGAAGTTCTATTGGTAAGTACAAAAATGTCAAACAAAAATGTCATAACATTATTTCTATTGACATCTTTAAAAGTGTTCTACATATAACATTAAAATCCTCTAATATTTTTAAGTTTCATTCATTTCTTCCTTTTTACTTAAGATTTATTTTTGAAACAGGAAAAAGAAAAATGTGCCAGAATGTTCTGAATCGCTTATACTCGCCTCACTAAAATGAAAACATCTTGCATAATTGCATTAAAAATAACAAAATGTGAATATATATATATACATATATATATAGAGAGAGATGATAAATAGATAGGTAGATAGATATATAGATGATAGATAGATAGATGGACAGATGTATGTATGTGTAGATGGATGGACGGATGAATGGATGGGTAGATTATAGATAGACAGACAGACAGATATATGGAGAAACTGAAATGTGGTCTGAAGAATAAAACAGAAGGGGACCATTTAGTACCTTAAAGACAAGTAAATGAAATTAACAAGTGTGAACAATAGGGAGGCAATGAACTCAAAACATAGATAAGATACGTGAACAGAATGTAAGGAATCTGTGAGGCAATTAAAAAAAACAGAATATTGTGTCATCAAAGTTACAGAAGAGGACAAAGAGAGAAAGACTTAAAAGCTGCTTGAAGAAATGTTTCAAATCTGACAGAAAAAAAAACCTATATAATAAACAAATTAAGTGGACCACAATAGACTAAATCAAAAGAGTTTCCCTGACTTGCATGAAAATCAAACATTCTCAGGTGGACAAAATAAAAAAAAAAATTGTCAAAGCCAGGTTTAACCTGCAGATTGGATGCTGAGAGCCTACGTTGTATTTTCTTTCATGTGCTTCTGCTCACCTGTCCCAGTACCAACGTAGATGAACTTTAGTTTTTTTTAATGTATCACTTTGGAATAGATAATTGATAGGGAGATGATAGATAGATGGATAGATAGATAGATAGTGAATAGAGTAGAGAGATATAATGTTGAAATTAAAAATAACGTATTTTTTATGTTCCTTGTAAGTCCTTTTGATGTATTCATTCCCAACATTCTTTCTGATAAGGCTGCAGATGCTATCTGGATCAGATAAACCCCTTAAGTTAATTAACAATTACAAGGCACAGGGATTCTGAATAACAACTTAAATTCCAAACCTTAGTATTAACTAATTGGGAGTTGTCAATTTTCTTCACAATATTCGTCAGGGTTTCTTTTTTTCTTATTTTTCATTAAAACAAGTGTGTTAATTATATAAAGAAAAATGCATGATACTTAAATTGGGTTAAATATCATGTGACTTCAAACTTAATATACATAATAGATGATATGGAAATAAGTATTTGAGAAGGCACAGAATAATTTTTGGGAAATCTGCCTACAATGTGATAATCTACTTAGGGTGATCACCATCTTCACGGAGACTGAGCTTATTATTCTTTAATTTGTTCCCTCAAATCCTCTTCCACCTGTTATTGGCAAATAGAGAAATGAAATTACAAATACATGTTCACACAATTGCATTTACCACATACAGAAATATTAATGTCTAATTACCAATAGTCCCAGCCTATAGGTTGTACAAATTACAATGGTTTAAAAGACTCAAATGTACAGATTCTTTTCATAAAATATTTTAAAACTGAGAACAGTCAAACAATTACAATATAATGATTAAGAGAGCATACAAAACTTGCATGATCTAACCAAAGATTTCTCACTATTTTCTTAAATGAAAATCTAAACTTCCTTAGTTCTGCTTATCAAACTGTAATAATCAGATTATTATATTCTCCCATTTTCTACCCGTACTGTGCCCTGACCATTTTCTGACAAACAACCCATGTTGTAGTGTAACTAATTCCTCACGTCTTGAGTATCCTTTCCTCGTTTGTTGCTTCAAAACAGTTCACATGTTATTAAAGCCAGTTCATATAAATCTGTGCTTCTTTTCCAAACTAGAACTCCTCACAATAACTTCAACCTCCTTTAGGTGTTTAGTTGGATGTGCTTCCTCAGTAACAATTCCTATAGTCTATATACACTGATCAAGAATGTCGAATAAAGAAGCAAGAAGATCCCAAAACTGTTAATATGGCAGCACTAACAAAACCTATCTGCCTCATCCACACACTATGTAAAATCCAACAGTAAAAGTAGACACCTCCCAAATTATTTTTACATGAGTACATGAAGAGTGAACAGTACATGAAGAGTGAACAGGCTACTTAAAGAAGATACCAACTGTATGGAACCTTAGAATGAATGTGTTTATATCACTAAATGGAGAAAACTTCTAACAGCAAACAATTTACGGGCGAGGAGTTTGTGTCTGTCATCAACAGAAGGCTTCATAAAATAAGAAGCACTGGAATAACTAACAAATAATAATAACTGAAAAATATTTAACTCCAGTTTATACCAATGACGTAGGAAGACACAACGAGCACGATTTTCATTTTAATAACAATACAGAATGCAAATGAAAGATTACCACAGAACTCTATCATGTTGTCCTTATTTCAATTTCATGCTGTTCTTAACAAAGTTTCCAAGTAGCTTAGTGATCAAGTTTTGGTTTTGAGATGCAATCAGTCACTATGACTTTAGGAAGTGTCTGCTCTGCAACATAACAACAAGCTTAAAGTATTAAAATTAAAGTATTATAATTACTCCAAGAGTTCACGACTAATTGAGTCACGCTAATTAAACAAACATCATAAATGTGCCCACTGTTTGGCTATTCATTAAAGCAAAAGCTTCTTTGTTCACAGCAGTCTGAACCAAAAAGATCATGCACAAGACATGTGGCTACCAAGACACAATACTGGATGCTAGCATCTTCACTGCACTCTAATTTCACCTTGATTAAATTACATTTCATATTTTGCCTTCATTTTAAGATAGACTAATCTGGCACAAATATTTATTTTGCTCAGTGTTTTATACAGTCAGACTGAATTTAAAGACAATATGATTTATAATTTCTGCTAACGTAAAGCGAGGGCTCAAATAATCATGACAATGTACTAGCAGATGGAAAGAGTAATTTAGCCAGCAGACTAGTAATAATTTGATTTCCCAAATCCAATGACTCAAAACATGAATGTGGTCACTGATAAATTACATGCAAAGTGCAGGAAGCTTAAAGCCTTGGGTAACAGTTATTTTCAAAACCACATGTTTTTCTCCATTGTCCAAAAACACTTCCCTGATTATTCCATATATTTCATCATTAAATTTAAGCACCACATCGGGACTCTAACCCATAATATCAGACTCTCTCCTCAAAATATTTTCATAGTATGTTAAATTACAAAAAAGAAAAAAGAAGAATTTGGTGCTAAGTCATGTAACAGAAGTTTTTCTTACTTGTTATTTGTAATGCTAAAGTTCAAAAACAGAACCTTGAAATATTTTATTAGTGAGCTGCATCCCTAGCTATTGAAGGTGTGGAGGAAGGAGAGAGAAAACATTATATATTGTTGGTATGGATGGATGTAGACTGGTCTAGTTGCTGTACAAGTCAGTATGGCGGTACCTTGAAATTTCAGATTACAACTTCCATATGACCCAGCTATATTGCCTCTGAGTATTTCTCAAAGAATTAAAATCTATACATAATGAAGAAATGTATATATCTACATTTATCCAAATTACTGAATTAATCTAGGTGCTTATCAATGAGGGCTTAAAAAAGAACACGTTTGCAGGAAACTGATAACGGGACATTGAATAATTAGAAAGACAAGATTTTTCTTGATTTAGAAAGACAAGATTTTTTTCTTCATGTGCACAATCTCGAGGGGAATGAGGCAGGAAAGTAAAAGAGGGTCTAAGGGGAAATGAAGAAGATCTGGCAGAGGCCAGAGGGGTTAAGGGCAGGCTGGAAGAGGGTTAATAATATGATATGCATGTGTGAAAACATTAAATGCAGACTTCTCCTAGAATTCAGCAAGTCTGCTCCTAGATACAGAAGAGCGGAGTTTCCATTTTTGTAAGATGGAAGGAGGTTGTCCTAAGAAGACAGTAAACCAGTTATTATTTAAGCCATTCTACAAACTTATCAACTAATGACCAATTTTCACAGCATTAGATCATATTTAAAATGTTATTAAAATTTTAGCCAGCATATTTTAAATATTTTTGAAATTTTTCATAAATACTCATAGGTGAAAGGCTAAAATAGTAAGTTCTCCATGCACTGCTGCATTAATTTAATAAAACACTGTGTTTCACTATTATGAAAAAAAATTGTAGTATCTTGATGGGGAATAATTATCAGGATATTTACCTATGCTTGTGTATGGTCACTGTTTCTTTAAGAACATCTAAATAAAGTGTAAGCAGAGGCAAAATTCTATTCCAATATTTCCCATCAAGTTGTCTGTATGGTAAAGGGTTCCATTCACTTGAAGAAATAGACAACTTGTTTCTAATTCAAATAAACAAATTCTGAGCTCACCAAAATATGAATTCATAGACTACTGACCACGGATAATTACTATTTTTTTCTCTTGTTCATAGAAAATGTCACTTGGAATTATAAGATCCTTAATTATTTTATTCATGTTAAAAACTCTTCTTAAAATTCTATAAAAGTGGCCATGGAGTTTTCAGTCTCTCTATAAAAATCAATAAAGATTATATGAAAAATCCATGGTAATAAATGGTCCATCTCCAGATTACTTAAGAATTATCTATGTGCATATAAAGTGAGAGCTTCAAATTACTCTTCTCAAGGTAATACGGAGACTAATGTATCATTAAAGTTAGAGACTGCTCTAACAATCGTTAACTGAAGGAATGGACACCCAGCAACATGTACCTTCTTTTCAGGTAAAATATCCATCAAATTAAACCTTAATGTGTGTGGCAGGGGGCCGGGGGGCGGGGGGGAAGCAAGGCAAACAAGATAAAAGAAGTACTAGGTCTGAAGTTTACACAAAACACTTACTTTGGGAATGATGAATATAATCTACAAGTCAGAGACAGGAAAATCTCCAAACACTTAATACAAATACTTTGTTTCATAATGCAACAAAGGAAACCAATCTTAGAAACTATTTAGAGTTGATTTAAAATGAAAATTTAAGGAATAAAAGAGAAAGAAAAAAACTGGTCAAAATTTTCAGGATACAGCTAAAGAATTACTTAGAGAAAGCATTTTAACATAAATATTATTAGTAATTCTGCTGTATGTAAAAACATTACACTTAGGTAACCAAAAATAATAAAATAACAAAGATAAGAGTAAAAATAACAGTATGGTAGAACAGTCTCTGCATCTATATGTGTTTCCTATGCTTTTCTTCAGCTCTTTTTCTTGGGATTTGTTTATTTAAATTATTATTTCTGTTTCCTTTCTATCTTTCTTTCCTTTTATCTTTTTCTTTCTTTTTTCTTTATTTCTTTGATGCCTGTTTGTTTTCTGATGAGAGAGAACAAGAAAAGAGGTGAATTTGGGTTGTTTGGGAGGTGGGAAGGATCTGGGAGGTGTTGGGGGAGGGAGAGTCATAATCAAAATACATTGTAATTTAAAAATCTATTTTCAGCCTCTCTTAGTAGCACACACCTGTAGTCCCAGCACTCTGGAAGGGAGAGCCAGGCAAGCAGATTACTGTGAGTTTGAGCCAGCCTGGTCTCAAGTGAGTCCAAGAGATGCAAGCCTACACAAAGAAACCCTATCTCAAAAGAAAACAAAATAAAACAAAATTCTATTTTCAATAAAAATTGTAAAAGATTTACGATAGTATATAGTTAATAATACAACAAAATGAAAAAAGTATTTATGTTAAATGAGAAATAAAGAATGGCTTGTCAAATATCTTAGAGTTCAAAATTTCTACAAACTAAATGTAAAACAAAATTATGAGTTTCTCCAAGAAAATAAAACAAGCATAAAATATTGTGGGTGTAAGTAGCCATAGAATATCTAGTTAGATAAGAACAAAAAGACTTTTTTTAGTTAATTTTGTATCCAGACATTTTGCTGAAGGAGTTTGTCAGCCTTAGGAGTTCTCTGGTAGAATCTTGGCGGTCACTTGTGTATACTATCACATCATCTGTGGATAGCAATATTTTGACTACTTTTCCTCCAATTTCTATCCCATGATCTCCTTTAGTTGTCTTATTGATCTCTCTAGAACTTCCATTACTATACTGAAGAGATATGGTGAGAGGGGGCAGCCTTGCTTTGTCCCTGATATAGCAGGAACACTAGGTTTCTCTCCATTTAACTTGATGTTGACTATTGGATTACTGTGTTTAGTTTTGTCCCTTGAATCCCTGATCTCTACTTTAAACATGAAGAGGTGTTGGATTTTGTCAAAGGCCTTTTCAGCATCTAATGAGATGATCATGTGTTTATTTTTCTTTCTGTTTGTTTTTATGGTTGATTATGTTGATGGATATTGATATGTTGAACCATCCCTGCATTCCTGGGATGAAGCCTACTTGATCATGGTAGATGATATTTTTGATATGTTCCTGGATTCGTTTTACTAGTATCTTACTGAGTATTTTTGCATCAATGTTCATAAGAGAGATTGGTCTGAAGTTCTCTTTCTTTGTTGGGTATTTGCGTGGTTTGGGTATCTGAGTGATAAACAGCAGATTTCTTTACAGAGATCTTACTGGCCATTAAAAAATAAGATGACATGCTGAAATTGAAAGAAAGAACAGCACACTAAGTAGCTAACAAAGGGCCAACACTTCCAAGAACTCTGTATGCAAGAGAAAAGCCTTTAGAAACTAACAAAATATTTCCACCAAATAAGTGTAAACTGGTAGAATTCACCATCAGAATAGCTTACAAGAAATCACTGAAGGAGTCCAACACCAAATATGAAAGGGTGACTACTACCAATATAAATACAGATACACATGCATACAGTGCAGAATAGATGCCAAAAGGAGGCAGAGAAGAGAATCCAACCACAAAATTAAGCAACATGAATGATGGAAAATAATAAAGAATTAAAAAATATCAGAAACAAACAAAATGTAAGTAGGATGTTCATAAAAATAATTAAGCTTGATGGATTGAATTTATCACAAAAAAAGACAAAAAAAAAAACAGCCTAAGACCAAATTTATATTGCCTATGCAACCTACTAGGAATTACTTTAAGTAGACAAACAGGATGAAAGACAGCTCTTAGTAAAAGATATGCTATGCTGACAGACAACAGAAGTAAACAGGAAAACAATACTTAAATAAGGAAAAAAAAGAAGAGAATCAAAAACCAGGGCAGTAAGTATATATTACAAATTTATACAAAGATTAATAAAAACTATATAACAATTAAAATATATGTGCAACCAAATACATATATAAAATATCATTGGATTAAAGGGAGAGAAACCTCCAGGACAATAATACTTAACATCACTTCCTTTGATGGAGTGTCTAAACAGAAAATCAAACACCTGAGTTGAACCACACTACAAAGAAATAAATCCATTCAGCATTTACAGAGCATTTTATCCAACACAACAAAATGTACACTCTTCTCATTATTTCATGGTAAACCATATAGAACAGACCACAGGTTAAAGCACAGAATTTCATCAATTTTATTTTTAAAATTAAAAATAAAAATAAATCTTCTCATGCTACCATAGAATAAGACAATAAATTAACAACACGAAAAACAGTAGAAAATGTAAAAACATGTGGAAATGGAGCAGCATCCTCCTAAATTATAATTATCTGTTTGAAAATGTAAAGGAGAAACAAAAAGAAGCTCTTGAAAACTTTAAACATCAAAATGCAGTATTAAACCAAGCACAGATGCACATACCTGTAACCTTAGCATGCAGGAAACTGAGAAAAGATGAGAATTGTGAGTTGCAGTATAACACTAGCTAAATGTAAGTTCTAAAGATGTGTTTTTAAATGTATTAACAAGAAGGGTTATAGCAATAAATGTTTTTATCAAAAAATAGATCTCCTAATAAGCAATCTTATAATACATATAAAATATTTACTAAAGAAAGAAAAATAATATTGACTGTAATGGGGGAAGGAAATACAGTGCAGAGATAAATAAATTAAATTAAAACAAATGATTCAAATTATCAACAAAACAAAACTGGTTATTTGAAAATATATTTAAAATTAACAGGCTTCTAAGTATAATTTTTAAAAGAAAAATGATGGTAACCAAATAATTAAAATCCAAAAGGGCAAAGGAGACATCACCACCATATAGTATACGCAAACAATTAGAAAGAAAAAACTTAAAATAATACCATTTATATTTTCCATAAACTTCAAAACATAGAAATTCTCCATGCTAAAATATGTCATTGATGAACTGTATGAAGGAACAGATAAATGGAATGACACACCATGCTGATGAACACTCAAAAACGCTCCTATCAACTCACTAATTGACTCCAGTAACATCAGTTGCTCTTGAACAAACTTTCATGAGATAAGATCCAACAGGAAACCAAGCACATGTGTAAAATAATATCAGATTAAGATAGCAACACCTCCACCGCAATAGTAACTAAGACTCTAATATCATTCCCTTCCATGTGAATTTATGGATGGACTCAAAGCCTTCCTGCTCCTTTCAATTTGATATGGGGCACTCAAACTGGAGAAACCTGCATTACTGAGCACTTAGTTCAGATTTGAGGGTAAAGGCTTCAGATTCCTAGGTAAGTTAATATTTGAACTCAGAAATAAGAATTCAAGAAAATAAATAGAAACTAAGTAGAAAAAGAAGTAAAAGAGAAAAGAAATAAGATCAAGATTCATAGAAGTCACAGAAATTATACAAGAAAGAAATCAGAGAATATTTGCATATTAAGAAATAAATATGCCAAGATGACATTTTAAATGAATTTATGTGTATACTTCATAATTTTTCATTTATTACAGCAAAACTATACCTTACAAATGACTCTAAACTAAGTACAAGTAGATTTAATTATAGAATTTTAAACAAACAATGACATTCAAATCAGTTATTTTTACTTTTAGTTCACATGCATTGGTGTTCTATCTACATGTATGTCTGTATCAGAGCAGATACATCTCTGTATCAGTACTAAGGTGTCAGATCCCCTAGGACTGGAATTACAGCTGTGGTCTGTCATGTAGGTGCTAGGAATTCTAGAAGACCGCCCTGGTCCTCTAGAAGAGCAGCTAGTGCTCCTAACCACTGAGCTATCACTCCAGCCCGCTCAACTCAATTCTTTATATTTAAATAATGACTGAGTGATGGAAATTTTGGAACTGCTTAAAGAAGGTTGATGATAATTTTTTTTAAAATGCTCTTATTTTATGTGTGTGTGTGTGGGGGGGTGGCCCACATACATGAATGTGCATCTTGCATATGTGTGGTATCTGTGGAGGCCAAAAGAGGGCATTGTATCTTCTGGAAGTAGAGTTAAGAATGGCTGTGAGCTGCCATGTGAGTGCTGGGAACTGAACCATGCCACCAGCAGGAGCAGCCAGGGCTCTCCCTGCCAAGGATCTCTCCACCCCTTGCTGATGATGTTTGAAACAAGCTATAGTTTTAGTACCTGAGAAGATAATCTAATTTTTAATGTATCTGTGAACAAATAATCAAGTGAGGATTGCATTAAAACAAGACTAAATTTCAAATACATCATTATGGTCACAAACTTTGCTGTAATATCCTATATTATAGCCCATTAGGATTTATCGATTTATCAATAAAGTATCTATCTACATCTATAACATTGTTTCTGTCTAACTGAACTCGCAGTTTGACTATTACTTAAATAATATTTATCACCTCGTGCTGAAGTGTCTGCAGTGTAAAGATGGACACATCACATTAGTATAGAAGAGAGGGTATGGCTTCCTGTGATTCCCCCAGTCAGTGGCTAAAAGAATCTGGTGGAAAGTGTTAGGACTATAGTAAGCTTGTATGAAAGCATAAACCAAGTGAGATGACACATTCAATAAGGGCTTAATATGAAGTAGTGATTATTAGATAAAAATATTGTCAGAGGCTTATACTGACTGACAACAACTAAATCATGATCTTATCTATCAAAACACGGATAACAAAGCACCGCGCACTGCAAACAGGTTGTACTGCATGTATTTGGAGCTAGTGCCTTTCCAGGAATAGAAGCTTGACACATGAGACATTGTCTAAAGAATCCATTAAGAAATACGTTTGTCGTATTTTTCTTCCTAGTATCAAGCCTCCAGTCATTTTGAAATCTTTTGTTTCTAGGAGGAATTACAGAAATCCATTTCAATATTTCTTTGTCCTTTTTCAGTAGTTATCACCAAGCAAAATGTAACCAATAAACCTAAATCAATAAAGAAGACTTACTCTGGAATATGCGAAATATGTAGCGCACTAGTTATGCTAAATGAGTGCAATAAAATATGATTAACAAGAAGCACACATCCTTAGTGTTTAAAAAGGCTATCTAACATGAATAAATTAATTGAGATATAAGAGGTAACGATTGTAGATGAAATCTTGAATTTTAGAAAGGTATTTTCTTCTTGAAAGCTAAGAAAGGCATTCTTACTTAAGAATGAAATAGTATTTATTTGGGGATATTATAAATGGCACCTGAAGCATAAGGTGCATGTCACTAATTCTTAATATTGATTGACATGTACATTTAATAAACCGAGCTGTTCTGTTTAGAATTGATTTTTGCTGTCTCAGCCACAGTAGGGCTGAGAAGCTTCTTGACTTTTATTTGAATGAACAGTTTCCTTGTTAGACACGTTGGATTTGGGTTTGGATCAATAAAGATCTACTTGTCATTTCTGTTTCCTGTTAGAGCTCACAAAAGAGGGACTAATCGTGTTTATCTTTTCACTTGCCACTGTGAAATCTTTACCAATGCAGTTCTGGTCTGACTGAAGAATCTCAGTGAGAAATTGACAAAGGAAAAAATAGAAATTCTCTATTCCCCATATTTACATCTGTGAAAATCAGTTACTCTGAGCACGTATGAAAATTGCCAAACTTCAGCTATTTGCCTTTGCAGTACTTTGAGAGCACAAGTCCGCCTTTATCAAAGGTTTTTGTGAAATCCTGCTAAATCTTCTATGGATAACTCTTGGGTTACCTGAAAAGAAGCATGTTTGATTAAATTTAAAATCTTGTGAGGGCATTACTTGATTTGTTGTTTAACTTTTTGAGTTCTTTATATATTCTGGATATTAGCCCTCTGTCAGATGTAGGGTTCACGAAGATCTCTTCCCAGCCTGTAGGCTGTCGTTTTGTTCTGATGACAGTGTCCTTTGCTTTACAGAAGATTTTCAGTTTTATGAGGGCCCGTTTATTGATTGTGGATCTCAGTGCCTGAGCTGTTGGTGTTCTGTTCAGGAAGTTGTCTCCTGTGTCAATAAGTCCAAGGCTCTTCGCTGGTTTTTCTTCTAAGAGGTTAAGTGTGTCTGCTTTTATGTTGAGGTCTTTGATCCATTTGGACTTTAACAGCAACAAATCAAGTAATCCAATTAAAAATGGGGTACAAAGCTAACCAGAGAATTCTCAATAGAGGAATATCGAATGGCCGAGAAACACTTAAAGAAATGTTCAGTGTCTTTAGTCAACAGGAAAATGCAAATCAAAATGACCCTGACATTTCACCTTACATACATCAGAATAGCTCAGATCAAAAACTCAAGTGACAACACATGCTGGAGAGGATGTGGAGAAAGGGGAACCCTCCTCCATTGCTGGTGGGAATGTAAACTTGTACAACCACTTTGGAAATCAATCTGGCACTTTCTCAGACAATTAGGAATAACGTTTCCGAAAGAAACATATGGTATATACTCACTTATATAGACCTATAGGATAGGAAGGTCATGCTGAAATCTATACACCTAGGGAAGATAAACAAGAAGGAGGACCCAGGTTGGTATGATCAACGCTCGTTTAGATGAACAAATGGGATGGACATTGAATGGAGGACAAAACAAGCAACAGGACAGGAGCATACCAAAGAGGGCCTCTGAAAGAATCAATATAGCAAT
>CM053745.1:49189716-49207682 GCA_028658305.1 Pachyuromys duprasi | reverse complement strand
AGGGAGGATATACAAGAAGCAGGACCCAGGTTGGTATGATCAATGCTCATTTAGATGAACTAATAGGATGGACATTGAATGGAGGAGAAAACAAGTACCAGGACAGGAGCATACCAAAGAGGACCTATGAAAGAATCAGTATAGCAATGTATCAAAGCAGATATTAAATTAAGCCCTTGGCAGAGGGCGGGAAGTAATAATAAAAATAGGGGAAGTTAGTAAGACTGGGGGAGAACAAGAGCTCCACAAAGATCAAACTGAGCAGGGCACAGGGGTCTTATATGAGACAGTTTCTCCAACCAAGGACCATATATGGATATGGCCTAGAACCCCTGCTCAGATGTGGCCCATGATAACTCATTGTCGAACTGAAGACCCTAGTAAGGGAAACAGGGACTGTCTCAGTCTTGAACTTGATGGCTGGCTCTTCGACCCTCCCCCATACATGCCAGGGGGTATCAGCCTGGCTAGATCCCAGGGGAGAACATTGCAGCCAGCCCTGAGGAGACAAGATGATCTGGGGTCAGATGGAAGGGGAGGATCTCCAAATCCTGTTGGTGGACTTGGAGGGGGCGGGGAGGAGATGAGGGAGGGTTGGGGAGGGTGGGAGGGAATGAAGGAGGGGGCTACACATGGGATGCAAAATACCTAACCTGTGATTGATATAAAAATAAACAAATTTATAAAAAAGAAAGAAAAACTGAAACTAATAGTACCTATATGACCCAGCTATGGTAAGCATATTCAAAAGACTCTGTAATCTACCACAGAGATATTGTTCCCCCCATGTTTATTGCTAGGGTATTCAAGAAAATGGCATCATCCTATATGTCCATCAACTAATGAATGGATAATAAAAATGAAGTACCTGTATACAATGGAATCTTATTCAGCCTTTAAAGAAAAATGGTATCAAAAAGTGCACAGGAAAATGCATGGGACTGGAAAAAATATTATAGTAATGGGGTAACCTAGGCTCAGGAAGGCAAATGCCATATGTTCTATCTCACATGAGGACCCCAGCTTCTAATTTTTAGATATATATATATTTATGTAAAGGAGAATGCAGTAGATGCCAAGAGAAAATAGAAGATGACAGAAAGGGACTGGTGTGACCATGGCACAGAATCAACCCAAATTAAGTACATATGACAATGGTATAAGGAAATTTGGTGCTTATTGTTATAATTTTAAAAATAAATAAAAATTACCTTGTCTTTCCCCGACCCAAAAAAAGGGGGGTAGAGAGTTATTGCCAAGAAGCAGGATGAAACTAGCTGCTCACTCATCAAGGGAGGATGTGTTAAAGTTGTTTTTATAAAAACTGCGTTTATTTCTTAGTTTCTCCCTTAACCCAGCTATCACACAAATAATTGAGACTCTTTTATATGTGTTTAATAATAAACTTCACAACACAATAATTGAGCAGTTAAGTATCTATTCTTGACCCTCAAAGCTAATCTGGTTTCCTCCCACAGTACATCCCATAGATACCTGCATATCATAGCTTTTCCTGATGAGCTTTCTCTCACTCTCTCTCCTCTCTCTCTCATCTCTCCTGAGCATCTGCCTGTGGCTTAATCCCCCACTTTCTCTTCTAACTCCCCCTGCCTGGGCTGGCAGGAAGTCTGGCCCTATTCTCTCCCCTACTCAGCAATTGACTATAAGCTTTATTATTGGCATATAGGGGTTAATTGGGGAGAATTTATACCACATTGAGATGAGAGATTCTCAGAACAAGGCTTGCAACCAGATATGGGGAATACAGAAATAAGCATTTTGAATTACATAACCATATGCCTACAAGATGTCAGGGCTTAGGCTCCTTCAGTGACCCAAGAAAGTGTGACTACACAGGATCAAGTATCATCACCCAAATTTTCATAACTAAAGAATGATGGTTTTATAAAACCCATGAAATAACACTAATGGTCTTTCCCCCTTCCTTTTGTGGATTGGTAGAGACACTAAAGTACTGTTATCTTGATGAATCACAAACATGAAAGTACAGCAAGCACAAGAGCAAATTAACTTGCTACAAAGGTATTGTCCATCTTCTCCATCCTACAAAAATACGTCAGGATATGCCAGGCCAGTTTCTAGAGACCATTTGCTTTGTGCTCTTAATTCTGTGTTTGCAGTTATATTTTAAAAATATATAAATATATGCAGTTACATAAATTATATTTGTATAAAACTCATTGTTTTTTACATTTTATGTTCATAAATTTAAGGTTTAAAAGAAATAAACCACAAAAATCTATCTTTTAATAAGTTACTGGTATATGAAACCATAATAAATTTCTCAAAGTTAAGGAGCTATCCTAATCCTTTTTGTCCTAAATTTCACTAATTAAAATATATATATATATATATATATATATATATATATATATATATATATATTGTACTTTGGGCCAAAGCCCTAGAATTATACTTAAATTGTTACAGCATGACATGTTGAATATCTTGAATAGAATAAATTATAACAAATTGTGTCACTGTTGGAACAACCATTTGAATATGAGAATGGAAATCCCAATTGTGTAATTCAGATCGTTAGCCACAGGTGCAGGGAAAGGGGAGGGATTCTTATCTTTTTTTTGGTACAAATACCAGTTTTTTACGGCAGAAAATAACTAGCAAGAGGAATAAAATCATAGTTGGCACCAACACTGACTGCTGAGATGGCTAAAATGAAATGCTACAACACTCAGGACTACCTTCACTTAAAACACGATAATAAAAGAATCACAGCTGGACAAGACATTAAGGTCATTAAGGCCAGATCTCAGCCCAGTTTAGGAATGCCTTACCCTGTGTCCCTGACAGATGGTTCTCTGAGCTCCAACTAAAGTTCAATACCTTAAAAACAATAGTGTTCTTCACATTTATATAAATTTATATAAAAATAATTGTTACTTTTCAACTGCCGGAAATCACTAGTGTGATTTATGAGGCTATTTAACTAGAAATATTTTTGAGACTTACATATTTGAAAGAATGTTTAGATTAAAACTACATTGTTTAGTTTTTGAAACCTGAATACAGTCACTATCTGATGGTATGAAAAATTTCAGATTCATTTTTAAAAAATGTTTATTTTTCTCATAGTTTGTTTGGCTGGTTGGTTTGTGCCTGGTGACTTGAAGTTTAAAATTTTTCTCCAAGATGATAGAATTATGTCTGCTCCTGTTATCCTATGTATTTGTGCAAACAAATGAGAGCATCAAACAACCACAGGGCTATTTCACTGAGGCTCTTTGGAGTAAGTCCACTATTCTTTCAGTTTGTCACTCGTGCTCATTAAAAGAGAACCTATAACAACTAATGAGATCCTAGCTTCCTTTGTTTCCTTAACAGTTACCTTAGTTGTTATGATAAAACACCGTAACTGAAAGAGCCTTATGTAAGGAAGAGTTTGTCTTATGGCTCTAGAGGGAGATTTTAGAATTGTATGGAAGGCATAGTATCAGGTAGCCAGAACAAGGAGATGAGAGATTGTATCTCTCTCCACACAAATGAAACAAAGAGGGTGACCTGGGAATGGAACAAGGCTATGAACTCACAAGCCCAACTTCTGTAACATTCATCAACAGGGCTCTAACTCCACAACCTCCCCCAAACAGTGCCAACAATTGGATACCAAGCATTCAAACACAGATGCCTTATGGTTTCTTATTCAAACCATTACAATTTGGGTCAGAATGATTTACAGAAAATCTATACACATTTCTGGTTATCTTCCAGGCAAATAACTGTTTTCCCTTGCTTTTATATAGATGATTGTAAAGTGGAAATTTGTCCTCACAATTTTCCCTTTGCTTGATAATCTTACCACAGCAGACCCTACCTTCTGGAAGAAAAGTCTTTTGTCTTCAGTAGCTAGCTATAGTTCAGTGGGTGGATTATTTTGAGTGCAGTTTTCAAAGGAAGCTGTGAAGCACTCAGTGTGAGTCTAGGTTGCTTCCTCTCTGTAGAAAAGAGCTTGTTTTCTGCTCCAGTTCTCAACTGTCTTTTGCAGTTCATTCAGTTAAAGTATCAAGCGTAGGCAGAGGTGTAGCTAACAAGTCCCTATAAACATCTCGGAAGGGTCAGATGCTTGTATTTATTTTTATTAATTTTAGTCTCTTGATTCCCACTGGATTTTTTCTCTGAAAATGAAAAGTTTATGTAAAAGGCGAGAAACTGTTAGAAAAAAATGATGTGTCCAGATGGAGAGTAAACTTGTTTCTCTTTGGTTTTCATCTGTATGCTTGTTAAAATTGTGAGGCACAATACATGATTTATCATCTGTATAACACTTGTATTCTAGTGTAGCAATAGCATTTTCACCAGTACACTAAATTTATCTTGTGAAGGGAATTTCTCCACAACACCTATGCTGTCTCTTACAGTAACTCCTGCCACATGACTTTTAGCCCAAATAATTTGGCTATGATTTCCCAACTTGGTGAACCACCACCCCTGATCTATGGAAAGCAATACTGAGACAGAATTCCCTGTTACTATCACTTGAACCTAAGGCTTAAAGTAGCTGTCTTTAGCCGGAGGGAAATTCTTCATATGCCAAAAATACCCATTGATCTCTCTGATATATAAAATCTGGTGTCCTTCTTATAAAACTACAAGCACCTAAAGCATATTTTACCTAAAATATAACCATAATCATTCTATAACTCATATCCCAGTGGATCAAATGAGTCTATATTGCAAATCCATTGGTTTGAAGAGAAGAAAAAGAAAATAGACAATTGGTATTATGTTTGCCTTAACGCCTTTTATAAAGTAAAAATGGATAAAATCGTATAGGCCTCAAGGATAACCTGATTTTCAAAAAGGTATGAAAAGTTCTGTAAGTTCTATAATATTGGGGTAGTTAAATATAAACTCATAACTATTTTGCTAATTTTAAAATATTCTCTGCACTTGAAACAGGATTTGTACTGCTGTCTAATTCTAATTCTGTTTAATTCCAAAAAAGCCCATTGCTTCTCAAGACCAAAGACATTAAAACTCATTAGACACTATATGCATAAAATATGTAGTTCCAAGATATCAGCAGTATCTGAGACTGGATTTTGATGATTGGTTTGTGTTAATTAGACAAAAGTTCTCACTCATACAGAGAGTGAAAATGCACCGTGAACTGAGGGCTAAAGCTAAACAGGGAGCATTCTTTTTGGCAATGTCCTAATTCACAAATAAGTACATGTGAGGGCACAGGTGTGCTATCATTTGCAAAAACAAACGTGCTTCAGCAAATTCTATTAAATCCTCTCAACTTTCACTCCAAATGCAATAGTATTTTGATGCTGTGTATGTTGATATAAAAAGAACATCATGAACTGAAGTCTCCCTCCCCTGACAAAGGAACTCGACCTCATTAATGAGAAAAACAAAAAGAAGAAAGTTAAAATCAAAAACAGATGTTTGGCCCCAAAGAAGAAAACAATTCCCCTATGACAAATTTATAAGCAAGAGGAAATCAGGTCCCCTAAAAGAAGTGAAATGAGAGCAGACAGTGCAATTGCTAAACTTAAATAAAACTCTGTGTGCAGCAAATAGAGAGCACAGTCTCTCCAAAGAATCAAACTTGATAGTAACTCTTCAAATCAAATCAAATAGAGAGAAGAAATAAAATTTAGAATGTACCTAAATATTATTCATATATGAATGTTCTTTAAAACTGCCATGAAGTTCCAAAATATGTGTTTATATTAAATGTCATTTGGATATTGAGACATCAGGTATGTCCTATGATATGACATAAATATTTAAAGGATAATAGGTAAAAATTAAATGGCATAAGTAATGTGTATTTAATGTACAGGTCTTACTTCTTTAGCAATCGCACTGAAATAAAAACAAAGCAATTACAATCAGAGATGGTAGTAAATCTGGATCTGCCTTAACCCATGGCACCTTAACATATGCCCTTGTCTCAGCTGTTTTACATAAATGGTAGTAGGTACCAACGGTCTCTCTAAACTGTAAACACTTAAACTCAGTACCTTTGTTTAGAAAGTATATTTTAATTAGTCTGTTCTGATGTAAAATTTACAACGTTCACTTTTAAGTCAAATGTGATTTCGATTGAGTTTAGTGTTGATCCAGGTTAGCTGTGTTGGAAAGAGAATTAAATCTGAAGAATATTAACTATTTCCTTCTTATTTTCTTGAGATAGCTGAAGAAAATCATCACATGATGTTCCAGATGCAATTACTGCTGTGTACCTTTCTCTTAACCTGCCGCAACTTGAAATGTTTCTGAATGTCACTCTTCCTTGTTAATAAAAAAAAAGCTTGCCACACTATGACATTAGCTTGTGAAGCATACATAATCCATAGGTTGAAAGGTTTTAAGATTATTTTCTCCAACAAAACAATGCTTTTTTAGTTAAAATTTGAACCCCTAAGCCAGCAAAATTTATCAGTGGATAAATGTGCTTTCACTGTAAGTCTGACAACCTCACTGTAACCCTGGAAGTCACATAAAAATGGGAAGTGAGAACAGAACCCAAAAAGGTATGTTAGACCATCACAATGGCACTGTGGCATGTCCAGCCCCATACACAAAAAAATAATTTGTTAAAATGTTAAAAGAAACAATGGTCTAATTTGTTGAGATAACCATTTCGTTAGTCCTTAGTATTTTTGAGCAATATGACATTGCTTGAAATTGCATCAGGATACTTACATATATACTGAAAAAAATGCATATAAGTCCCTCTATTTTGCTGTAATAGACATGAATGGAATTAATGGCAGAATAACACAAAATATTTTTAAATTTTTAAGATATTTCCAATGGCCATAAAAGATTTTGTGTAAACAATGACAATGACACTAAGTATTAATTATATGGTAAATATTCAGCATGCTGTCCTTATGTGACTACATCCTATTATAATGAAAAATAATGGAACTGCAGATGTTATGGCTCCAAACCAGAAGAGGCCACATTCTGAGTAAGAAAACTCTCTGGTGGCCAGAACTGTTGAACACATGTCCCGAAACCAAGAGACACAAAAGCTGACACTAAATCTCTTTCCAACACAACTAAACTGAGTCAATATTAAATGCTGGCATGTTGAGAGAGACAAAACCAAACAGAAAATTCAGGTTTCTGTTTGCTTTACCTGAATTTAAAATTATTCATCATAAAATTTCTTGAGTTTTTTAAGAAAATAGCAACTGACTTTATACAACCGAAATAAAATTGGTTTTGTTTCACGATTTTAATAATTTCATAGTCATAAAGAAAAACAAGGGTATGGATTTCTTGGGACTTCTACAGGTGATACAGCCACTGAAGTTTTTTCCAGCTGAAGAGCTCAAAACAAGATTCCCAACATACTTATGAAAATACTCAGAAGCAGGAAGTTTTCTAGATAGTTCTTCCCATCTACATTCTGTCACAGTGGATGAGTAATGTTTCTGCTGTGAGGACATTTTTTAATTAATA
The DNA here is from genome assembly GCA_028658305.1 of Pachyuromys duprasi. NCBI lineage: Eukaryota > Metazoa > Chordata > Mammalia > Rodentia > Muridae > Pachyuromys > Pachyuromys duprasi. The sequence continues at coordinate 49,200,215 of CM053745.1, read as the reverse complement.
TTTTTATTAATTACAGTTTATTCACTTTGTATCCCAGCTGTAGCCCCCTCCCTCGTCCCATCCCAATCCCACCTTTCTTCCCTCATCTTCTCTCATGCCCCTCTCCCCAAGTCCACTGATATGGGAGGTCCTCCTCCCCTTCCCTCTGACCTCAGCCTATCAGGTCTCATCAGGGCTGGCTGCATTGTCTTCCTCTGTGCCTCCGTGGCCCAGCAAGGCTGCACCCCACTCAGGGAAAGGTGATCACAGAGCCAGTCACTCAGTTCATGTCAGAGGCAGTCCCTGTTCCCATTACTAGGGAATCCACTTGGATACTGAATTGCCATGGGCTATATCTGTGCAGGGATTCTAGGTTATCCCCATGCATGGTCCTTGGTTGGAGAATCAGTCTCAGAAAATAGCCATGTGCCCAGTATTTTTGCTTCTGTTGATCTCCTTGTGCAGTTCTTGTCCCCTCCAGGTCTTTATATCTCTCCCATTTCAAAAGATTCCCTGCACTCTGCCCAAAGTTTGGCCATGAGTCTCAGCATCTGCTTTGATACCCTATTGGGCAGATTCTTTCAAAGGCCCTCTGTGGTAGGCTCCTGTCCTGTTCCGTTTTCTCCCTCTTCCGATGTTTGTCCCATTTGCCTTTCTGAGTGAGGACTGATTATCTTACCCAGAGCCCTCCTTCTTGCTTAGCTCTTTGGGTGTACAGATTTTAGTGTTTGTCCTATATTATATGTCTAATAACCACTTATACGTGAGTATATACTGTGTGTGTCTTTCTGCTTCTGGGATACCTCACTCAGGACGATCCTCTCTAGAGCCCACCATTTGCCTACGAATTTCATGCTTTCCTTGTTTTTAATTGCTGAGTAGTATTCCATTGTGTAAATGTACCACAATTTCTGTATCCATTCCTCAGTTGAGGGGCATCTGGGTTGTTTCCAGGTTCTGGCTATTACGAATAAAGCTGCCATGAACATGGTTGAGCAAATGTCCTTGTGTGTACTTGAGTATATTTTGGATATGTGCCTAGGAGTGGTATAGCTGGATCTTAAGGTAGCACTATTCCTAACTATCTGAGAAAGTGCCAGGTTGATTTCCAAAGAGAGGACGTTTTAAAATATTACTTCTTTATTTTTTTTATTACTTCTTTGAGAATTTCATACAATGTATTCTGATCATATTCACCTTCCTCCCTCAACTCCTCCCAAATACACCCCACCTCCCTACCCACCCATTTTCTTACTTTCTTTATTTTAACCCATCAGCTCCAACTTGTTTTTGTCAACCACTTATGGTATGGGGACCTTCACTTAAGTGTAGTTATCATACCAGGATTGGGGGGGGGGGAGATATACCACTGAAGAAAACCGACTCTTCTACTCCAGCAGCCATCAAATGCCAACCTCTCCCCAGCTAGGGGTGGAACCTCATGCCCATCTTCCCCTTTTCCCTTGAAACTTGGTATGAGAAGATAACACAAATCACATGTACGCAGTCTTAACTGCCATGAATTGATATGTGCAACTCCTGAGCTGTGTCTTAAAAGCAGTTTCCTTGAGGTCATCTACCACCTCTTGTTCTCACAGTCTTTATGCTCCTCTCCCACAAAGATCCCTGAGCCACAGAGAAAGAAGTGTAATGCTGATATCCCATTTAGGAACGAGCACTCCACAATCTCTTAATTGTTACATATTAACTAGATATGGGTCTCCCTGTTAGTTGTCATCTATAGCAAGAGTGAGAATTGAGAGATGTACTGATGTCTGGACTCATTAATAAGTTAGTAAGGGGCACTTTAATAATATGTTCATTTATAAAAATAGAATAGTAGGATCTCCCCCTGGGACCTACCACATATCTACCCACAGATTCTAGGCCCCATTAATGGCACTGGGTATGGGTTCCAGCTCATGGAGGGGGCCTTAAACCCAAGTATAAAGTGGTTGTCTTCTCCCATAACATTAAAGCCACACCTGTACCCCATGAAATAATCATATTTCAGACTCTGCTGTTTCAAAATACCAATGTTCCCACTGGGATTTTGTAGAAAATATATTGGGTAACTTAAAATTCATTTCCCTTCACTTACATGTGTTCTAGCTGTATGTATACATATCTCATGCCATCTCAGATCAGTTTATGTTATACTAGACAGTTGATTTTGTTTTGACTTGACTTTGGTTTGGAGACATCTTGCTATATATTCCAGGCTGGTCTAGAACTCACCTTACAGCCCACAATAACCTCAAAGCGTGATCTTTCTACCTCACTTTCCAAGGTGCTGGGATTACAGGTGTATACCACCATGATTCTAGTTAAAGTTCAGCCATTTCATTTGACATTTGATCTTTTTCCAATATGATCAAAAACATCGTTCTGTGGGTGTGTGCGCGAGCGTGAGCACACGTGTGCTCCAGTGTGCATGGGTGTGTGCAAATGTGCGTGACTATGCTAATTTTCTTAAGCTCATTAACTAGGCTTGCTCTGAGGAACAGGCTCCTCTCACCCTCACAAGAGGTAGGATTGTATGAGGGATGCTGTGATGACTGGCTTTGCCAAGCATTCTGGGGAACGGGATTCAGGACCTCATGCTTGTCCAGCAATCCCTTTAGTGCTGCACCGTCCACACAGTCCTCTTGCACACTTTGTATCCTGAAAGCAGTTTCTAAGGCCATCTAGCCTTCCAATGGATTCATTACACATTAGCTCAAATATTGAGAATGCGTTCTTGGGTGTAACTTCACTACATTTGAACTGTACTGAATTTAATAAAATTCCAAGTTATTTTCCATCCCTAAGGAATCATAAGTAGAAGGTTTTAGAGACTCGGATATTTAACTACGTCAAATACTTATTTGAGCTTTATAAACTGAAAACGCCATCTGAAAAATGAACACTAAATCTCTACTCTACTCAGAAACTGCTTTATCTAAATTCTTTCTGAGAATTAGATTTTCAAAGAAACATCTATGGATTTGAATTTTTTCTAGAAAAGAAAGGAGAGGGTTGATAAGTGAATTCAAAGTGAATAACAAAGGGAACTACTAGATAAGCTGTGACACTGACTTTATTTATTATAGAATCCTATGAACAAATATGAAACAAATTTAAAATATCACTTTATTACTGGTTTGAAAAATTTATAAGTATATTAACATATTTTGATCCTACTCAATTCCTGTCTCTTTTCTCCCTCCCACTCCTAGAAATCTATTCATTTTCCCCAAAATTTTACTACTTTTTATGCCTTTTGCATACCTATGTGTGAAACTTACTGAGCATTTAATATGTTTAATAAGCATTGTTTGCATGAGTAAGGTGGGGTTTGTGTACTGCAGCAAAGCAAACAGTAACTGCCAATAGCTACTCAGGGAGTGGGGAGCTTCGTAAGTCCACCGTCATCCATGATAGTTTTATAGTATTTATAAATTGCTGTGACTTATAAAGTTCTGTGACTTCTTAACGACATTGGCTTAATAAATCAGGTTATAATTCAGAATCTAATTATAATGAATAAAAGCAAAATGCACATACAACTTTACTTTTTCATCTTTAGAAGAATTTATTTCTGAATTAGCCTATAACTCACTATGTAGGCCGTGTTGTTCTTGAACTAGTGGTAACTCCTCTCCCAAGCACTGGAATTACATGCATGAGCCAACAAGTCCCACTTCTCATTTAGGTTAGATAGGACTATTATTTTTTTCCTCCCATCATTAGTAAATGGAATTTAATACTCAGAAAACTCAACATTTTATGGGGTGATTGGATTTCACTAAGCAAAATCTATTATTCCATAAATCTGTAAAATATTAAAAGAAAAGAATTTTTATTGTATTTGGCATGTCATATAGTCACATTCTTTCACTAAGTTAGTATTTCTAGACTAAGCTCAGAACTGAAGTCTTAAAGAAACTTGAAGAAATCTTATCTATATGTTTATGTATTTGCATATTATTTATTTTGACACTAGGGACCAAACCTAGGTTCTCTTTCATGCTAGGCAAGTATGGAGAAATGCTCTTAACACTTTTATTTATTTATTTTTCTAATTTTAAGTTGAAGTCTTACTAGGCTGCTCAAGCTGGCCTTGGGCCTCCTCTACTTGGGGCAGCCTCTGGGTCTACAAGGTCGATGAAACAAATATCTCAACTCCACAATAAGACTTGATTTATAAAAATAAACTCCATGCTACCTTGAGAATAGATGCTAAATTGTTTTTGATAATCACTCCCACATATCACATTCTTTTCACCAATATACCATTTTAGTATGTATTACTATTATTGATTTGTCTTATTCTTTCAGACTACTAAAAAGAGTCTTCAGTAGGCAATAAATGATTCTATTTTCATATGTACTGTGAACCAATTACGAACAGTGATAGGTGAAACACTGTCTTAGTTAGAGTTAATATTACTATGAAGAAACATCAAAACAAAAACAACTTGGAGAAGAAAGGGTTTATTTGATTTACATATCCTGAATCACAATCCACTGAGGAAAGCCAGCTCAGGAAGTAAATGCAGGCAAGAACTTGGAGGCAAGAGCTGATACCTAAACGGGAAAGTGATGCTTACTGACTTTCTCCTCATGGCTTGCTCTGCATGCTTGCTTATAGAACCCAGAGAACATACTCACTGACAATGGGCTGGGTCCTCCTTTACCGATCACTGCTTAAGAAAATATTCTACAAGCCTGCCTACAGCCCAGCCTTTGGAGGTTTTCTCAGTTAGGATTTCCTCATCCCACATGGCTCTAGCTTGTGTATAGTTACATAAAACTAGCCAGCACAAAGACAATAATGACACTTTTCCAGAAATGACTTGACATTACATTAAACACACGCGCGCACACACACATTGATTTAGACAGCATGTATCATGCTTTTTCCCAAACAGAACATCTAGCTTTTTTCTCAAAAACCCACCATTTGGGGGGATTTGGAGTCATGGCTCAACCATTGAAAGCTTTGCTCTTCTTGCAGAGGACCTAGTTACATTACCAGTACCCACAAGGTGGCTTACAATCATAAGGAATTCCGGTTGCAGGAGATTCTGAAACCTTTTCTGACCTCTATAGGTACCTGAATGCACGTGGTACATATATACACTCAGGGGTATACACGCAGGCCACACACACACACACACACACACACACACACACACACACAAAATAAAAATAATTTAAAAAAAAAAGATTTCTGCCAGGCATGCTAGTGAATCTCTTCACTTGGGAGGCTGAGACACAAGAACTGAGAAATTCCATATCTGCCTGACCTATAGTGAGACTCTGCCTCAGAAAGCCAAGAAATAAAATTTAAAAAATAAATAAAGAAAAGAAAACAAGTAAAAGAAAAAGAAAGGCGCAAAGCTGCCCCTCCTCCTGCAGTGAAGTACTGTCATCTCTATCAGAACGTGCCCTGGCAATTTAAGAAAAGCACATAATATAATGTAATTCTCACACTCACTACGTTCTCATTTTCTTAACAGCTCCCTTGATATCAAAGATCTCCATCTGTCTGTCATTTACCACCTAGTACTATCATATGACTGAATTATTTCTTCTTTCAGTGACAAGAACACTAGATACATTTTTCATAAATGTGAGTGAAGTCCGTATAAAACCGCATCTGGCTTTCCTCTTTTTTTTTAAGATGACCCCATGTTTATTCATGGCAAGGGGGCATCTTTGTCACTCACATGTGCAGATGGCCAAAATGCCTACAGAAGAGAAGAAGATGGTGTGTGTCCCTTTATGGGATGGAAACGACTTCTGCAGTCTGCAAGAGAAATTGCAAAGTATTAGTTTTTCATCAGGAAACTATCATTCCTAATTCTGAAAGAATTTGAAAAATGCAAGGCAAGGGTGTTACTGATGTTTTCTGCTGAGAAGAGTCTTTGTTGAAGGGGGATGTTCTGGGTCATTAAGAGAGGGTTCTTTGGTCATAGAGTATGAGGAGAATCTCAGCTCGATCTGTCGTGATCTGTTGCGATTGCCCTCCTATATTCCTGACAAGACTTGGAAAATAATGATTAGAGGGCTGTAAATAGATGATTTGGTGAGCGAGTAGAACTGAAGGGTTTATCTGAGAGGGTTGGAGCAAGGGAAGGAGTGGAGATGGGACGACAGGGTGCATGGTGAGATGAAGGCAGCATATCCTTGACTCAGTGGGACACGGATTGGAGCCATTGCCAGGACTGTGGCACCAAAATGAGCCAGCAGACGTAGCAGGGAGCTGAAGAGCATCAAAGAAGGAAACCGCAGAAAATAGAGGACTTGTGTAAGGAATAGTATCTGCCCCGGAGTGAAAGGGAAAAAGGTCTCTTTTAGCTAGAGTTCCTCTACAACATATAAAAGGTCTTTTTTTCAGTAAATTTTTTATATTAATTACAGTTTATTTGCTTTGTATCCCTACTGTAGTTCCCCCCACTCATTCCCTCCCAATCCCACCCTCTCTCCCTCATCTCCTCCCATGCCCCTCTCCAAGTCCACTGATAGGGGAGGTCCTCCTCCCCTTCCATCTGACCCTAGCTTATCAGGTCTCATCAGGACTGGCTGCATTGTCCTCCTCTGTGGCCTAGCAAAGCTGTTCCTCCCTCGGGGGTGGGGGGAGGGTCAAAGAGCCAGCCACTGAGTTCATGTTAGAGACAGGCCCTGTTCCCCTTACTAGGGAACATACTTGGACACTGAGCTACTATGCACTACACCTGTGCAGGGGTCTAGGTTATATCCATGCATGGTTCTTGGCTGGAGAATCAGTCTCAGAAAAGACCCCTATGTCCAGATGTATTTGGTCCTTATGGAGCTCCTGTCCTCTCCAGGTCTTTAAAGATGGAGACGACTGCTTTAAATAATCATGTCTGTATTTGAAAATATGACAGCACATGATTTTGTTAACATCAAAGAGTTATACCTATACTCTAAGATTATATAGTAAATATATCTTATTTTGTCAAGCTGTGTAAAGAGACAACTTAATTCTAAGTTGTAGTCTCCCCAAAGAAATGCTTTTTAGTTTTCAATTTAGAAAGTATTCACCCAGAGACAGTGTCTGCTTTGTGAAGTATAAATGATTCGCTTTACAAAGTTTTCTAAAATTAAATATATCATCAGGACCTTTAAAAAAAAATCTCTACATTCTCCTTCCACAATCAACCAACAGACGAAGACGAAAACTGTCAGTTACAATTTACTTGTAACAAGGACAAACTTTAAATGCTAAAGCCAACTTTTTATCAATGGACAAATCTCTAGGTCACTAGATTCTGACAGCAGTAACCATAAAAAAATAGATTGGTTGCTTAGAGTCATATTTTGTAAAGATAACCAAGTTAAATGAGTTTTAAATATTTGCTTTTGGAAATTCTTAGAAAACATCCATAAGCATTACTGTCAAAGCCTACATATGTGTGGTAGGCTTCAAGGTGACAGGTTGGGTACTGTCCCTAGAGCTCGCTGTATGGCTAGAGACTCAAAGTACCACAGGTGAGCCCAAGTTGCAGAGGATCTTTCTCATTTAAGTCATCCCCTCCTGAGGAATCTAAGGCATTTGGATATCACTTAGAAGAATCATTTGTTGACTCTACAGATAGAAAACCAACTGTCAAAGACAGTGCTTGGGTGTGTAGGCTGCTCTTCTCTTTGGTTATGGGTGTGTAGGCTGATTTTCTCTTTGATTGTGATATCCTTTGCTGTGCGGAAGCATTTTAGTTCTGTGAGATCCCTTGTATAAATTGTTGGTCTTAATGCTTGCACTATGGGTGGCCTGCTCAGAATGTCTTTCTGTGACAATGAGTTTAAGCATATTCCATACTTTCTCCTCTATCATAGTCAGGGTACCATGTCTTTTGTTGAGGTCCTTTATCCATTTGGAGTTGAGTTTTGTGCAGGGTGAGAGATAAGGATCTAGTTTCTTTCTTCTGCAAGTAGCTATCCAGTTTGGTGAGCAACATTTGTTGAAAACTGTCTTTTCTTTAATGTGTATTGGTGGCCTCTGAATTATTTACTTTTCTGCTGCTGTGGTGAAACATGATCCAGGTAACATATAGAAGAGAGTTTGCATTTGGTATAAAGTTCCAGGGGTTTAAAATTCATATAATGGGGAAAGGGTAGAGGCATTTAACAGTCACGTTAGTTGTAATAAGTCATAAGCTGACAGTCAGCACTTGAACCACAAGCATGAAGCAGAAGAGGGGGTGGGGTTCACAAAAACAAGCACTGAAAATGGCCTGAAATACTTTCTCCAGTGACACACTTCTTCTAATAAATCCACCACATAAATTTCCCCTGGAACGGGAAAAGATCATCCTGAATGAGCTATCCCAGAAGCAGAAAGACACACACGGTATATCCTCACTTATATAGACATATAATATAGGATAAACCTACTAAACTCTGTACACCTAAAGAAACTAATCAAGAGGGAGGACTCTGGCTAAAATGCTCAGTCCCTATCCAGAAAGGCAAAGAGGATAGACATCAGAAGAGGGAGAAAACAGGAAAGAAGTCAGGAGCCTGCCACAGAGGGCCTCTGAAAGGCTCTGCCCGGCAGACTATCAAAGTAGATGCTGAGACTTTTGGCCAACCTTTGAACAGAGTGTATGGAATCTTATGAAAGATGTGGGAAATAGTAAGATAGGGAGAGGACAGGATCTCCACAAGGAGAGCAACAGAACCAAAAAATCTGAGCACAGGGATCTTTCCTGAGACTGATGCTCCAACCAAGTACCATGCATGGAGAAAACCTAGAACCCCTGCACAGATGTAGCCCATAGCAGTTCTGTGTCCAAGTGGGTTACAAAGTAATGGGAACAGGGACTGCCTCTGACATGAGCTGATTGGCCTGCTCTTTGATCACCTCCTCCTGAGGGGGGAGCAGCCTTACCAGGCCATAGAGGAACACAATGCAGCCACTCCTGATGAGAGCTGATAGACTAGGATCAGAAGGAAGGAGAGGAAGACCTCCCCTATCAGTGGACTTGGGGAGGGGCATGAGTGCAGAAGGGAGAGGAAGGAAGGGATTGGGAGGGGAGGAGGGAGGGAACTACAGAGGGGATAAAAAGTGAATAAAGTGTAATTAATAAAATTTTTTTCAAAAAATTTCCCCTGCCAACTTGGGACTCTGTGTTCAAGTACATGAGCTTATTCGCATTCAGATCATCACAGCTTCTTTGTCAAAAGTCAAGCAGCAATAAGAGTGTGGCTTTATATGTGGGTCCTCAATTCTATTTCATTGATCAATAAATGTTTTTTCTTTTACTTTTTATCGAAAATATGTCCTTCTCTCTTAAAAAATATACATATTCTTCTCTCATTATATAGAGACATATATAGAGAGAGAGATACACATATATTCAGTGCTTGGATAGCCTGAATAACTTTCCAAAGCTGTGAGTTGGATGACAGATATTTGGCATTCTCTTTAGTGATGGAGCACGAGCAGTTACAGTATAAACCCTGAAATTAGCTTTTGCTAAGAGGAACAATTGAATGTCAAGAATAAAGGGCACAACCAACTGAATTAGCATGCAACTCCCATACCAGTCAGGTGGTAGGTTTATGTACAAGGTACCTTACCTCACCCACAGCATCCTGATGTATTATTTTGGTTGACACTGAGGGCAAAGTAATTGCTATTTGTCTCTATGTTGAAACACATAGGGTATGGACACAAATTCTAAGGTTCTTCACTGGGCAACAGAATCCATCTTCCTGTCATGTGAGACATGAGGAGTAATTCATCTGTCCTGCAGATAAAAAGGAAGATTTTTTTTCTGGTTTGGCATACATGTACAGAGCTCTTATTTACCAAGCACCTTTGTCCTGTTATGAATCTAGCATGTAATTTACTCTGGTGGAATGGAACCTTCATCCAAGAGAGCTCGTCTTCCATCCAAGGGAACTATGTGAGCCTGGGGGTTTCTGACAAGGCAAGGAACACTGTAAATTTAACCTATTGTATTTAAGAATTAAGGGCTTTGTAACTAATTTTTATATACCTTAGTTTAATATTATTTTACATTAAATGAAATTTAATTTACATTAAAACTGTTTTGACTTACCTGATTTGGGCTTAACTTTGACAACATATATAGAATTCTACAAGATGGGTGATACCAAAATACCATATGATTTAACACAGAAATTGTCTCTCCGTTCAAGTTTGTCTCTACAGATAAATTACATTTGTCCTTAGCATGACTGGTCACTATATATATATATATATATATATATATATATATATAACTTGTTCAGACAACCTGAACAAGACACTGTTAGTTCTTACCTGCTAAAGACACAAACAGGACTTTTGAGGCTTGGAGAGGCAAACCACAGGTGGAAAGCATAAAGCAAAAAATTCTAGGCTATCTCAGGAACGGATACAAGTTTGGAGGCCCACAGAAGTGGGCATTCACATGGCAGTTCAGTGTCCTAGTGGGTTCCATAGTAATGGGAACAGGGACTGTCTCTGACATGAACTGATTGGCCTGCTTTTTGATCACCTC
>CM053745.1:49171968-49182365 GCA_028658305.1 Pachyuromys duprasi | reverse complement strand
GAAGGCTTGTCCTGGGTATTACTGATGCAGCAGGTCTGGATGGTCCTGAAGTGAGTGGGGGTGAGGGGTGGGGGCAAGGAGTTTTATCTCAGCAGTGGCTTTACAATAGAGCCCAGGGGAAATAGTACACAGCTCAGGACAGCTGAGTGTGTCCCAAGACACTGGGCAGGGCAGGGGGTTTGTTGGCTTGTTCAATGATGGCTGAGCCCAACAATGGAGGCGGCAGCATACAGCTTGGGGCCTACATCCAAATTTTTATTCAGTTTACTATAGAAGCATTCAATCTACTTCAAATCCATTCTCCATGTAGCTTTATGAACTTTCTTGAATTTTTTGTGAATGTTACCGTTCTTAATAGCAGCATTCCTTTATCTTATTGCAGAAAAACAAAACAAACAAACAAACAAAAACACTCCATGGCTTTGTCCAGCAATGTGTTTATAATCAAAACAGGCTCAGTTGGCCCTTGTGGCTGGTATCTGTAACTCCTTTACCATTAAATTTAACCCCAAACACACTTTCTCTAGTTCCTTAAAATGATAACACATTTCTGTATTTGTTCTTGACTAGTAATTTCTTTACTGTTAGTGTGACTCTTCAGGGTTTTTTTGTTTGGTTGGGTTGGGTTGGTTTGGTTTGGTTTGGTTTGGTTTTTTGAAACAGGGTTTCTGTGTGCAACCTTGGCTATCCTAGACTCGAGTTCAGGCTGGCCTTGAACTCACAGAGATTGGCCTGCCTCTGCATCCCAGAGTGCTGGAATTACAGGTGGGCACCGCTGTAGCTGGTTCAGTTTTTTGTTGTTTGTTTTTTGTTGTTTTTCATCTTAGAAAGCTTCCTGCCAGAGTGTTACCTGAACCTCAAAATTGGTACTTTCATATCATCATGGAAGTGACACTGTTTAATACTTGGTTCTATTTATTCAAAGTGTACCTGCAACCTCCCAGGGGTAAAAGGATATCTATGTCTGTGTATTGGGTATACCCAAATTCCAGCAACCTGATTTTGAGATACATAGTACATAATATTTTGAGGTCAAATACATGAAAATTCCAAACCTGATAATGTCTGCAATATGAGTTTTACTATTATCATATGACTTAATTAGCTAAAGGATAAAAATAAAGCAAATGCAAAAATCTAAGACTCTTTTGGAGGAGTTTCAAATGAATTCAAAAATTTTTAGTTGTCTTTCATTAGTAATTCAGAAAGGACACATGCAAATTGGTAGAAGGTTGTTTCATTTCAGAGTTTACTGAAAGTCAAACTAGTTTTTTTTTCCTCTGTCATAATCTCAGATTAATAGAAATACGAAAGCAAATTAAATTTAAATTTAAAATGTTTTCTGAAGTTTGTCTTAAGAAGTAGCTCAGTTTTCTCATTCCTATTCAGAGTCTGCCTAAAAAAACTACTTGAGTCAGTCTTCCAATTTGCGGAGATGGCGTCAATTGCCTGGCAGTTGAGTGGGACACAACTTGACATGTTCCTACCCACTTGGCAGGAATATCTGTGTGGTTTGCAATTACACCAGTGTTGACTTAGCAGATGGACACAGGTGACTCGCCCAGGACAACAGAAAAAATAACCTAAGAATCAAGCCTCTACATAGTCCCACATATCACCAAATAATGTTGCAAACCTTGTACTTGCATCGAAATTTGGAAATCATTTTTCAAAGTGGCACGTTAAAGTGAGCAGTTGAAAAGGTAGATATTAAGTAAGGGATCCTACTGAATTTTATCTAATGGTTATTTCATATTTACTTATAGATTTGATTATTGATAATACACTGGTTTCCATTCGTTTTCTCCTCAGGTGTGCATATCTGGAGAGTGAAACTGATTGAAGATCTGGGTGCATATATAGACTCATATGTGTATTATTTCTTTTATCAGTTTGCTTAATCTATCATGTAGTTTCCTGATGTGCTTTACAAATATTTACTAGTTCACTGTAAAATTTCTGTTTAAAGTTATTAACTTACAAAAGCATCACTACTGGGAATTCTAAAGCATAGTTCATCATATTTATGAAAATAAGAAAATGGTTTAGAAAACCTCAGTAAAAAAATCTCCTGTAAAATTTTATTAACAGCAGTTCCTAAAATTTTCAACCTTTTTATAAATTTAGGCTAAGACGTAATTTAGTCATGCTAAAGTTATTACTTCCCTTCAGTAAAGTGAAAAAAATGTAAAGAAAACCTGCAGTTACTCCAGTTACTCTGCGTAATGCTCATTAACGCAGCCAGAGATTAATAAATTATAATGTATATTAATATATTATGTGTACCAATATATGTTACCTAGACTTTTTAAAACAACTCATTTAATATGTAAGAGATATTTTTGCTAAAGAAGTTTCTGGGTTTTTTTTTAAATAATTTCTCCCTCTCCCACAGCAAATATAACAATTTCGTAGTACTTTATAACTTCCATCTCCATACATGCACTTCATCCTTATACACAAGCTAGATTTTAATGCTTGTTGTTGACGCTGGCACATACTCATGTTTACAGGTGATTCACCCCAAACACTGATTAAACGACAAACTTGAGTGATGATAAACAGGTACACTGAGAAAGTAATAATGATGAGTGAGATTGCTTGCTCTTTTACTGCCAACAAACCATCAGACAGAATTCAGCTCACATAAAAAGTTATCCCCAAACAAATCAGCATGGCTGGCAGCCTTGTCAAGCATGTAGATGAACTTGATAACCCTCTCTCCTTAGAGAATTCATGAAAATTATACCCCTGTCTGCTTTATTTGTCTGGAATTGAAATGTCCAGAAATTTGCAGTGGGACCACTAGCTTCTAAACTACTAAATCAACTGAATATATATTGCAGTGTCTGTCCAGTACTGAAAGTATGATATGTAAAGACCAGTAATGCAGTCTGAAACATATTACAGAACCTAAGGGTTTGCTAACAATAATGTATAGGATAGCTAAAGGGAAGCATTATTGGATTCCAATAACTATTGAGCACTGTTATCCTAAAGCTATAAAAATTGAGAGCATGAAGAATTATTATATCTTGTTTAAAGTTAATGAAAAATAATGAAAAGCTTTCTGATTTGCTTTCTAATACAGTCTCTAACATCCAGGTTTGTTTGTTTTTTTACTTCTTATAATTAGCTTTTATATTCAGTGTCTGACAAAATTCAGTTTCCCTAATATTTAGTAGTTTAACTGATAAAATATACACAGAAACACACATACTCACACCTGAGGACGCTGGCATGTGCAAGCATTCTTAACCTTTTTATGAGTATGCCTTCTGGATGTCTGGCTTAATCTCATAGCTATCCTTACTACCCTCACTAGCTAGTACAATATATAATATACTTCTGGTAAATTTTATTATAGGTTGACTGTAGAGAGTAGCAAAATCCAACTTGGTTCTTTTATAATATAATGGGGTGAAGGATTATAACTTCCTTGAATATGAAAGTGACATTTTATCTCTTTCTTAGCACCCATTTCAAAAAGACAGTATCCTTTCAAAAAAAGTCATATGGAAAACCACTACTACAGAAGCATTGTAAAATGTAATATATATTATATTTATATTATAATATTATAATATATATATATCAAACATTAAAATGGAATTGGCCAGTAACCGGGAGAAATACCCCAACTAGACACCATGCACTATGAAAAAAAGATAAACAACCTAGTACCAGAAATAGGTTACTATATTTGGAGTTGCTAACCAGTGGGTTCCCATAGACCCCTCCATAGACTACAGGCAATTACCCATGTTATAGATTACTCTTCATAAAATAACACTTGCTGAGGACGTCACATACTTGAGTCACCAAACATGGACAAATGGTACTCAGCTGGACGTTTCATCCCAACTGGATAGCTTTCAAAGTACTAGACGATGCTATGCACACTACTGAGAGAAAAGGTAACCATCAATGACTCCTAGCTGTGAACCCTAAGAGCTACAGTAATAATGTACCTGGCAAGATATACCTACGGGCACACTTGTAACATGAATGGTTTTGGAGTAACCAACCAATTTTTTATGTTTATGTGTGTTTTTCCTGCAAGTATGTGTACCACATGCATGTAGTGCCCCCTTAGCATCCAGAACAGGGCATCGGAAGCCCTGTTAGCAGAGTTACAAATGGTTGTGAGCCACAGTATGGGTGCTAAGAATCGAACCTAGACCTTCTAGGAGAGCAGTCAGTGCTCTTAACCACTGAACCGTCTCTCCACCCCTACAGACCAAATTTTAGTAGTACTTAAGGCCTGTTGCATGAGAGGGAACTGTTATGTGCGATAAATAAATTTAAAAGTACATTTTCAATTCTTTCAAATGTTATATGATAATCTATTTACTCATCCTTGTTTCCTTTACTCAGGATTGCTCTCTAACCTACATTTCACCCCACTCCCTTAGGAATTCCTTGATGTGCAAAAACATGAATATATTCACATACTAAACAGACAGAGCTGTGTTTGAATTACAAATTTTCTGTATTTGCAAGTGATTTAGTATCTTTAAGACTCACTTTCTTCAATTATCATCTTTTATAAAACCTAAAAATACATAACTTAAAAGCTATGTGATTGAAATTGGATGGTGCCTGTAGAAAGGGCTTAATACACATTAGCTATAATTATTACATTTTATTTTGAAATCAAGGAAGGAGACTCTAATCTTTCTATAATTAAGATATATGAGTAATTTAAAAATGTTAAGCCTAAGGCTGTTGTCTCAGCATACTTATTAAGAGCAAAGTCTTGGAAATGGGCCAGTCTTAGGTCTGGGTTTGAATCCTTAGCTCTGCTGTTTACTTGCCGTGTAAACCTGAAGTCATTACTCAGCCTTTTGAGTTTCTTTTCCTCATTTTAAAGAGTTGATCATAACACGTCATTCAGATTGCTGCCAAGATTAAATGAAGTAGAGTGTAAAATGTATAGAACTTGGTGTATATTTAATGCTGAGTACATGTTAAACTTTTTATTATTTAAGTTATTATTTCCCTGACAATTCTAAGAGTTTGTGTTTTAAAATAAAGTGTTTTCATAAGACAGACACTGGAGTTTTGATTGGCGTAGGGATGAGGGTCTAGACTTCAATGAAATAAGACAGGGAAAAGTCTCTTTGGGATGTACAGGAACATTCTAAGTATCTCTGTATGTATTGACTTCTAGCAATAGTTATTCTTTATAAAGAATATCTCAACTGTGGGCTCCTAAACGAAGGGCTCTGAGCCAAGTCAAGGTAGAAGACTGTTATGCCAATCACTTTCCACATGCTTGAGTGTGTGTGATTACTCTGGCTTAAGACTGAATTTACTATGGCTTGCTTTGCCCTGTGGATTTTGACTACAGATTATTCTCCATAAATTCATATTGTACGCATCCTTTTCTCCTCTCCCTATGGTTAAACTATGCTGGTCTCAACATAGTCTAAATACGAAAAAAGGGGGGGGGAACTTAGGAGTATTCTATGTCGAACATACCAAGACTCATTAGCACCCAGTCGTTCTGCATGTTTGCTTCTGAGGAACAAACTAGAAAAGCTGCAAGAATAACCCAATGAGAAACACGTCACATTGGGAAAAGATAACATTTTATGTAATCAGGCAATTATTTATCAATAAAAATTTAAACAAAGCATAGTGAAAATGCTCAGAGTAAAAATGCCAGAAAGAACAGTTATAAAATAAGCAATCAAGATCCCAAAGCCAAAGCAATTATGATAAAACTATTTGTGGAAATGTACTAAATTTCTCAAAACCTCAACAGAAAAGATTCTCAAATCTCCTTGGAACTCTTCTCAAATAGATCTTTAAAGACTTACACTGCAGATAAAGGAATAAAGGTTATTTATATTCAATAAAATAAATGTAGGATATAAGGTTGCGAAATTACAAACTGAAGACAAAATTTCTTAGACAAAAATATCTCAACACAGACATTTATAGATGTGTCTTTTTAGGAGTTCTTATGTTGGTATTACTTAAAAAAAAGAGTAAAGCTGAGACTCAATGTATTATTGAAGAGACATTTATACACAGTATGACATAGCCTTAAACAGTTCCCAGACCATTGATATATATCCACTCTGCTCCAAAAAATCAATACAGTTTTACAACAAATTATTCCTCTATTACTCACCTGGCAAAAATTAACTCTAAAAGTTGACAGATGTGTTCCCAGTTTAGAAATACCTTTAATGCAGCACCTAGTAGAATGATGTGTGGTATACAATACAGTATTGGTTTTATTATTGAAACTTTCCGGTGTTTTCAGGAGTTTTTTCTATTATACATCCTCTGCAAACTCTCATAAAATCAGTTTGCAAATCTGTCTAACCAACAGTCTCTAACTCCCATTGCTGTGATTTTCCCACGGAGATAGTCTCCGAACCTAGAATTGAGCTAAACTTTCTCTCCCTTTCTCGGATATTTTTATTATTAATTGTTGAGAAGTTCATACAAGGTATTTCTTCCACTCTTCCAGAATTCCCCATTCCCCACCTCTAACTCCATGTCCATATATATACTCAACAAACCCAGCTTTTGCTATTCATATATTCCTGAATGCAGAGCCATCCACTACAGCATGGGTGGTCTAGAGGGAGCTACGCCCTTAAAGAAAACTGTCTTTCCCTCCCCAAGAAGGCACCAAATATCCATAGTACCTCTGTTTTTCTTTGGGAATCAGAGAGAATGAATCCCTTCTCCAGCCACACTAGATTGTTGACTGACTTCATTTTGCATATTCTTGTGCAGGCAACCCCAGCTACTGAGAGTCCAAGGGTATAGGGCCCCCATCATATCCAGAAGACAGTTTTCTTCTGGTCCTCCCTGATCTCCGGTTCTTACAATGTTTTCTCTACCCTTCTGGATGGTACTGAGCCTTGGAGTGAGTCTAAAACACAGATATCTCATTTGTGGCTGACTGCTGCAATTATCTGAGTGCTTTATCACAGCAAAAAAGAATTAAACCAGAGAATGTTATTCCAAACAACCATTCCAGCTAAAGATTCACAATACTGATACAATTTAATGTTTTTGTGAAGAAAAACAATGAAAAAATTTTCCCTGAGTCATGCCTTCTTTTATTAACACATAACTTCAGGGGAAGCATTTTGGGAGCATGGAAAAATATCACTTTATATAAAATTTGTACATTTGAATAAAGCTTCTAAGAAACTTGCTTTACTTACAGTCTATGGCCCTGTAGTTTTCCCTAAACTTTTGAATCCTATTCTTTGACTTAGAGCTATGCATTGTGTACATTTCTGGTTATAACTGATGTGATTTGTCTCATAAAACCTTATATTTTCCTTCATGCAGGTGGCACTGTGCTGGTGCCAGGAATCCCTGGGTGGCCATCTTGCCTACTTAACTGCAAATTGTGTATGAATGTGGGAGAACAAAACTGCAGGCACTATTATAAGTACTCACATTAATTACTGCCCCAAAGTCTAAGAACCAAGTACAGGAATATTCTGTTGTTTATGGATTATTAAGTAGCAAAATGCCATCAGAGGATGGCATTGACTGGTCATCCCGTAAAAGCAAAGCATAACAAGAGACTGAGAAAAAAATATTAGAAAATTTGGATAAGCTAGGGTCTCAGAGCACAGGAGAAAACACTTGACCCTCAGTAGACAGCTCTCTCCTTTTCTGCTCCTTTCCACTTTGAGACATACAGTATGAAAGTAAAATAAATTCCTGTTTGCTTCAGTGGAAGTCAAAGCCTTACAAAGATTACTTTTTAAAACATCGCCATTATTTTTTCACCCCATTTCTCACTCTGGTCCAGTAAACTGGAAGTCTTGCCATCTGAGCCCCAAGTAAAATCTCCTGTTCATCAAGTTCCTGATAGAAAAAGTCCTAGGTAATGCTTTATCCATAATATGTGTGGTTCTATTCCATAGAATTTCTAAAACTTCCATGCACTAGCCTCTTACTTTGACCTGTTGCATCTCTAGTTGTTTAGTGCAGCTGCCAGCACATGAGTAGCAGTGAAACAAAAAGAAAACAGGGAAAACTGAAGTATCTTTTTTTTGTTTTTACAATTAAATCACAAGAGAATAGGAAGATACAGAAAGGTGCCAATGAAAAATATGTAAACCAACATTATAATTGAGACTTGAACCACGGTGTTATAGATTAATAATAAACTGTTAATATTAAACTGGTAATCTTAAATATATTCCTATATATGTAACAATGCCCTTGTATTATGAAACCTTGTTTTGTATAAAAATAGAGATTTATTTGGTCCAGTGTAGTAGGTTTGTATGTGATTTATAGATATTAAGAGTTAGACAGCTGATGCTGGTTTTTCCCTAAGAAAGGGAACTAGAAATTGAAGGACTTTTCTATTTGGTTTTTCCTTATTTTTTTACATGTTTTCTACATTGTTTCTAAAATGTAAAACATAAAATGCACTAGCATTGTGATTTCTCTTGCAAACCAGTGGCACTGTGATTTCTTACAAGACTGGCATTGTGTTTTCTTATAATGGGTTATTATTTTGTTGGCTTTATTTTACTGAAAATACTTATTTTTCATGCAATATATCTTAATTACAGGTTTCTCTCCCTCATCTCCGCCTAGTTCTCCCTACTTCCCCTGGCATCTGGATCTGTATCTCTCCTGTCTGTCCTTAGAAAGCAAACAGGCATCGAAGGAATAATAATAAGATAAATAACAAACAAATCAGAATATGGCAAAACAACCAAACAAGAGTCAAGGATTGTGTTGGCCGCCTCCTGCGGAGCGTGAGGACTACATTTAAGAGTGTTTTCCTTTGGTTTCTGCCACTCCTTCCCTTGAAGAAAATGGTTACCAATTGGAGATAGCTTCTGGGTTAGAGATGGAGGCTTGTGTCCATATCTCCTTTCAGCTCTAGGATCTTATCTGCACTATACAAACCAGTGCAGATCCTGTGCTTGCTACTACAATCTCTGAGTTCATATGAGTGCCAGGCCTGCTGCATTCCTTGGTGAGCTCCATCCCTTCTGGCTCTTAAAAGTGTTTCTGCTTCCTTTTCCATAAACTTCACTGAAGCCTAAGAGAAAAGATTTGATGAAGACACCCCTTTTAAGGCTGAGTGTGCCAAGGTCTCTCACTTTCTGCATATTTTCTAGCCGAAAGTCTTTATATTTGTTCCCATCTGCTTTAGGAGGAAGCTTCTCTGATGATGACTGAGCAAGGCACAGATCTATAAGTATAGCAGAATATCATTAAGAGTCTATTTTTCACTATGTCCTCTTAGAGGAAGAGTAGTTTCTGGGTTTTCCCCTAGGTCCCTCATTTATCTAGCCTCAGGTCCTTGGCTACCCAAGCAACCTTGGGTATGGGTTTCATCTTATGGAGTCAGCCTTAATTCAAATCAGATACTGTTGATACAAGTTTTGTGCCACAATTACACCAGCTCATCTTACAGGCATTTCATTCTTGTAGATGGGTTTGTAGTTGAGTTGGTGTTAACTTTCTCCTAGGAAGTGTGCAGAGTCTTCCCAGTACCATGAACACTTGTCCATAGGGGTGAAGGCTGGGATGGGCTGGCCCTGTGAATTGTTACAATGGTGTGGCACTATGATTTCTTGCAATAGAGAAGCACTGTGATTTCTTGCCATTGCAACACATCTTATGTATTCTCACATTCTGATGTTTGGCTCCTTTAAAACAGTGGTTCTCAACTTTCCAAATGTTGTGACCCTTTAATATAGCTCCTCATGTTATGGTGACCCCAACCATAAAATTATTTTGGTGCTAATGCATAACTCGAATTTTGTTACTTCTATGAATTATAATGAAAATAACTTATATGCAGGATATCTGATATGTGACCCCTGCTTTAAAAGCAGTTGCTGACCATGAAACCTAACTGTGTAAAGACAGGATAGTGACACAAAATGAACAGAAATCAGAATCTTAAACTACTTATAGGTTTTATGGCTGGGTTGATGTTTATGTTTCTCTTCTGGTACCCTGCAGAATGTCTTTCTTTACCAAAGACGCTAGAATTTAGAAGTAGGTACCAGTTCAGCCTCTCCAAGATCAATGAATTGTGTCGGTGTTGTCTTCGGCAATGTGGCCGGCAGTCACTTGATCTAAACTACTGCCATGCTTGCAAAATATGGTAGGGCAATGGTGGCACAAAGGAGTAACCAAGGAATGTGTAATTTGACTTAAGGCCCACTTTATGAGATGGCACCCATACCCATATTGTTTGGGTGTCTAAGAACCTAGAGTAAAACCAAATGCTACTGGTCAAAAAAGGAAAGAAAGAAAGAAAGAAAGAAAGAAAGAAAGAAAGAAAGAAAGAAAGAAAGAAAGAAAGAAAGAAAGAAAGAAAGAAAGAAAGAAAGAAAGAAAGAAAGAAAGAAAGAAAGAAAGAAAGAAAGAAA
>CM053745.1:49139227-49171868 GCA_028658305.1 Pachyuromys duprasi | reverse complement strand
AGCCTTTATTAATCTCCTGAGTTTCTAATATGGAAAATAAAACATTGTATCTACCTTCACATACTCCACAGGTAAACCATGATAAGCATGAGGGTCACATATGAGAGAAGAGGGAACTAGCCTACAAAGAACACATCCATTGAAACACAACACACTGTAACACACAGCTCTAAATGGTATGTCTCCATCATCCCCACCCCTTAGAGCTTAGGGAAACCGCTCAAAAGAGAAGGCAGAGGAGGAGGCAGGAAAAATGCAAAGACCAGAGGGGCTAGAAGACACCAGGAAAACAAGGGCCTCTATCAACTGAACAAAGCTCACATGAACTCGTTGAGGCTAAACCCCCATGCACAGGACCTACACAAGTCTGCAAAAGTTCTTCTGCATGTATTTTATAGCTTTCAGTTTAGTATTCTTATAACATGTTGCTTACAAGTTCCTGATGACTTATTCTGCTTTGTTACATACTGATCACATATAATTAATATAATATAGCATAATATAAATGCTCTCAGTCAGTGTTCCCCCTCCTTGTACTCCATATCCCCCTTTGCCTCTTTCCATTTCAACACCTCACATATTTCCCTGAAGGCAATATGAATCTTGGCCATGATTGGTTACTGAAACTAATACATGGTGGCACCAAAAAGTCATTAGCTAGTACAACTTTTGGCCTGAGATCAACAGTGCTGGTTACAATTCACAGCCTGGTAATGACCTGGATTTTGTTGAATAAGAAGAGCCAAAAATCAACCATAAACAAATGTTTGAGATGTGATTAATGCAAGGTTCCCTTCCCACTCTAACCCAATACCTATTTAGAAAGACTATTGTTCAATCATATGTTGCCCAAGGCTACAGGTACTAAGTCAAATTTAATACAGAGTCTAGTTCCAATTGGTAATGCCCTCTTTATAAAGCAAAAGAGTATCATGAAAAGAACGTTAAACAAAAGGTCAAGAAATCTGTGGCCCTTCTCTGGCATTTCAAGTTCACATGCTTTTCCAGAATATGACCACATATAAATGCACATATATAGGAAAGAAGATGATGGTTAGTAACCACATTTGATCTGAAGGTGCTTACACCCTGTATTAAAAACATATACAGCTATTGTTAACTCCCCAGTTTCTAATATAGAAAAAAACATTGTATCTATATTTGCATATTCCACAGGTAAACCATAATATGCATGATGATCACATAGGAGAGAAGAGGGAACGAGCCTAAAGAGAACACATCCAACAATATATATATGAGTCTACGCTTTTTGTCACCAAATGCTATTAGAGTGGCTACACTGAAAACAGAACAATAGTTGATACTGATTTTAATTTTTTACAAATTATTTCTTAGTTGTTTACATTTGTTACAATAATTTTATTTAATTAACTAGAAACATATACTACAAAAGAAGAGTAAGGAGAGAAGAAAGGGTAATACAAAAGCCACAAATAGGTTTCTTTACTGAAAAGGTAACCTTACCTCACTTGTTACCAGTCATCAAATGAAACAAAATTAGAAGAAAATTAGGCTACTTAAAGAGCAAAAATGAGACAGGTAAAAAAAAAGTAATTCATTAAAATTCCATTTTTTCTGCTTTTATCCTTTCCCTTGAAACTACAGTGCTGGCTACATAAGCAACTGCCTCTGTAAGGTGATGTGAAGACATTATTTTTCTAAAATTTCTGAACTAAATTTTGAATACAGGACATTATGCCCACATCGCCTTTGAGATAGATGTAAATGAGAAATTTTGTTAATATATTTATTGTTCTATCTGATAAATAATGTATTAAACTGTTATCAAACAGTGTATGATATCAGCCAAGCAAACCCAGCAACAAGCTAGGTAGAAGGGGATAGGAAGCAGATGATGACAGTTGGAGGGATTTAGGAAGGGAACATTTGGCTGTGATTACCTCACGGGGAAAAGAAACAAACAAGGAGCGCCACAGCAACATACATTCTACTATAAAGTGCCAGCGTAAAAGAGAAATTATGAACAAATAGATATAAGAAAATTTGACAGGATACTACTATTTTATGAGGTTTCTTGTTTAACTACCTAGTTTGAGAGAAACACCCCTACTTCAGGTTCCTTTGTGTTTGTCTAATCTGGTGCAGCATGCCTACAGCTTCATCTCTCAGGGGGTTCAGACAGGAGTACTGTCATGAATCTGAGGTGATACAGAATTGCATAGCAGGACAGTGACTCAGAAATCCCAAGACAAAAGCCCTTCACTTGTAACTTTGAAACTATGTAGCAGTGGTTCTTAACCTTCCTACTGCCGTGCTCTTTTAATACAGTTCCTTGTTTTGTGGTGATCCTCAACCATAAAACTATTTCATTGCTACCTCATAACTACAGTTTCACTACTGTTATAAATCATAATATAAATGTCTGTTTTCCAATGTTGTTAGGTGACCCTGTGAACATGTCATTTGAGATTCACTGATCTATAGAATATTTTGAGAAAGTTACAGTCTCATTTAGCAATTTAATCTGCATAAGGAATCAATCACTTGTTGATTCATCACATTTTATTGTCTGGCTTAAAGTAAGAGTTTTTGAGATACGAAGATACCCGCCTACCTATGGATGGTATACAGGAGACATACAGACTACTACAGGCAAATAGAAGAGTCAATCAGATAGAGAAGCAGCATCCTAGGGCTGAAGCATGCGCACTTGGAGCACTGATGACTAAAGGGAGAGACAAGGAGGCTTCCAGAGAGCAGTGCATGTGTAAGTTAGGCTCAGCAAATTTAAAAGGTAAAGACAATAAAACTGACTTTTCTTGGTGGAAAAAAAAAACATATTCGATCTCAAGAGCAAGAAAACTAAAACACTTGTGAACACTTTCCAGTGAGAGTGCAGAATTCCAGTTTTAAGTGCTCAGAAAGGGAGCTTAATAGATGGCAGCCTCCGAGCATCCAGAGCCTCATAGGCTGTGCCAAAGAAGGAGTTTGGAAGCTCAAGAGCAGTGGAGAGCCAGTAAAAGATTGTAAGCAGATTAATGACAAAACTGGAATTGGACAGTGATTCTGATGAAAGGGATAAAGAGGCTGAAGGAGTTATGAAGTAGAATTAACATACAATAAAAAACAATGACTATTGCTACAATTAAACACCATGAGCAAATGAAAAAAAAATGATACAAGTAAAATCAGCCTATCTTAAAATGGGGCAAAAGTGGCAGATGTGTATGTTACAAGCAATAGGAAAGACTTCCATATGAGTTTAGGCTAAAGATAAAACTTCAGAAAGAGGACAGAGAAAAGAGAAGGTTACCTTCACACAGGTTAGAGAAACTCTTTCTTCTAGGATTTATAGAAAATAAACAGGGTATGAAATAATACCAATGGACAATGCACATAGTCATAGCTTTTTCTCTAGTAATTATATGTCTTTCTTCAGTAACTAGCTTTTTATCTAAAAATTAAAAGATAAAATAATTTTAATTTCCAGTAATTAAGTCATTGATTAAAAGAAAAGGGATAGAATGGATTTGTAAAGGTAGCAGTGTTTTTAGTATCTGCATTTTGAAAAAGAAAATTAATTGGACTTGCCAAAGAGAATTGTGGGGCAACTAGCTTAGAAATTATTCTACAATCTTGATTAACTCAAAAGGATGGAACCTGAAAATACCATCTTTCAGCGGCATCTATGGGGAAAGTTTAAAGAGCCAGGGTATTCAAAATATCATATACTCTATTTCAACACGCTAACTCCTGAACATTAGCTGGGTTAAAATGAGCAGAAATGCTTAATATAGATATGGGAGAAACAGAAATGGAATTAAGAGGCAAAGGTTAGAGTCTATAGAGTGCAGGGAAAGAGTAAAACCTGTAGGCAGAGGGCACATACTTGACATACACAATGATTTTGGCAGTAATACCCATTTTACCTGTGATTACATGATTACAGAGAGGGCCAAACAGGACATTTGCAAAAGTATGCATGCATATAGTATACTTGGTTTTCCTAGCAATCTTCATCACTCCAGATCACAAAGAATAAAAAAGAAATATCATACTGCAGTAATTCAAGGTGTGAGATTATCTGGGCAATAATGTTGGAATAAAATACAATGGTTCCATCCAGATACAAGTAAAAATGGCAGAAGTCTGGCAGACAAGAGAATAGATGGCTAGATTTAAAAAAAAAGTTTTTTATATAACCCGAAAGCAATCATACATTGAAATAGCAGGTTTTTAAAATATTGATGGGGGTGGGGTACAACAGCATGCAGATCAGGTAGAATGCAATTTCCAGGAGTCAGACTTTTCCTTCCATCTTTACTTGGTTTCTACAAATCACTGTGACAAGCACCTTTAAAATGTGAGCCGTGTCACCAGCCCCAAATGTAGCTTTTCAGAGTAATTCTGTAAGAGGAAAAGGACTCAAATCTAAAAATTAAGCTAACACAAGTAAAATAACTCAAATAATAAGACAGACAGACAAAAAAGATTATGATATTGCTTATTTTTCTAGACTGTCTATAATAATTTTTAAAAAACTATAATAAACTACATATTAAAAATAAAAAATAAAAATTATGTGTGTTTTCAGTAAATATTAGTTAACAAAAGTCTATGGCTCAAAGTGAAAGCATATCACAAATATGACACATTTTACTTAAATACTTTGATTTGAGTTTCTCCTTCAGTAGCTTTTGAAGCACTAGCAACCCGAGGAACAAATCAGAAATTAACCATTCTTTTCATAGTATTTTGCTATTTATACTGCATTTTGCCACTCATGTAGGGTGACTCTCTGAGAAACCTAATGTGGGAAAAGGAAAATTGACCCAAGTGTCAAACCAGTGTGCAGAGGCAGAAGAGCCTCACGAACCACACACTGCAAACAGATAAACTCCACATGTTTCTCAAGACAGAGAAAACCCTAACAAGGCAGAGATATTGGTTACTAACCTCAGATTCATTGGGAATAAGTAACTGAACTAGTACTTTGGTTTCTAGTGACACCGTGCATAAACCTGCAAAATTTTAGGTTATGAAACAATATTTTTACTATAAGAAAACGCTGGGGCTTTTTCACTCAGTAATTTTGTGTGGACATTATTGCATTTGGTAGAACTTATTTTGGTTCTGTGTAGTCACAATAAAGGCTCAACTGCATTTGTTACTTATAGGAGATTCTCTGCTGATTTCCTACCACTTGAAATATTAAACTTAAGGCCTTCTACACAAGATATAAATCATACTGTTTGCCTACGTGGTATAGCTAAAGGCTCTGATTCAACAGTATTGTGATATGGAATGTCAAATATTACAACTCCCTAGGGAATTTTGGTGAAATCAGTTGAGTATAATTTGAATTCTTTGTTTAGTTAATTATCAATGGCTCCAAAGTGCCCTACTGTAAAAGGTTTCTCTGTAAATTGCTTTCAGAGCCTTGGGCAATTTGTAGGAATTATAGCTTTTTTACACTCCACACAAGGTTCTCTTTGTTTATCAGCCTATGTGTTATATATATATATATATATCATTGAACTTTCCACAAATGGTTTATATGCAACCCTGATGCATAATCAAGCTACAATGAAAACTTAGTCTTCCAGTCTTCTCAGGTGGGTTTAAATTTGAACATGAACTCTTTATTATCTTAATAAATATACTCGTCAGTAAACCATGGATAAAAAATTAAAGTGTGCAAGCCTCCAAGTCCTATTACTCAATATCTTTCTTAAAGCTTCCAGGCCCCAGACTGACGATTACCACATCAGATGCCTGATGCTTCCCTTATTATCTTATTATCTACTCTTAATATCCTCAGCAATTAAGATCATATCCAGTGTGTCTGGAGGAAGGGTGACCTGGACCAGACTTCCTGAGATGTTATCTGGTGTAAGCACTGAAGCTGTGATGAGAATCTGATGAAAACAATATTGGGAGAAAAAAAAAAAGCTATTTCAGTCTTTCTTCCGGGGAAGAAAGAGAAACTGCTCGGTTTTGTTGTTGTTTCAGCTGTATATAATATCATTTGCACTGTGTTGTCTCAACTACTTTGAAACTAAGACTCAAGAATCTTCCCTTTCCATTTCCAAATTCTTATGAACCAAAAAGAAATACTCTAGGAGACATTTGACATACGGAAATCAAGCAACATCCGTGACCTTGAATACTGAGGAGGTCAGCTCAAGCCATCAGGCACCAGCACAGCCTACGCATGTTGTTTCTATTAGGCGGGCTCAGCTGAAATGAAGCATTAGCCACGTGTGGGACCTTCACCCCCACTGGGTCCTCCTGGGCCAACAGACACAGCTTCTGTATGAGCAAATGAAGGTGCTCATGCCAGCTTCCCCTTTAAGCCACAAGGTAGACTGATGACAGTATGGAGGGACCAAGAGCTGCTATACTCCAGCTCGTGCTTCATATTGTTGGGTTGTGGGCAGAAGCTGAGAAAACTCACTTCAAATCCAGAAGCTTAAAGTGAAAGCTTTCTTTTCTGAGCTCAGAGAAGCCCTCAGTTCATGATCTGAACCACGTCCTCCAAGGGAGATTGTACAACCTATTTAAAGGATGGGAACACAAAGCAGAGGGGTGGGAGGGGGCTGTAGCATTGTCCAATCATATTTTGTGGGATTTTTATGTGCTTACTTCTTTTCTATTTTTTAATTTATTATTATCATTTATTACAATTTATTCAATTTGTATCCCAGCTGTGGCCGCCCCTCTCCTCTCCTCCCATCCCCATCCTCCCTTCCTCTTCTCCCCCTATGCTCCTCCCCTAGTCCACTGATAGGGGAGGTCCTCCTCCCCTTTCCTCTGACCCTAGCCTATCAGGTCTCATCAAGACTGGCTGCATTGTCTTCGCCTGTGGCCTGGCAAGCTGCTCCAGCTGGAGGTGATCAGAGAACCTGCCACTGAGTTCACCTCAGAGAAAGCCCCTGCTTTCCTTACTAGGGATCCCACATCATATTTTGACCCAAGGGGTTGAGCCAGGGAGTGTCTGTCAATCACGATTAGGAGTAGGATCCTGGCCTCAGGAACGTGAACTCCTTTGACCCTGCTAGCATGATGGCAAAGTTGTCCTTGAGGTATTTAGACTCAGACAACTGTTTCGTTACAAGTTTTCCCTGAAATGCCTGGACTCAGACAATTGTTTCTGTATAACAGAAGCTGTGCCACTATTGGGATGTTCCCAGCTTCCCTGGGCCCAGTACCCTGAATTAGTTTCTCCCTATGGTTAAATGGAGTCTGAAAACAAAATGATAGTATTTAGAATAAGTTTCTTTTGTTCATTCCAAACAATACAATTTAATTTGTGCTAGCCTGTTTCTCTGTCTGCCCTGTTGACTTCAGGCCCAGAATCTAGGGTAGAAAAAAAAACAAATTGATATAACTCTTTAATCCATTCCACAAATGTATGAATTCAAGCCAAACGACAAATGTCTTACTCCTTATCACTCCTAGTGACTATTTCTCTCTCATATCTTATTAATCAACTAATAAGATATGAATTTCAATTTTTACTAGGTTGTCATGGTAAATAAACTATTACAATGTATTATCTATTAAAATTTACTTTAATAAAAGATAAAATTCTGTATGCAATACTTTAAATTGATTTTTGCCTCTATTCAATAAACACTATTGCTCAAAATTTTTCAACAGGAGTAAAATGTCAAGAACATAAAATTACAGAAAATGTAAGATAGCTTCAAAAAACCCATTCTCAAAGCCCCATTCCTACAGAAGTTAATTCATTTATAAGAGAACACTAGTCTTAAATAGGATGAGGATGAATTTTGTAATTTCAACCAGTTTTCTAAAATTAACAAGATGAATAACTAGTTGTTTTCATACTTTTGAAATTCAGACAATAAAGTTCAAGCCATGCCCAGTAGTTTATGATGAACACATCAGCTATAGCAGTCTAGTGAATCCAGAACAGGGCTAATGAACTTATTTACAATGTTTTCCCTTGATATTTTCCACACACAAGCTACTGATGTAATTATTAAAACATATTAAATTCTATTTACCCAACAGAGGATAGAATGCTTTAAGTGTAAAACCAGGGAGCCACACTGAAAATTTTTGAAATACCTTACAAATAAAGAGAAATTGAAATTTGGTATATATTCTATGATTCCCAACTTGTTTCTGTTTTATGTAGCCTAAATGTAATGAGGAAATGTGATATCTAATACTGAGTCACTTACCAACTCAAATTACACACACACACTTGCTGCTGTTGCAGAATGCAAAGATAAAAAAGGTCCACAGATGGCCATGAGTGATCCCAAACCTTCAGAGATACTCACTCAAGGAAAGCTGTGCAAAGATTGGACTGTGCTGCAGTTATGCACCTAGAAAGAGGATAAAGGAGCAGAAGAAAAAGGAAAGAGGTCTCTATGGCAACATTATTCTTACATCCAAAGTCCTAAAACTGTTGTCTTTACAAATATCCCACAGAAATCCTACTTGTGACTAACACTTTATTCAAGTGATTATAGAAAAATTGAAAAATTGTTTATTTTCCATTAGGTGGCAAAAAGTTTATGCTAGTCAATTCCAAGTTATAATCTAATATTTTTAAGACAGAAAAGTCTCTAAATAAGGTCAGAGTTATAAATTTAGACTATGGATAGATGAGCACAAGCACCACAAGGGCCATTTTAGAAGGCGGACTACAAACAATGTCTGACTTCATAATAATTTGAGATTATTTCAGTAAGTTTACAAGAAGCCAGTTAAATATGGAAGTCCTGAAAGATTAATGACATTTCAAAATGTAAAATTACAACAGGTATTGGTAACAAAATAAAGAAAGCACTGAAATGGGAAAAGTCAAGATGTGCTTTAAGAATAAATGGAAATATCTAATGCTTATTTTGCAATCAGAGAGGGAAATCAGAAGCTTGGTAAGTGGTCTCTAGCAAACTCCGGATTAGAGGATCATGAATAGAAACCTAAATAAATATAGAAATATTTATCATACTCATTTATATATGAATATATATTTGCCACAATGATCTTTTCTATGTTGGGAATTAAATATGGAATATCCTGAGGCCTCACACATGTTAAGCATGTGCTCTACCACTGAATATGTCACCAGTCTACCTCATACATCCTTCAGATTAGCATTTTCTATAATGGTAGAACCACAGTACTTCCTCCCCCACTCCATCTCAATGAGACGTCTGTTAGTTTATCTTAACAGAACAAAATGATAACACTTTCACACATGCTCATGATGCACTTTGACCATATTCATCTTCTGTTGCTCTCCTCTCATCCTTTTCACCTCCTGGCATTTCCTTCCTCGTTCCTAGCAGTCTTTTCTATTACATCATTTTTTTCTACGTCCTACAAACACACACACACACAAACACACACAGACTTCATAGATTTGCAGATTTGCACATCATCCTTATAGAGGAGTTTAGTCTCTCTGCATTGGTCCAGTTTTACCGTGTGTGCTGCCAAACTGAACACATGGAAAAATATTATTTTCTTTTATTAACTGTAAGTAGAGATTTCAAGAGGCCATCTTCCAATGACGAGTGACAAAGAAAACCTGTTGATTAAGGTATAGGCAATACTATGTAGAATATATGTATCCTGAAAGATTAATGACATTCCAGATGTTTAAACTATAACAGATATAAGTAACAAAATAAGGAAAGCACAAAAAATGGAAAAAAAGTTGTGCTTTAAGAATAAATCTCAGTCTCCAAGTGGGTTTCCTAGTAATGGGAACAGGGGCTGTCTCTGACATGAACTCAGCGGTTGGCTCTTTGGTCACCTCCCCTTGAGGGCAGACCAGCCTTATCAGGCCATAGAGGAAGACAGTTCAGCCAGTCCTGATTAGACCTGATAGGCTAGGGTCAAAGGGAAAGGGAGGAGGACCTCCCCTATCAGTGGACTTGGAGAGGGGCATAGGAGGAGATGAAGGAGGGAAGGTGGGATTGGGAGGAAAAGAGAGAGGGGGATACAGCTGTGACACAAAGTGAATAAACTGTGATTTTTAAAAAAGAATAAACAAAAGTATCCAATGCTTATTTGCAATTAAAAGGGAAAAATGAAGACTTGAAGCTTGAAAAGTGGGTTATAGCACACTGTGAATCAGAGGATCCTGAACACACACACATAGTGTGTGTGTATATATATTTAGCTATGTTTTTATGAAGGGTTTGACTACATGCCTGGCACTGTAAACTTGATCAAAAGCTTATGGCTAGGGAGGCCACAGGTGTGGTGGAAGAACTTACTACGAATGTTTTGTTATGTGGACAAATAGTTAAGCTGCCTTAAAAATATTTATGTTTATACCCATAGATGTGGTGCAGCTCTTATTCTTGCTCAGAACAGCCTCTTCTGGCAGCAGGCAATAGTGAAATCAGAGACTCATGACTCATCAAAGTGCTGAGAATAAGGGTTTGCAGAGTGGTCAGCCCAGAACTCAGCACTGGGCTAAAGTGTAACCAGTGCACTTATTAATAGAATTTCAGATTTGTATTCTAATGGCCTACCTTTGAAAAAGTGAAACTATTGCGTTTGCATTTAAAAGAATGAATTTCAAATAAAACACAGAAAAGGTATGCTGCACCGAGTAAAAAGAAACAGCTTTAAATAGCTTCCAAAATGGAGAAATGAACACAAGATATAGACATGTGTAATTTAATTCCCTGTACCCAGCTGTTACTGGAGGGACTGCTTTTCCCCGTCCATGAGACATTCTAGAAACTGTAATAAATCCCCCTTATTGTTTAACCTGCTTTACCTAGTTTTCTGAAGTGGTTGTAATTAATAAAAACTATCTCCGTGCAGAGCTAAAAGAGTGTTGACTGTGAAGACATTTATCCTTGCTAAATACCATTATCATGCCGAAATGAAGATCAAGGCTGCAAATCACAAAATGAGAAGAAAATAAAATAAAAAAGAAACCACCTGTCTGTTCCACATAAAGAATTTAATTTTATTCTTTTAATAACCAGAATATGTGCTTTTAGTACGCATTGGCAGAGAAGCATTCACACACAATTACTCAGAACCTCCCTCCTAGGAGTTCTACAGTCCTCCAGGGTCTTCTCCAATCAAACAAACCCAAGGGGCAAAAAGGTTCAAAAAGCACAAATCATAAAAAACTTAAATGGGGCAAGCCTGGAAAAGAGGCTCATTCCTTACTCTCTTAATGTATAGGACTTGGTCACAGTGTTGCATGGAACTACAAGCAGGTCTGGGCAAGAACCCCACTGGAAACCAAGCAGATGCTTCCCCGAGACATCTCTTGACTTGCAAGAGAGAATAGTGGGGGTTTTTGGCAGATAACCATCCATTTCACAACATTACTTTGTCTTTTGTGAAGTGGGAATACTGAATATAAGTTGTTAATCGAATATTAAATACATT
Organism: Pachyuromys duprasi; assembly: GCA_028658305.1. Classification (NCBI taxonomy): domain Eukaryota; kingdom Metazoa; phylum Chordata; class Mammalia; order Rodentia; family Muridae; genus Pachyuromys; species Pachyuromys duprasi. The sequence goes on along the minus strand of CM053745.1, from coordinate 49,160,477 downwards.
CAAATATTTCAAGAATTTAGAAAAGGAGTACATGTACTAGAAATTCAGGTATTAATAATCTATGATTAGTTATTGGTGTCTGTGTCCTTATTCTAATATTCTAATATTTTTATGTTATATTATTTCTTTTTAATTTATTTTTATTAATTACAGTTTATTCACTTTGTATCACCCCTGTAGCTCTCTCCCTCCTCCCCTCCCAGTTCCACCCACCTTCCTCCTTTCCCACCTATGTCCCTCCCCCAGTCCACTGATAAGGGAGCTCCTCCTCCCCTTCCCTCTAATCCTAATCTATCAGGACTCATCAGGAGTGGCTGCATTGTCTTCCTCTGTGGCCTGGTAAAGCTGCTCCCCCCTCAGGGGGAAGTGATCAAAGAGCAGGCCAATCAGTTCCTGTCAGAGGCAGTCCCTGTCCCCATTACTAAGGAACCCACTTGGACACTGAACTGTCATGGACTACCTCTGTGCAGAGGTTCCAAGTCATCTCTATGAGTGGTCCTTGGCTGGAGTATCAGTCTCAGAAAAGACCCCTGTGCCCAAACTTTTTGGATCTGTTGCTCTCCTTGTGGAGCACCTGTCCTCTCCAGGTCTTACTATCTCCCACTTCTTTCATAAGATTCCCTGCACTCTGCCCAAAGTTTGGCTATGAGTCTCAGCATCTGCCTTGATACCCTGCACAGTAGAGCCTTTCAGAGGCCCTTTGTGGTAGGCTCCTGTCCTGTTCCCTGTTTTCTCCCTCCTCCGATGTCCATCCTCTTTGCCTTTCTGAATGGGGATTGAGCATCTTAGCCAGTGTCCTTCTTGATTAGCTTCCTTAAGTGTACAGATTTTAGTATGTTTATCCTATATTATATGTCTAATATCCACTTATGAGTGAGTATATAGCCTATGTGTCTTTCTGCTTCTGGGATACCTCACTCAGGATGATCTTTTCCAGTTCCCACCATTTACCTGCAAATTTAATGATTTCCTTGTTTTTTATTGCTGAGTAATATTCCATTTTGTAGATGTACCACAATTTCTGTATCTATTCCTCAGAGGCATCTGGGCTGTTTCCAGCTTCTGGCTATTACAAATAAAGCTGCTGCAAACGTGGCTGAGCAAATGTCCTTATTGTACACTTGAGCGTCTTTTGGATATATGCCTAGGAATGGTACAGCTGGATCTTGAGAAAGCACTATTCCTAACTGTCTGAGTGCAAGGAATCTTATGAAAGAAGGTGGAGATAGTAAGACCTGGAGGGGTCAGGAGCACCACAGGGAGAACAACAGAGCCAAAATATCTGGGCTAAGGGGACCTTTCAAAGACTGATTAATCAATCAAGGACCATGCAGGGAGAGGACCTAGACCTCCTGCTCAGCCTCCATGTGGGTTCCTTAGTAAGGGGAGCAGAAGCAGTCACTGGCATGAACTCTGTTGCCTGATCTTTGATCACCTGTCCCTGCAGAGGTAGCCTTACCAGGCCACAGAGAAAGAGGATCCAGATAGTGCTGATGAGACCTGATAGGCTAGGGTCAGAGAGTAGAAGAGGAGGGCCTCCCTTATCAGTAGACTAGGGGAGGGACATAGGGAGGGGGTCAGGTACGACCTAGAGGAAAGGAGGCAGAGGGCTACAGCCAGGATACAAAGTGAATAAATTGTAATGATAATAACAATAAAGAAGAAAAGAAAGTGGGAAAAAAGGACACTGTATTCTCACTGAATATTTTTTGTCTTTCTTTTTAATATGCCAGTTTACCTTGTTTTCAACTTGTCCAATTGATTGCATGTAATTATCACTGAATCCCGAACAGAGCAACAATCATATGAAGTATTCTTCTCCTAGGTAGATGATAGTCAAAATATAAACCTCTGTCCTTACAGTAACATTTTTGTTTTGTTGGTTTGGTTTGGATTGGTTTGGATTTGGTTTAGATTTGATTTGATTTGGTTTGGTATGCTTTGGTATGCTTTGGTTTGATGGTTTGGTTTGGTGGTTTGGTTATGTTTGGTTTGGTTTGGTTTGGTTTGGTTTGGTTTGGTTTGGTTTGGTTTGGTTTGGTTTGGTTTGGTTTGGTTTGGTTTTTTCTTTTCCAAGACAGGGTTTCTCTGTGTAGCCCTCTCTGTCTGACCTGGAGCATGGTAAGTAGACCAGACTGGCCTTGAACTCAGAGATATGCCTTTCTCTGCCTCCCAAGTGCTGGGATGAAAGGCATGTACAACCACTGCCCAGATCGAAGTAATGGTTTCTATTGATTCATTTTCTTTATCATGGGTTAAAGGGGAAAGAAGACCGCAACACAGACGCTTCAGGGAGGGTGATAGATGGGAGTATGGCCGCCCAGCAGTGACGCCGGAGCTCCTAGTACACTTCAGACAAAAGGACGCTACTGGAATCACAGAAAGAACTTTCGGGCATCATACATCTAATGACAGAAGATAATAGAAAAAAATGTTTAAACTTTTGCAAGGGAGCTTAACAGCTGAAGGTAAACATAATCATTAGGTGAGAACTTGTGAGAAAATTAGCAAAGTAAAAGCAAACATTAAACTTTATAAGAATAATGAAAAAATTGCTAAATAACAAATAAAAATACTAAATAACAAAATAAATGAATAATGAAATAGGTGCTTTTATTCTAAATTTTGATGTGAAATTAGACATTTAAGAAAAACAATTTTAAATGGGAATGCTATAAACACATCCATTTAAAATAAATGAATAAATAAAACTGTGTAACATAAACACCTATTTATCATTTTATCTATCTTTTTCAAGATGATAGCCAAATGTATAGCCAGGAATATACTCACACATCTTCAAAAAGGAGAGAATCAAAAATTAAACATGATGATAATGCTGAGCACCTTTTTACTGTTACTTATAATATGTTCTACCACTGTACAACCATAAGATTATAAAAATGTAACTTGTTAATACTTGCTGCTTTGTTTACCCAGGTAATTGGGCAGCAGAAATGTCATTTGATCTGTGCTTGAGTTCTTGAGAGAACCAAAGACATAATGGGCTTTAAAACACTACTGGCACTACTGGCATCATGAATGCTTCCTGGCTAACTCTGGTGGACAACAGAAACAGAGCCAGCCCTGTAATTACATCCCAGCTTGATCTAGGCTTGCAGCCATGTAATTAATACTTCCTCTGTAAAGCAATGGAATAATTTAAAGAACAGATATTTGTCTTTAAAAAGACCAACAACAGGGGAATACATGTGCATTTCAGCTTCATGAAGGCACTTCTGGGTCTCCATTTGCTGAGGGGTATTGTAGCTAGATTCTCAGAGCTTTCTTTGTACCAAGACCTGAAAAGGACACTTCCTTCCTGCTGACGGCAATAGCAGAGAGTAGAAGAAAGGGTGACAGGAGCCTACGTGTATTCCACGAGAGTTTATGAAAATGGTGGACAATCTCAGCTCCTGCTATCTGAGCCACCTACTACGCTGCCAACTACATTTTCAGTCTCCACCAGAAAATTGGTGCAGAAATCTGGCACCAAAGGTTAGACCTCCACTTACTCAGTAGAAATAAAACCTTATACTCCAGCAAATTAGAATAACTCCTCAAATCCATATACAGTTCATGAGACTATTTCTATAGAGGAATTCACAATAGTAAACGTAGATGCTGCAGGACGTAGAAATCCTATGAAATTGTTTTGTGATCCAACACTAGAAAATAGAATAAGAATATAAATTAGCAATACAGACTTTATTTCTAGGACTCAAATGTGATCCAGGTTTAAGTGCCTGGCGTTTTTAAAATTGTTTACACAATATCCAGTAAAATTCAGTATTTTAAAAGTCCTCTTCCATTCTCAATCAAGTAAAATAAAATTAACATAATCTCTTCCTTTTCAATGGTTTCCACTGGGTATTTAAAATATACAACAGTGTTACAATCCAATAAATAAATAAATAAATAAATAAATAAATAAATAAGATGCTTATTTCCTATTCTTCCCCTGACTTTCCACAACTAAGCTATTTCATTCTTGACAACACATCTAAAAGAAAGTCTTTCCTGATGGTGCTTCAGTTTCTCCACACTATCCTTCATGCATCCTATATAATACCTAAAGATTTTAAATACTTTGTTTATAAACTTGTTATATAAGATCACATAAACTGTGAGAATAAAGAATTTGAGTAGGCACAAATATTCAGCCCACAAATCTGTACAAAATTTAGTTCCCTTATCATTGTACTCTAATTATAGTTGAGGTCCTTTTTTAAATGAATACAGTTCTCATCTACTAGCAACTAATATCCACTTCCAAGTCAACCTACCTTGACTTAGGTATCTTCTTTCTAGTGGCTTTACTAATCCCATTTTATATTTACATACTCATATGAGTTGGTTTACTCATGAATTATAGAAGCTCTTAATACTGAACTATAAATTATGCCAACAAACATGAAAATGTTAATATATGAATCTGCATGAATATTTAAAGGCAATAAACAAGATTTATATCCCTTTAAACATAAAATAAGATTATTATCTCAACAAAAGAACAAATTTATTGATAAGATACATCATGACCACCTTTTTGGCAGTGGCTCTGAGCTCACATACAAATAACTCATTTTGCGGAAAAATTCACAGAAGAGGGAGTCCCTCTCTCCTGGAGATTACTCTGTTTCTCCACTAGAAAATAGCATATGTGGTTGTTAATATATTTTTGGCTTGGGAACTCTGAAATTCTACATGTTCCCCAATTTACAAAAACTAGAAGCACAAAATAGAGCAATACCCTGATTACAAGTGGAGTCAGTTTTTCCAGAGTTAAAAACAAAAGTGCTATGAGAACACTAAACAAATTTGCCCTAGATTTACAAAGAGCTGTTGTTGCAAATTAATAATGAGTGCTGGACTATACAATGTTTATTATTAGCCCTATGAGTATTGTGGCGACATTATCTAACCCAGTATCACAAAAAGAGACACAGGCACCTATTAGATTTCTAATTGCCTTATTTACCTTGGGCCGGGCAGATACATCACTTACAGTGTCTCAATATCCTCACCATCCATGTCCCAAGCCCGTCCAATGCCATCCGCCTTAATCCTCTTCATCTACTCTACTTTCCATACAGAATCCCATGGGAACTGTTTTTATTCTTCATCTGGGCATTTCCACACCATTATTGGAGTCCTTTTCCTCACCCACATGGTTTTTATTCCCTATACTAACCCATCTTGGCAACCTTCTTCCTCCTCTCTTCCTCTCCAGCTCCCTCCTGTGATTCTCTCTGTCCCCTGGAACCTTAGCCACACCTACCCCCTCTGACCTGCCCAGATATAGGCTATTTAATGAACCAATCGGTTATAATGGCTTAGAAAGGTTTGCAAAGTATACTTAGATGGCCATGTCTATTCCATTCTGCCCTGCCCAGGTATAGGATGTTTAATAAACCAATCACATATAGTGACTTAGACAGGTTTATAAAACAAGGAAAGTTATAGCCAGATCTTGAAAGTCAGCATTATTCATGTTATTCACTCAACTCATCACTTTTTAACTTATTTATCAGTCTCACCTCAAGATTGAATTCACTTTAAAAATACAAGAAATTGTCCTTCTTGAGACAGACATCAGAAGAGGGAGAAAACAGGGAATGGGACAGGAGCCTATCACAGAGGGCCTTGGAAAGACTCCACCCAGCAGGGTATCAAAACATATGCTGAGATGCATGGCCAAACTTTGGGCAGAGTGCAGGGAATCTTAAGAAAGAAGGGGAGACAGAAAGACCTGGAAGGAACAGGAGCTCCACAAGGAGAGCAACAGAACCAAAAATTCTGGGCACAGGGGTCTTTTCTGAGACTGATACCTCATCCAAGGACCATGCATAGAGATAACCTAGAACTCCTGCACAGATGTAGTCCATGACAGCTCAGTATCCAAGTGGGTATCCTAGTAAGGGGAACAGGGACTGTCTCTGACATGAACTCAGTTGCTGGTTCTTTGATCACATCCCCCTGAAGGGGGAGCAGCCTTACTAGTCCACAGAGGAAGACAAAAAAGCCAGCCCCGATGGGACCTGATAGACTATGGTTAGATGGAAGGGGAGGACCACCTTCCCTATCATTGGACTGGGGGAGGGGAATAGGAGAAGAAGAGGGAGAGAGGGTGGAATTGGGAGGGGATGGAAGAGGGGGCTACAGCTGGGATACAAAGTGAACAAACTATAACTAATAAAAAATGAAAAGGAAAAGAAAATACAGAAAAAATTACAAGAATTTATGTAGAATTTATGTAGAAGTGAGTAGTTGCCTCCCCCATACATATGGTAAAAGTATTTCTTTCAATAAACTTCCTAAGAATGATATTAACAGACCAATAAACACAGAAAGCCATCCCTAGTGATATCATTCATGTGTTTGACATTTGTAGGTTAACACAAGCTATGTCCAAAGCAATATATTACAAACTATATTCAAGTTTGGTTTCATACAGGAAACAACTAACTATAGACTAATGTAAAAATGTTGAGTCAGAAGTTATATTCTAGCTGGAATTGCATTTCTGTGATAGAGCACAGGCTTAGCAAGTGTTAAGACCGACATTTAATTCCCAGCCTAGGGACTGGGAGAAGAAATTAATTTGTATATAGTAGAACATACTTGCAATCCCAGCCCTTGAGATTCTGAGTTCTGGAATTCACACATTAAAGAGCAATACACCAGCCTAAACACATATAAAGAGCTGAATTAAAAAGGGAGGGGTGAGAAGAAAGGATAAAAGTAGAAATAAAAACAAATTGCTGTTTATAGATGTTTTCCAGTTAATAACAGTGAAATATGAAGATTTCATGGAGATTGCAAGGGACTGCAGAAAACTCTCTAGTTAGACAGGAAAAGGAATGGTATTACAACTCAGCATACCTTGGGCAGCCTTCAGTAGACTATAGCTACCCCTATTCAAAGGGAGACAGGGAGTACAGTGAAGAGCCACTGTGATTCAATCCCCAATGGAGGCATTGAACAAACCCTCTGATTTGACGTCTCTCTTATAGCTAGATCATACCAAAGAACTACCACATGCAAAGGCTTATGCATTCCATGTTTTCTCTAGCTTTCCATGGCCCTACTTTTTACCTTTCTTCAATTTTTGCATCAGTTTTTCCTATCTTGTCTATAAAATGTTCTATGCTTTACCTCTTTAAACACTGGAATCCTGTGCTCTAAAATTCCATCATATAATCCAGTTCTATAGTCTCTATCTGAGTTCCAAATGAAACATTTAGTTCTTTATGGGATTAGAATTACAAAAAACAATCCTCATATGTGCCTTCAGAACATACTAGCTTTTCTAACTGCCATTCTCTGTAAGTCATATTTCTGACCACAAACACTAAACCAGAAATCCATGGAAGAATCACAATTATTTCCTTCTCTTCATTTCCCAAAGGGAAGTTAGGTGAATAAAAGCTCTCCTTCATTCCTCAGAAGCTTTACTTCAAATGTTCACTTCTTTAATAAAATGGCTTTTGTAGCCAGTTGTTTAATGTTTAAGTTAATATTTAAAAAAAAAAAGAACTTGGGACTGAAGAAATTGCTCAGTAGTTAAGCAATTAAGTACTGTTTGCCATTCTTTCAGAGAACTGGATATCAGTGCCCACCATCAGGTGGCTTACAACTACCTAACTCCATCTACAAGGGATTTGAAAACTTCTTCTGGGCTCCACAGCCACCTATATGTCTCCAAACACACACAAAGATACATATGAATTTTTAAAAATCACTTTTTAAAGCAAAAATATATTTTTAAAAACTTGAAAGTCTGATTATTGAGAAAAAGATGAGCAGAATAATAGAATAGCCTTACTTAAAATAGTCTTATGTACCTTCTCAACGCTCACTAGCTTTCTATGCATCTTTGATAGTTTTTCCCCCTCAGGATGATCCTTGCAATCTATTAAAACTTCTCAAATATATCAACTACAGATTCCTGAAAAAGATGTAAACTGTCTTATCATAAACCCCTGAAACTGATTTAATATTTTCCTATGAAAATTGGGAAATAAATGAGATGTAAATCACAGTTTCTTTGAGATTTCAACCCTGAAGACAGGGAAAGAGAAATGTTAAAGTTGGGTGTAAGTCAATGTCAGAAAATGAGGATAATGGAATGTGCCAGAGATAAAGGTTGACAGAAACAAGAAAAGACAGGAAAAAAAATTGAACAAAACCCAGAACTACAGGAGCAAGAGACTTGTAGAGGTAGCAACTGATGGAGGGAAGCTAGAAATTGTGTGGGACAGGAGGAGGATGAGCAAGTACTCAGATACAGTTCTCTGGGAACCTAACAGCTTTCTTGCCGAAGCCTGACCTCTGACTTTTCTCCCACACCCCAACCCTCTACCTCTTACACCTTGAGGGTTTTGTCTCAATATGTAAATTCTTTCAGCTACTGTTCCAGTACCATGCCTGCCTGCCTGCTGCCTTGCTTCCTGCCATGATAGTCATAGGTTAGCCTCTCAAACTGAAAGTCAGCCCCAATTACATGCTGTCTTTCTTAAGTTGCTTTCATGGCGCTTACTCATAGCAGTTGTACCTAAGACACTTGAGTTTAAATGACAATATTCTGCCCTTGTTTGTAATTTTCACAAATGAGACTGCATAGCCATTGTGTTCAAAGGCATTTTAAAATATATTAAAATATAAATAAGAATTGGTGACCAAAGTATCACTATTCGCAGATGATATGATAATATACATGAGCAACTCCAAAAATTCAACCAAAGAACACCTTCAGCTGATAAACACCTTCAGCAAAGTGGCTGGATACAAAATCAACTCAAAAAAATCAGAAGCCCTCCTGTATACCAAAGACAAAAGGGCAGAGAAAGAAATGAGGGAAAGAACACCCTTCACAATAGCCACTAATAACGTAGAGTACCTTGGGGTGACTCTAACCAAGCAAGCAAAAGACCTGTTCGGGGGGGAAAAAAAACTTCACATCTCTGAAGAAATAAATTGAAGAAAATATCAGAAGATGGAAAGATCTCACGTGCTCATGGATCAGTAGGATTAATAGAGTGAAAATAGCCATCCTGCCAAAAGCAAATACAGATTCAATGCAATTCCCGTCAAAATACCAACACAATTATTTACAGACCTTGAAAGAATAACTCTCAACTTTATATGGAGAAACAAAAAACCCAGAATTGCCAAACAATCTTGTTCAACAATAGATAATCAGGTATCTATGGACCAGGTATCTCCATCCGTGATCTCAAACTGTACTACAGAGCAATGATAATAAAAACTGCATAGTATCGGCATAGAAATAGAATAGTGGATCAATGGAGCCGAATGGAAGACCCAGAAATAAATCCACAGACTTACGGATATTTGATTTTTTACAAAGAAGTCAAAAACATTCAATGAAAAAAAGACAGCATCTTCAACAAATGGTGCTGGTCCAACTGGATGTATAAATGCAGAAAAATGCAAATAGATCTGTACTTATCTCATCACTCTGCACAAAACTAAAGCACAAGTAGATCAAAGACCTCAACACAAAACCAAACACACTAAATCAGTTAGAAAAAAAATGAGGAGGAGCCTAGAACTCATTGGCACAGGAGACAGTTTCCTGAACAGAACACCAACAGTACATGCTCTAAAATCAACGACCAATAAATAGGACCTCATGAAACTGAAAAGTTCTGTAAAGCAAAGGACACTGTCATCAGAAGAAAATGACAGCCTACAGACTGGGAAAGGATCTTCACCAACCGTGTATCTGGCAGAGGGTTGATATCCAGAATACATAAAGAACTCAAGCAGTTAAAAAGCAATAAATCAAGTAATCCAATTTAAAAATGGGGTACAGAGCTAAATAAAGAATTCTCTGTGGAGGAATAGTGAATGGCAGAGAAACACTTAAAGAAATGCTCAATGTCCTTAGTCATCAGGGAGATGCAAATCAAAACAACCCTGACATTTCGCCTTATACCCATCAGAATGGCTAAGATCAAAAACTCAATTGACAATACATGCTGGAGAGGATGTGAAGAAAGGGGAACCCTCCTTCACTGGTGGGAACATAAACTTGTACAACCACTTTGGAAATCAATCTGGCACTTTCTCAGACAATTAGGAATATCACTTCCTCAAGATCCAGCTATACCACTCCTAGGCATATATCCAAAAAATGCTCAAGTACACAACAAGGACATGTGTACAACCATGTTCGTAGCAGCTGTATTTGTAATAGCCAGAACCTTGAAACAACCCAGATGTCCCTCAGCTGAGGAACGGATACAGAAATTGTGGTACATTTACACAATGGAATACAACTCAGCAATTAAAAATAAGGAAATCATGCACTTTGCAGGCAAATGGCAGGATCTAGAAAAGATCATCCTGAGTGAGGTATCCCAAAAGCAGAAAGACACACATGGTATATACTCACTTATAAGTGGATATTGGACATATAACAAAGGATAAACATACTAAAATCTGTTCACCTAAAGAAGCTAATCAAGGAGGAGGTCCCTGGGTAAGATGATCAATTCTCACTCAGAAAGACAAATGGGATGGCCATTGGAAGAAGGAGAAAACAGGAAACAGGACAGGAGCCTACCACAAAGGGCTTCTGAAAGACTCTACCCAGCAGTGTAGCAAAGCAGATGCTGAAACTCATAACCAAACTTTGGGCAGAGTGCAGGGAATTGTGTAAAAGAAGGGGGAGATAGTGGGACCTGGAGAGGACAGGAGCCCCACAAAGAGAGCAACAGAACCAAAATATCTGGACACAGGGATCTTTTCTGAGACTAATACTCCAACCAAGGACCATTCATGGATATACCCTAGAACCCCTGCTCAGATGTATCCCATGGTAGCTCAGTATCCAAGTGGGTACCCTAGTAAGGAGAACAGGGACTGTCTCTGAGATGAACTCAGTTGCAGGCTCTTTGACACCCACCCCCCGAGGGGAAAACAGCCTTGCCAGGCCATAGAGGACAACGCAGCCAGTCCTGAGAGACCTGATAAGCTAGGGTCAGATGGAAGTGGAGGAGGACCTTCACTATCAGTGGTCTTGGCGAAGGGAATGGGAGGAGATGAGGGAGGGCGAGTGGGATTGGGAGGGAATGAGGAAGGGGCTACAGATGGGATACAAAGTCAATGAACTTCAATTATTATTTTAAAAAAGGAGAAGAAAGAAAAAAGAATTGCTGACCAGACCTGTATTTCTATCTACTAAGGAGGATGAAGCAGTAGAATCATTAGTTCACAGCCTAACCAATTTAAGAAGTTTGGCAAGATATTATCCCAAAATGAAAAAAAAATTAAGGGCTGGAGACTCAGTGGTAGTACACTTGCCTAGAACCCACTTGGAGACTGAGCTGCCATGAACTAGAAAAGATTATCCTGAGTGAGGTATCTCAGAAGCAGAAAGACACACATGGTATATACTCACTTATTAGTGGATATTAGAAATATAGGAAAAACATACTAAAATCTGTACACCTAAAGAAGCTAAGCAAGAAGGAGAACCCTTGGTAAAATGATCAATGTTTACTCAGAAAGGCAAACAGGACAGACATAGGAAGAAGAAGAAAACAGGGAACAGGACAGGAGCCTACTACAGAGAGCCTCTGAAAGACTCTATCCAGCAAGGTATCAAAGCAGAGGCTGAGACTCATAGCCAAACTTTGGGCAAAGTGCTGGGAATCTTTTGAAAGAAAAGCAAGATAGAAAGACCTGAAAGGTACAGGAGCTCCACAAGGAGAACAACAGAACCAAAGCCTAGGTTTTAATGTAAACACAGAACTGAGAACACTGCCTTTTATAATGAAGGTCCCTTACAAAAGCTGTGAAATTAAGAGTGCAACTGGGAATGAATTTCTAATAACTTATTTCAAAAGTAATAAAATAAAAAAAAACTGTGTAAAATTTTTACAAAACTATGTAAAATTCATTTGACAACTAAGTAATTCCATTAAATAATAAATCAATTGGAATATTTAGGTTTCCGTGAGACAAACTCAGTTAACACACCTTATATGTGCTTATTTTACAGTTGTTATTCCCACCCATTGAAGAAGATCTAAGTTTCGACATATGAAAATCTTCACAGTATCTCAATATACTGAACACTTTCTTTTTGTTTTATCCTTTTCTCTATGTTTGAACATGGACCATATTAGTAGGTTTGCCATTTCATAGATTAAACATATGCATTCATGAAAAATATTTTGACAGCAATGACAAATACTAAACATACCCACATTTCGGATCATCCTATTTTTAGGACAGTGAGGTTGAGCTACATGCAAGTCAAGGAACCATGAATTCAAGTCACTGAAGTGTTATCAGAATTGTGTTTCCTCCTTCTCTTCCTCTTTCTTCTGGACCCCTTCCTCTCATTTCCCCTCTTTTCCTTCCCATAGCACTCATCCCTTCTTTTCTTCTTCTCCCATATCTCTCATTCATTCTGATGTCTTTTTTCCTTTTTGTCACTGGTTCATAAAGTCTGTCCTATGTCCACTCACAACTCCTGGGTTCATTACATGCATTTTAGGCACACATAGTAAATACACACTTTAATAACTAGGAGTAAAATGCATTGGCATGATCAGGCCATTTGACAAAAATGAGACTAACAGAATCAAGCTGAAAGAAACAGGATGCTATAATTTGCTTAGTCTAAAAGTAGTCAAATATTGTGTAGTAAAATAGTAATTCTAAAACAATGATTGGGATAAGAGGGGCATTTTAGAAAATAAAATGTTTTAGAAAGAAATTGCTTCATCACATATTTCTATAATTGTGGGGGGCGGTTTACAGAGCAAGTAAAGAAATGTGACACCTACATATTTATATATTTTGTAAATTGTACTCAGTAACTTCAGTATAAATGTTACCAGCCCTCAGCATGAGTAAATACTGGGATATTTAACATGCCTGTGTTATTTACAATAAAATAGTATATGAATTCAATAATAAGCCTAACAGTGATATTCAAATTCTTTGTGTTAAGTTTGGTCTAAACATTTTATGTTTGAAGTAAATGGGATTGTAGCATCATTAAAGTTATGATGTAAGAAACAAGACTGATTTTCACCAATTGTTGTTTACAATTTTTATTATAACTTGTTATAATTTATTCTCTCTTTCTCTGTGTGTGTGTGTGTGTGTGTGTGTATGAGTGTGTATTTTCGTATGCATAACAGCATGCACGTGACAAGCAGGGGACAGCTTGCAAAGGTTGATTCTCTCCATCACATGGGTTCCAAAGGAACTAAATCTTCACTGAAAAAGGTAAATTAGTTTTACCACATAATTGTATTTTTCTATTATTACAAAAGGCTACTTTCTAAATCCCTTTATTTGTGAAATTTAAGTTTCTGATCTATGACTGTGACTTTAAATCTGTTTGTTTATAATTAACTAATTACATAAATGTTCACTAATTTTCAATGTTTCTTTCTGTTTTTATTTGACTCCATATTTATTTGACAATCATATCTAAATGGAAAAATAATGGGTTTTTTAAGCGTTTGATTATTTTAGCGTGTTCGTAAGAATTAAATTTGATGGTTAAAAGTTATAAAATAAGGCATAGTTCAATGGTATAATGCCTATGAAATATATACAAGGTTGGGGGTTCAATTCCTTGATTATTAAAAAAGAGAGGTAAACAGGAGGGAGGAAAGAAACTTCGAGGCGAGCAGGGGACATGAGAGTGCTGTAAGAGAGGGGCAAAGAATGAAAATAAAGTATAAGGACAAATATGAAAATGAAATAATGAGACTCAATAGTTTGTCTGCCAAAAAGAACTAAAGTAATTTTTAATATTTTTAATTTCTTAATAGTAATAATTTTATTCCATTATGGCCCCTCATCTGATATTCATGACTGTAAATATCAACAATAAAGAGAAGATTGGTAAATTTTCAAGATGTAGAGACTTAGTGAAATTTCCAAGTAAGCTATATTACCTAAATTCTAACAGGAGCATGGATTTAATTTAATCTGTCATCACAGAAAAGGCAAATCCCTACATATAAGAGAAAATGGACTTTACTAGAAGAGACAATAATATACAAAAATGAGATTCTGTTCACAAATCAGAAACTATACAGACTCCCTGAAAGATGAGAAGATGGTAAGAAATAAAGAATAGATTCTAGAAAATGAAAGACAGAAAACAACACTAAAAACTGAAGACTCCATTGCAGTTCTTCAGCTTGTAAACAGTTCTAACTTGTAAGTATAGAAAACCTGTCAAGAATACAGGCCTCTCCGGAGATCAGCAGCAAAAACAGAAGTTGAGTATCAGAGCTTGTGCCAACACAGCCACAAGCAACTGTCAACCCCTATACACAGCAGGAAATACTCAGAACAAGACAAAAAGCACCTAAAGAAACATACATTCACTTACATTGAACCAAAAACACTATAGACTAAAAACTCTAAAACAAAAGACTTTATACCACAGTAGTGTAAAATGCTTAGCCCAGGACTAAGCCAACACAAGCTGACCCAACTGATGCAACAGAAACAGACGAGAAGTTTTGATGTCCAGACCGGCCAACTTGCCCTCCAGGGTTTAATCCAGTGTGTCTCCCTGGCCTCCCCATCTAAGACACCTCTCAATCTACCATATCAAATCTGAGTCCCAAATCCCGTGCCCTGGTCTACCCTAACCCTCCTGCATCACAGATAACCTCTGGGTTTCTGCGAGGTATCTGCACAGTTATCCCTTAACTGACAGGACCCTCCCACAACAATACAACCTTTCGACACAGCCAGATCTAGTCACCTGATTTTATTCCATCCAAGACCAGATATTCAACAAATTCAGAGAAGAAAACTTCCCCAACTAAGAAAACACATACTCATACAAAGGCAAGAAGCTCACAGAGCACCAACTAGACAAGACCAGAAAAGAAAATCTCCACAGCATATCATAGATAAAACATTAAGTATACACAATAAGGTGTATTGAGAGCTACAAGAAAAAAATGCAAGTCACATATAAAATACATCAGAAAAACAGCTGATTTCTCAATATAAGCTTTGAAATCCATATAAGCCTGGAGCAATGCTTTCCAGGTCCTAAAAGACTATGATATCCAGCCTAGACTAACATAATCAGAAAAACCATGTGTCATAATTGAAGAAAGAAAAAACTTGCACAATATAAAAAGCCTTAAAAAATGTAATATCCAACAAACTGAACCTAAAGAAAACACAGAAAATAATATTTCATGCCAAAGAGAGGAATGGACACAGCAGAAAGACTATGGATAGAAATATAGAACCATCATTATTAAAACACAAAGTACAACTAAGAACAAAAAAGACAACACAAAAATCAACAACATGACAACCACAATTAACATACATACTTCAATAATAACTCTAAATGTCAATGGCCTCAGTTCTCCAATCAAAAGACACAGTCAGAATGGATCAAGAAATAAACTTTTGTTCTTTATAAGAAACACATCTTACCTTTAAAATGGAAACTTCCTTAGAGTAAAGGAATGGACAAAAGTAAAAGTGCTCCAACTAAATGGGACCAGGAAGCCTCCATTCTAATATTGAACAAACTAAAACTTCAAAAAGTTAAAGAAGAATATTTCATCCTAATCAAGGGAACAGTTAACCAAGATATCTCTATGCATGCCTTCATCAAATTCCAGGGCACTCTTTTTTACTGAAAAAAAATCTACTATTGAAATTAATAGTGGGTGATTTCAATACCCCCACTTTCTCCAAAAGACAAGTCATCTAGACAAAAATAAATAGAAAAACAACAGAATTAATTGGCATCATACATTAAATGGACAGAATATATATCTACAGAACATTCCATTCAACCACAGAACTCAACAGCACAAGAAAGTTTCTCTAAAATAGACCACATCCTGAAACAAAACTAATCGCTTCAAATTCAGAGATTGAAATAACTGCTTGGATCCTGTCTTACCATTATTCAATAAAACTTAAAATTAACAGCAAATAAATATATAATAAATGCACAAACTCATAGAGACTAGAGAACTAATAATTGAATGATGAATGGCTAAAAAAAAGAAATTGAGACAGAAAATGTTCTTGGAACTAAACGAAAATGAAGTACAACAAAAATATCTGGGATACACTGAATGCTGTGTTAGAAGGAAAAGTTATAGTTCTAAGTGCCTACATTTTAAAAAATCAGAAATAACACAAATAACTTAATGGTGCAAGTAAAAAATTTAGAAAAATCATAACAACCCATATTCAAACCCATTTGACAGACCTCTCTCTAACCCTGTAGAGAGAGGCAGACAGAGAGAGAGAGAGAGAGAAGATACTAGAATATGGAAAGCAATTCTGTGCTCAGGAAGTGCTAGAAGTAACATTATGAAAGTGACCAAAAGCTACTTACAGATTCAATGCAATTCTAATCATTCTCCATCTCACTCCTCACAAAAATAGAAAACATAATCCTAAACTTCACATGGATTGCTGAGGTGGTTTGAACAGGTGTGGCGTACATAGATTCATGTGTTTGAACGTGGCACACAGGAATAGCACTATTAGGAAGAGTGGCCCTATTAGAGGAAGAATGTCATTGTGGGGGCAAGCTTTAAGGTCTGATACGTTCAAGCTACATCCAGCTTCCTTCTGCTGCCTGCAAATCAAGATGAAGAACGCTAAGATGCTCCTCCAGCACCATGTCTGCCTGCATCTGCCAGGTTTTTCAACATAATGATAAAGGACTAAACCTCTGAAACTGTAAGCCAGCCCCAATTTTATGTTTTTCTTTGTAAGAATTGCTGTGGTCATGGTGTTGCTTCACAGCAATAAAAATCCTAACTAAGGCAGATGTCGGTACCAGGAAATGAGATATCATTGTGCTAAACCAGACTATGCTTTTGTTTGAAGTAATGTGGTCTTTGGAAATTTGGATTAGGAAAGCAGTTGGACACTTTAAGTACGGCATGCCACCAAGCTTCTCACCATGACAATAATGGACTAAACCTGTGAAACTGTAAGCCACCCCCAATTAAATATTCTCCTTTATAGAAGTTGCCAGAGTCATGGTGTCTCCTCACAGCAAAACCAACTCTAACATTGCCAAGACAATTCTAAACAAAAGAAGAGTACTAGAGGGATTACCATTCCAAATCCTAAAATACATTACAGAGCCATAGTAATAAAACACAGTATGGTACTAGTACAAATATATAGCCTAATGGAATAAAATCATAGACCTAAATATAAGCACATATAACTTCAGCTACCTGATATTTGACAAAGATGCCAAAATTGTAAGCTAGAGAAAAGAAATAATCAACAAATGGTTCTGGGAAAACTGCATGTCTACATGTAGAAGAACAAAATTAGACAAATTATCTCTCTCTCTTGGTAAGAATACTCCCCATAGGTTCAAACATTTGTGCTCTTGTCACAATTGCTGGACATTTGGGGAAAGATTAGGAGGTGTGGTCTTATTGAAGAAGGAATGTTAATTTTGAGGATTCAAAAGCCCATAGAATATCCAGTTCTCTGTCTCTGCCTTGTCCTTTTGGGTCAGATGTAATCTCTGTTATTTCACTGGTGCCATTCTTACCTGTATACATGCCTAGTGCCATGCACCCTTCCATGTTAGTCAGGGACCTACCCTCTGCAAACCACCACCACCACCACCCCTGCCAATTAAATGCTTTTTTAAAAAGTGTTGCCTTTGTCATAATGTCTTTTCACTGTAACATAAAAGTAACTAAGACAGAATTTGGTACCAGGAGTTGGGTATTGTGACAGGAATACAATGCTGTGGAAGACTTTGGAGCCTTGGACTAGAAAAGCAGTTGAATGTTGTAAGCTGGGTATAATGGGCCATCCAAGCACAATCTTGAAAAATAGTAATGCTTAGAGCAATGTTGACTATGAAGGCCCAGTTCAAGGGGTTTCAGAGGATAATAATATTAATGACTGGGCTAGAGACCATTCTTAGGTTATTTGGCAAAGAAGAAGGCTGATTTTTGCCCTTGTCCAAAGAATCTGCCTGAGGATAAAATGAAGAATTTGTGACTAATTCCCTCAACGGACAAAATTTCTTGACAGTCTAAATGTTGACTCTGCCCAGTGTTATTTGTCATTGCTCTTATGTACATCTATTATGAAAATGATCTAGTGGGCAAAAAGAAACACAATACAAAATGTACAGTCTCAGGAGAATAAAAACACCAGGCAATGTAATATTGGAGCCTTGATTGTACTGAAAGAGATAAGAAATGAAACATTGGGAATGGTGTCCTGGGGTGAGATTCCGCCCATCTACTTCTGCAATATGTGAGAAGCACTAAAGAATCATCTGTTCCTAAAGAGCAACAATAAAGGAAAGTTTATGCAAATGTAATTCAAGGAGGAGGCTAGATGCTATCCCAATCAGGCAGTAAAAGTTGCCCATGTAGCTCTAGCTTTAGAGTCATAAAGAATACAGGAGTAAAGGGGTTATGGAATCTTCCTTTGTAGCCAGGTTATGTGTCTGAGAAAGTCCATGTGTGGAAGCCAAGAGAGGCTATTTTGTGAAGCTGTGAAGATGGAGCCTCGGTTGTGTTTGAGACCCCAAGATGAGAGAAATTCTAGAGCTGTGGGATGTCTGACAAGGAGAACTTCAGTCAGTAACTGAGTGGAAGCAGTGAGAGAAATTTGCTACAGTCAGCTAAGCTAGACGTGGGAGCCATCTAAACCCTTTGACATCAAACATAGAGTTACAGGATTTAGAGTTTCCTTTGCTATGTTCAGTCTTTCTTGGGCCCATATTTCCCTATTATGCCTGCTTTCCTCCCTTTTTGAATGCTTATTTATGGTCTCTATATATAGGAAGGATGTAATTTCCTTTTTGATTTTATGGGATATTATAGTTCAGAGATTATCTTGATTCTCCAAAGACTTTGAACTTTTAAACTGAGTTCAGACTGTGAAAGACTGTGTGCACTCTTGAAATTAGACTAAATGCATTTTGCATTATGATATGGTTACAAGCCTATGGGGTCCAGAGAATGGAATATGATAGTTTGAATAAGAATGGCCCCCAATAGGCTCATATATTTAAATGCTTCTGACATACACATTGGTTGGGAAGGATTCAGAAGTGTGGCCTCATTAAGAGGTGTGCCACTTGAGCAGGCTTTGAACTCTCAGTGACTTCTCCAGCCCCATGCCCATCTGCCTAACTACCTGCTGCCATACTCCCTGACATTATGGTCATGGACATTCTTCCGAAACTGTAAGCAAGTCCCCAGTTAAACGATTATATAGGTAAAAGAAAATATTTTCTGAATAAGACTCCATT
This sequence comes from Pachyuromys duprasi, assembly GCA_028658305.1. Lineage (NCBI taxonomy): Eukaryota > Metazoa > Chordata > Mammalia > Rodentia > Muridae > Pachyuromys > Pachyuromys duprasi. The sequence goes on along the minus strand of CM053745.1, from coordinate 49,141,165 downwards.
TGCTCAAGTATTAAGGCTAACAATTGGCAAGTGAGACTTCATAAAACTAAAAAGCTTCTGCACAACTAAAGAAAAATATCAGCAGAGAGGAACTCCTAGAATGGGGGTAATCATCTGATAAAGGATTAATATTCAGCATATATAAAGAACTCATAACCACTACCCACAAAATGACCATTCAAGAAATGGGCCTAGAATCTGAGAAGAAGTGTTCTCAGAAAAAGCAGGGGAAAAAAAGTGTAGTATCTCAAAAATGTACTTAGTCCCTAGCAATTAGGGAAATGCAAATAAAAAGAACTTTGAGATTTCCTCTTAACACATCAAAATATCAAAGATCAACAAAACTGACAACAAATTCTGAAAGTAGTGTGGGTAAAAGAAACTCTTACTCATTGTTGATGGACTTCAAGCTACTACAACAATGGAAATTCATATAGTAAATTCTTAATTAATAAATAAATTTCACATTGTATTTACTATATGGCCCACCTACAACATTGCTAGAGATACAAAGAACTAGACATCCTACTCTGCATTGTTCCTTGCTGTTCTATTCACAATAGCATGGAATTGACCTAAATATCTTTGGAATGGATAATGGAAATATGGTCTATAAATACTATGGAATACTAGTTGGCTATGAGAAAAAAAAATGAAATCATGAGCTTTACAGGTAAACAAATACAACTTGGAAAGATCATACTAAGTGATGTAAATCAGATCCAGAAAGACAAATGTTACATGTTCTTTCTTATTGGATGCTCATATCTCCAAATCTTCAGATGTAAGTACATATCCTGAAATAACTGAACCAGAAAAATAAAAAGGGACAATTGTCAGAGTGGAGTGTTAGGAATCTATATCCTCCACAAACAGGGTACACATTATCTGATCCAGGAAAAAAGAGAGAGAAGGGAAAAAAAAAGATGTTCTCATTAGAGATCGGGCAGATAAATACAGTACAAGGAGGAATGAGAATAAACAGTGGTTAAGATCGGCAACAGTCATAAGGTATAAAACTATTAACTATTTACCCAAGAAAACTATTTTTTTAATCTATGTATAAATAGACACATATAGTTTAATGAAATTTCCTCATCTGGGCCAGCAATCCTCCCTTCAAGAGCCAAAGACTATCCAATAAAAACTCCAACACCAGATTTGAGAAGCCCTCTTGAGTTGTTAGTCAGGGTTCTACTAGAGACTCACAAAACAAAGAGGCTGTTGCTGTTGTCTTTGGTGGAAAGTAAGCTGCTATTGCTGAAGACACCGTTCACTTTAAACACACAGGGCCCAGAGACCCTTGTGCTGAATGTCTACTACCTGAAGACTGGCTTTTATGATACCACATGCTGCCATGCAAGCTTTCAAAGGAAGGAAGCAACCAACAGTCCTAAGCAGCTATAACTGCACTTAAGACCAACTAAACCAGATGGAGATCATGCCTGGAACTGGAAACCTAGCAAACTGCCCAAGGCTAGTAAAGTCATGGATCTTGAAAGAGAATCACTTTATAAAACCAGTATAATCGAGGAGTAGGGGCCTGGCCCTGATGAGATTTCAATGCACAGGCTTCACGGATAATCTCCCCATACTTGGAGAGAGAAAGGAACTACTTTACAAAGAATTCCCATGTGTTCTTTACCTACTGCAGAAGAGTGGAAGAGGATGTCCAAGATGGCTGCCACTAGAGGACACTGTGTCTGAGGAGTAGGACAACAGAAATAACGCAGCGACCAGGAGACTGAACTCTGGGACCTAAAACGCCAGCACCCGTGATTGCCAAGTGAGCAGAACTCCCACGGTGAGAAAATCAAGTGGGAAAACCCTAGGGACACCAGGTTATTCCCCACAAAAACCTCCGGGTGACCAGCAGCGCACAGCTCTGATCGGAACGAGCAGCCGCTGCACGGGGCGCCCGCAGCCGCTGCGCTGGGC
>CM053745.1:49096714-49138727 GCA_028658305.1 Pachyuromys duprasi | reverse complement strand
ATATATATATATATATATATATATATATATATATATATATATAATTTCAGTAATGATTCTCTGAGAAAACTAGCCTTGCCTGTCTCCTAGTCAATTTGGTTTTTTTTTTTTTTACTGTTTGATATTTCCTGTATTATTGATATGCTAAATTTACATAGTGCTCTATATGGAAAAAATAAAAAGAGAAATTGCTAATTAGGTTACATACTAAGTTATCATTTGAAGGAACCATTGAGAGTTTAAGAGACGGTCTATGCTTCAAACACACACCTATAAATGATTGACCTTAAAGTTTGCAGTTTTTGTCATTCTATTTTTTTCTTGTAACATGTCAAAAAATAAAGCTTTGTGTCTAAAATAAATGCATCCAACTTATATTTGGTACAAATGCCACAGATGGAATTAGGAGGGATAAAACTTGGTGGGCCATTTGATTACTTATTTGCTATTGCTTTTGAGGAGGCCAAATTCAACAAAGAAAAATGTCAAGAAGGGGCGGGGCTAATGGAGATAGACAAAGTTATTGGACTCTGTAAAACAAGCAGCATGAGCTATGTGAGAAGATGTGAAAAAAAAACAGGAAAACAATTCATAAACCACTTGTACACAGTTGCTGAATGAATGGCTTCAGCAGCCAAAATTCAAAGAGGAATTTACTGCAACTGGATCTATATAACACCCATGCATTTTCGGCTCTTGAGAGGCAGGGACTAGGATATATAATTATATATATATATATATATATATATATATATATATATATAATTTTTTCTCTATAGAATGGATCAACTGCAATCTACCCACTTGAGGACCACTTTTGCAAGGTGCAAAGCTTTTAACAAACACTACTAATGACAATGTTGGAATGTTTACTTGTATATTTCATTGGGGGAAATGCCTATCTTTGAAATGTTATTGAACTTATTATTATTCTTTTTTGGTAGGTGTTTCCATGTTTTGCAGGTTGTGCCTGTAGAGCGAAGGATCCTGTGCTGACATTCTCCGCTGCTCTGGATGCTCCTCCTACATTCTGTAGTTTTTGTTTGCTGCACTCCCTCTACTTGCGTTCTTCAAGTGTACTTCCTTTCCTTCTCCTTGGAGGCTTCATTTTCTTGGTTGTAGGTAGGGCCTGGGACTTCTGAGTCTTGGGCATGTCAGTGTGGCGCTGGGCACGGATGGAGCGGGCTGACTCTGTGGGCTTGAGCGGGGCACAGTACATCTCCAGCCTTCTCAGGTCCCAGGTCCGGAAGCAGCACTCATCTACAATGCCTGTCTGGGGTGCCCTCGGAGCGCTGGAGCCATAGCCTGTGGGCTTGTTGAAGGAAAAGTCCCTTGGTCCACACACGAACTGAAGAGCATCCACCAGCTCAGCCCCGCAAAGGGTCTCTGGTCCAGCTGTGGCGGAGCTGGTGAAGGTGAGCAAGCAGAGCGCCAGGTAGAAGAGATGTGAAGACGATGTGGTGTGCATCTTTATTGGAGCTGCAGTCATTTTGGGAAGGTCCAGGTCTTTTTCCCAGCAGGACAGAGTGGGTATTATGAGGCTGATGTCCAATTTGTTTTTTTTTCCAATATTAAGAAATACAAAAGGGAATGCAATCCAGCATCAATGATTCCACCTTTCATAGGTGACAGCATTCTGAATGCATTTGTTGTATTAAGAAAGGAAATGGACACCTTCAATCAGGCTTTCATATCGTGTTTTAATAGAACCTATTCAGGAAAACAGACTAAAGAGCCAGAACTCTGAACGCCCTGTTCAAAAAGGATTTTTCTAACTGACTTGCAACCCACAGAAGAAGAACAAATACTGGCAATGCCTTCTATTTAATTTGGTATAAACTCATAAAACAAATTGCCCAGATAACTGGACATGTCTTCAATACTATACTACATTTTCCATAGATATAAACCAGATTTATAACTTAGAAGTGCAGCAATAAATGAATACTGCTTATAATAGATTTATGCCAAGTCTTATGTCAAAGTGAAATAAAAAATGAGACAGACTACTCTGAGTAATGAAATCTGCCAGCTCAGTTAACTGCTTTTAAAATGTTGATGAGAAACTTTAAGGTTTGCAAAAAAAGGTAATTATTTTTAGTAATACAAAACTATGTAATTATTATATGTAACTATGTTAAATAGTTTCCTTAAAAAATAAACTTATCTTAAATCTTTCCTTTTTTTGCAGTTTTTTTCGACTATTCATCCCCTCCCCCTTTGGAGAATTCAAAGCCTTCTTGCACATGGAAACTACTATCTTGAAATTAAATCCCCATTTCCCTCTAAGGAATTTCTCCCCCCCACCCCCACTAAAGTCAGAGTTGGAAATTATGCTTTTCTAGACTAGATTTTCTGGTCACCATTTGTTTAGTCCTTGGTCCAAAAAGAAAAATGCAGAGGTTAATATGATCTATGTTGGGAAACACAAAGTAGTTTTTAGGCACATTTGACCATCATGCGATAGCAAAATAAATCTAGTTATTATAAACAAAGCTTAAATCTAAAAGCATCCTTGCTAATTTTTTCCTGTTTGTGGTCAAGAAATGGTGAAAAATAGTAACAGAAATGAGAAAAGCAGAATTTCCATCTGTAAAAACTTTTCTGCCTATATACTTCTTAAAGCTATTTGCCAAAGGTACCATTCCAGACACAGTAAGCTTTAATTAATGCTCATTCCAGGAATAAGAAAATAAGATATATAAGATATGTGATGACCAACTGGTATTTGTAACACACTTTCACTACTTGTTTTTGAAAGACAAATCATTAAATTTAGAGTAATAAACCATTTTTCAAAAAAAGTCTCTCCATATAGGTTAAACTATTTACTCTACATTGTGAAAATACCTAATACACTGAAGAAATTTACTAGTTTTCCTGTTTAGTCTCTTCCCCTCCTTATTGGAGGAAGAGAGATAAAATCCATAATTTAGTCAAACAAGAACCAAACTTTTGACTCAGTTTTCCTTTCTTACCTCTGAACACATGACTACAGTTTGATAGCTTCATTATTTCTCTTTTTTGTTCTTGTTTTGTGTGTGTGTGTGTGTGTGTGTGTGTGTGTGTGTGTTTTGGGTTGTTTCATTTTGTTTTGACTTTTGGTTTTTATGTGGTTTTTTTGAGACAGGGTTTGTGTATAGCCTTGGATATCCTAGACTAGCTTCGTAAACCAGGCTGGCCTCAAACTCACAGCAATCCTCCTACCTCTGCCTCCCTGAGTGCTGGGATTAAAGGCCTGTGCCACCAAGTACAGGCTAGCTCTCTGGTTTCTTAAAGCGAATTCAAGTTCTGCTCACTTTCTCTCAGCATGCGATGTTAAACAGGCCAGTTTTGGCAAATAAGACTGTACTGGCTGGTTTGTATCAACTTGACAGAAGCTAGAGTCATCAGATAGAAAGGAGTCTCTCTTGAAGAAATACCTCCATGGGATCCAACTGGAAGGCATTTTCTCAAGTAGTGATCAGTGTGGGAAGGAAGAGCACATTGTATGTCATGCCATCACTGGGCTGGAGGACTTGGGTTCTATAAGAAAGCAGGCAGAGCAAGCCATGGGGAGCAGGCCATTAAGTAGGACTCCTCCATGGCCTCTGGGTCAGATCCTGCGTCCAGGTTCCTGCCCTGCTTGAGTTCCTATCCTAACTTCCTTTAGTGATAAACAGTAATGTAGAAATATAAGATGTATAAACCCTTTTCTCCAAAACTTGCTTATTGGTCAGGGTGTTTTTTCCCCAACAATAGAAACCCTAATAGGACAAGATGATACCAGCATAGTGAGGTATGGCCGTGCCAACCTGACATGTTTGGGGGAGGATTGTGGAAGGGCTATGGATCTTTGTGCTAGAAGAGCCATTGAGTGTTAGGAGCTCAGTGGGATGTTCTCTAGAAACTTGGAAGATAAGAATGTTGAGAGCAGTGCAGAAGATGGAGGCCTGACTTGTGAAGCTTCAGAGGGAAGTTTAGTGGTTCTATCAGAACGGTTTGCTATGTTGAATTCATTCTAGTCAGCTGGCGCTGGAGTCAGTCAAGATCAACAAGAGAACAGCACTACTGAACAGCACCACTGAAGTGAAACCTTTGCATTACTAGGACAATTGACACCAGTTAGCTGGAGGTAAGAAATTAAAGTGGTGACTGAGAAAAGACTAACATGGCTGAGCTGAAATCTTATGGCAAGTGCTTCACGAAAGTAGGCAGGTGGCCAAGGTTGTACCTCCTGCTGGTAGCTAGACTTGGCGATGTGTAAGTCACCCAAGTGGTACTGGTTTTGAAGGTATGAAGGGGTAATGGAGAGCAGCTGAAGCTTGGCACCATGTACCATGGATGACCACCAACGTCAGCAGCGGCAGTAGAGTGGAGACAGATGTGAACTACAGAGGGTAGAGCTGAAGAAGTGACACAAGCCCTTTGGAGGAGTCCAGAAGATCATGAGTGGATCCCAGACATTGGATGGTTGGGTTATTTTTGTTTTGATCTGTGACTGTGCCCTGATTTTTTTCTTCTTGAAGTAAGGAAGTATTTTGGTTTATTTTTTTATTTTACTGGAGTCCACAACGGAGAGTCTGAATTTTAAAAGACTTTGGATTTTTGTAAAAAAAAAAAAAAATGGCTATTTTAAAGGGGTGGAAATTTCAGTGTATTAGAATTTGTAAAGACCTGTGGAAATTTTAAAGGTATTTATGTTTCTGAAGTGGCATCTTGGGGATGACTAAGAAAGGAAGGATTGTGGCTCAATAGTGATGTGTATGTGTGTAAAGTTCACAAGGGGTAGCTGGTTCTGTGTCAACTTGACACAAGCTAGAGCTATCAGAGAGGAAGGAGCCTCAGCGTTAGCTGGATCTCATGCTGTCATGAGATACAGCTGTGACACATTTTCTCAATTAATAATCAATGGAGGAATATTTAGTCCGTTCAGGGTAATGCCATCCTAGATTAATGATCCTGGGTTTTATAAGCAAGCAGGCTGTGCTGCAACTTGGAAGGGCAGACCCTGTACTTCATCTGTGCAGCACAGTAGAGCTGGCCCTGCTGATTTAGGCATGCGTGAGCCAGCAACAAGGGCGTGAGAGCAGGAGAGGTAGCTCTTCCCCTTTCCTGCTAGGGCACTGGGCTGGCCAGGGAAGAGCTAGAGAGCTTGCCCTGGTAGTTAGGTACAGAAGAGCCACGAGGCTGACCAACTCGGCTCCCAGCCCAGCCCAAACTCAGGGCTTTGGGTTGGCCCACGCCAATATCGATGAACTGCTAGACGAACTGTGGGAGCATGGGAAGAGTCTGGTTCTACAGATCCAAAGCTATCAGGATCTCCAATGACACAGGGCAGCAACGGTATTCTAGAGGAGTCCCAGTGAGGATCCAGTATTGATAATGTAGCTGGAGCCAGAGGCTTCATACCAATGACTTATTGTGATGAACATCTGCACACAGAGAAGTGTGGACAAAAAGGTATACTATGGTACGTACTGTGATAGACTTCAGTTTCCACTAGGTTTTTGTGGGGGATGAGGGGGGGGTTGCAAGGACAGAAGGCAGGTATAAAAGGACAGGGAGATGAGTGGGACTGAGGTGCATGATATGAAACCCTCAAAGATACCAATAAAGCGTTAAATTAGGAAGGAAGGAAGGAAGGAAGGAAGGAAGGAAGGAAGGAAGGAAGGAAGGAAGGAAGGGACGGAGGGAAGAAGGCTGAGCAAACCATGGGAAGCCAATAAGCAGCACTCCTCCATGGCCTCTGCATCAGCTCCTGCCTCCAGGATCCTGCTGTTTGAGTTTCTATCCTGACTTCCTTTGCTGATAAACAACAATGTGGAAGTGTAAGCTCAGTACACCCTTTTCTGCCCAACTTGCTTCTGAGTGCAACAGAAACCCTAAAAGAAAGGGCTAATTTTGAAACATCACTAACATACATTAGCTATACCTTAACCAGACTCAATTTAAAGAACATAGTTTTTATCTCTATAATTGGTTCTGTGTTGTATGTCTAGAGATTTTTGCATAACTTTGGTTTTGTTACCTTTGGCTTTAAAATTGAGAATCATGTATAACAGCAAGGTTTTATTTCCTTTATAGTTTATTTATGAAATTACATATCAAGTGCTTAACGTTTTCCAACAAGAAAAAATATGGATATGATACATTTTCATTTGTTATTAGCTCAACTTTAGAACATGTTTCCCTTTCTCTATTCATCTTCTGCTTTGCTTTTGTTTTTTATGCACTGTGGTTTGAATAGAAGTATCCTTTATGGATACATGTGTCCAAGGCTTGGTTCCCAGCTAATAGCGCATTGTAGGAGGGTATAGGCATTTTTAGGAGGAGTCTGGGATGAGAACATGGGTCACTGGAAGGGGAGAATATCATTGTTGCCTATATTTTAATGAGGCCTTTTTGTCGACTTCCTACCAACCGAGGTCAGTAGCTTCTCACTCATTCCTAACACCATGGTATTCAGCCTCACCAAAGGCCCAGAAGCAACAAACCAAGCACTATGGACTTAAGCCTCTGACAATCTGAACCAAAATAAATCCTTCCTCCCTTTCATTGTTCAATTAAGGTATTCTGTCACAGTAATATGAAAGTAACTATTACACAAGAGGAATAATAGTTTTTTATTTATTCAAAAAATGCATAACCTTTTTAAAGGGAAAAGAGAATGTAAAAAGTTTAAATTAATCAAGTATGCTCAATACTTTATCTGTATTTTCCTTTAGTCACATGTCTAACATAGCATATATCCCATTTACTTAAGTTAGCCCTCAGAATTCAGAAGTTCCCTATAAAAACAGTAATATAAACTATCTTCATTCTTACAATGAAATTAAGTTTCAGAATTGCAGTTTTTAGGAATGGGGGTCATTCTGATTATAATTTAGATATATTTACTGTTCTACTAGCATATTATTTGCAGGCTCTGATGTCATTAAGTTTCTTGATCATCTTGTCTTCAATATTTACTATTTTGTCTACTTTCAACATTTATTCTTTGAAATTAAATTTTCATTCTCTTTAATTTTAAAATGAAAACTTTATTCAGATAATATAAGCATGCCACTGTGAAACACAAATTTGTCTTTATTGAGTACTGTATAAAATGCAATAAAACCTAAGTCACTTTTAACAAAACATTTAGTTTCCCTCCAGCAAGGGAGACAATAAAAACAGAAATTAAAATGCAAAAAAAAAAAAAATCAGCAAATAAAGACAAGGAAATCATGAAATTTGCAGATAAATGGTGGGATCTAGAAAAGATCATCCTGAGTGAGGTATCCCAAAAGCAGAAAGACACACATGGTATATACTCACTTATAAGTGGATATTAGACATATAACATAGGATAAACATACTAAAATCTATACACCTAAAGAAGCTAAGCAAGGAGGAAGACCCTGTGTAAGACGATCAATCCTCACTCTGAAGGACAAACAGGGATGGACATTGGAAGGAGAAAACAGGATACAGGGCAAGAGCCTACCACAGAGGTCCTCTGAAATACTCTACCCAGCAGTGTATCAAAGCAGATGCTGAGACTCATACCCAAACTTTAGGCAGAGTTCAGGGATTCTTATCAAAGAAGGGGAGACAGTAAGACCTAGAGAGAACAGGAGCTCCACAAGGAGAGCAACAGAACCAAAAAAATCTGGGCACAGGGATCTTTTCTGAGACTGATACTCCAACCAAGGACCATTTATGGATATAACCTAGAACCCCTGCATGGCAGCTCAGTATCCAAGGGAACAAGGTCTGTCTCTGACACAAACTCATTGGCTGGCTCTTTGATCACCTCCCCCTGAGGTGGGAGCAGCCTTGCCAGGCTACAGAGGACAATGCTGCCATTCCTCATGAGACCTGATAAGCTAGGGTCATATGGAAGGGGAGGAGGTCCTCCCCTATCAGTAGACTTGGAGAGGGACATGGGAGGAGATGAGGGAGGGAGGGTAGGATTAGGAGGGAATGAGGGAGGGGGCTACAGCTGGGATAAAAAATAAATAAATTATAGTTAATACAAAAAAATAAAAATTAAAAAATAAATAAATACAATAATGCCATATCTGTATGTAAGTTTACACACAAGTTTCTCTTTTAAGTTTCTAGTCAATAAAACCAGACTTATTTAAATTTCACAAACTCTTCTTGAAGTTCTTCAGTAAAATCTGGTTAAGGTGAAGCCCATATCTCCCCTTAAAGCTACCATATGTAGATTTTTAACATGTCATAAACATACCATCTTAAGTATTTCTGAATACTCTACCTTTTTCCCCCTTGAAATAGCATTAACAAAGGCTAACTATACAGGAAAAGAGGGCTCTAAAGGGAAAGAGGATGAGGTAGTAAAAATGGTAAGAGTGAACATATTTTTTCACATGGAATTTAGGCTTAGTAGTTTTTTATATTACATGTGATGTAATTAGGGACTAGTTGGGGAAAACATGAAATAACTCAAGTACAACAGAGGAGCAAATATGAGCAAAGTATGCTATACAAGTGTGAAACTGTCATAATGAAATCCATTATTTTGTATATTAACTTGAATTGTTTATGTTTAAAGATAAAATATTCATAAATCTGGTTCTTAAATTTCATTCTGGGCCAACAAAATTAGGCACTTTTTATATGAATCTGCTCACATATAACTACATATGTTGTTTTTGGCAAGTCTTGCTTTAAATAATTCACAATGAAAAGGTTAGTATTTGCCTATTGCCATTTCAAGGCCAGTGCATTTCAGGGTCAAAAACAGTATTAAAATCCTGTTGAAAGTTTTCATTTTTCAAAGTTTCTCATGTTCTGTTCCAATTTTCCACTGGTTCCCTAATGTTGAGATTGTTGTCCAAATGCTGAATGCAGTTCTCTTTAATAAACAAAGATCTAAGAAAATATACTGCAAGGTTCAGATCTTCAACAAGCTGGAATTAAAGATACTGTTTTTCGTTGTTTATGATGACATAGACACTGATGGCACCGCATATCTTAACAACCATTCAATTTTTGCCAAAAATCCTAAGTATGACATTACTATAGTACTATCAACATAGATTCCTATAAAGTTTGTTCCCAATTCCATTAATAACAACCTCAAAAATTATTTTAAGTAGTCAAATAACAAGCTCATGAAAATATTCACTTCTGAAAGCCTAATTTTGAAGCTTAAGCAAAGCAGTTTTCAGCATTCCCATAAGTAAATTCTCAGCTAACAGCAACAAAGAACAAACTAATGTTTCCTAAAACTGAAGTGAGATACCCAATTCTGTTTTGAAGCTGCTGGCACTGATAACATTTGTAATTTCTTAATTTCTCCTCCAAACCGGAGCAACACTGAGATTGTAAAGTACTACCAAGGGAGGAGTTGCTCCTTGTATTCCTAAGTACTTTATCCTACCACAATATAATATTTATGGTGCCTGCAATCTAGATCCACCATACAGGTGGGCTATTTTTCTACCTCACAGAAGAGCCTCTGGGCGTCCTTGTATTTGGAGCACATGTTTTGCCAATTTCATGGAGTATGGCAAATCTGGCGAATTATATGGACCATGTTAGCCAGCTGCAGATTGGGACGAAAACTGCGACTTGGGAAAGTCCTTCGGCATTGTGGGCAGCTGAATACCTGTGGTGTAGGACGAGGCTGAGCATCTAGGTAGAGCTGCCGTCGCACTGGTGGATGTGGTGGGCCTCGGTGGAAGAGGTGACGGTGGCGATAGCGGCCATAGTGATGGTAGTGGTGGCCATTGTGGGGGTGTTCTCCTCGCTCTTCGTCTGGAAACGCTCCACCTCTCAGGTCACGTACCAATCCTTGTAAATTGTTCAAGTCGTCTTCTTCTTCGTCATCCCACACAGAGTCTGCATTGGCCCGATGCCTTCTATGGCTGTCACCAACCCAGCGTCCAGCATGTGCTCGGTGCTGAAACGCCTCCTGTTCTGCGGTCCTATGATACAGAACCTGTCTGATGACGCTGGACCCTGCAGTCGGCTGGTCACGGTCTGGTTCGTCGTCCTTGCCCCACAGCTGGGTCACACAGCCTCGGCAGAAGTTGTGCCCACAGCCGATGGACACGGGGTCCTTAAAGTAATCCAAGCAGATGGCGCACACTGCTTCTTCTCGAAGTGACTGCATAGGGCTGGGGGGCCCTTTGGGGGTTGCCATCGTGGAGCGCACACACAGGTTCCTCAGAAACTGAGAGGCTGAGGCTCGCTGCCCTGCAAAGAGGCACAAAGCATGAAAGCAAAAGTGGAAGGTCTTGCTTATCCCCAAAAGGTGCCGGCCCTCACTGCCCAGCCACGGGGCGCTAAGGCCTAAGGCCTTGCTGCCCGGCCAAGGGACCCAAAAGTCGTTGACCTGAAGGCCCAGCCGAGGGGCGCTAAGGACTGAGGCCTCGCTGCAGGCCGCAAAGGCGGTAGGCCTCGCGGCCAGGCGGCAGCGCGTTAAGGACTAGGGCCTGCCGCCTGGCCGCGGGGCACGAGGGCCGTAGGCCTCGCTGCCCTGAGGAGGAACGCGACTCCAGCCGGTCTGGCGGGCCAGCTACCACCCGCGGCCGCCCTCCACTCCGCGCAGGCCCTCCACAACACGAAGCCCAACTCACCACGGCCTCGCTCCCGAGCCCCGGTGGGAACCAGGCGGCTGACTGGAGCCTCGGAGAACCGAAGGGTCAGGCTTCCGCCTGCCCGCCCGCTCAGTGCGCCTCGGAGACCAGGAGACCCAACCGGCGTCGACCAAGCGCGGCCAGCGACTGCCTCACATGCGGCGGCTCCGCGGTAATAAAAGGTAAATAAAGAGGAAGTGACGTCAACGGTACCCGGAAATGACGTCAGCGCGCTCCACTACAGGTTCCGCCCCCCGGAAAGCAGCGCTCTGGGCCATTGGTGGGCTTCCGTCTTGATGGTACTTCAGTGCGGAAGCGTAGGCGATGGACGACTAGAGAAAGCTGAAGGATGGTAGAGCGTACCTGTAGCCTCAGCCCTGGAGGGTGAAAAGTCAGGCGGTGGAGACCACCCTCAGCCGCACAGCAACTTTGAAACTCAGCTTGGCCACAAGACACATCTTTAAATAAACAGACAGACAGCCAAACAGACAGACAGAATAAAAAGTCTGGTGGGCCCGGACTCCTAAAAATAGGAGTTTTATGTTTCAAAAGCTGTTTTCTTCTTCCTTCTCCTTCTCCTTTTGCTTTTGTTTCTTCTATACAATAACCACCTCAATTCTTTCACAAGCTACTGCTTCTTCTCACCGCTAAATACTGTTTCCCATCAAAATTCACATTAGGACTCTGATTCCATTCCAAGAAGCGTCAAGACTTAATTCTCTAGCCTCTTGACCCACATAAGAAGGTTGATGAACATAATCAAGTCATACTGGAAAGAATGTTCTCGGCTGGGAGTATGCAGCTGCAGTGAGGAGATATTTTGGCACTACCTGAAAAATAAAAAATAAAATGATTAATAAACATGGAACTGATCTACTGAGAATACTGAAAGTCCTCCATGGTTATTAAGAGACATATTAAGCATTTGACAATAGATATAGATAACCTGTTATTGCTATAAAGAATTTGTTTTTAATATTTTTAGAAATTTAATGTTTTTAATATTTTTAGAAGTTTAAGCCGTTTGTGGGTTTTGTTTGTTGTGTGGTGGCGGTTTTTCAAAACATTCAGCATTGTGATTTCCATGCTTAAATCACCATTTTAAAACAATCTTAAGTCAAAAAAAAAAAAAACCCTATGAAAACCTAGATAATCCAAATGGTCTAAACTGTATGTAATTTACAACTGAAGCACAATCTTATTTCCTCATGACATCTTATTGATATAACTGTGCAGATTTTTAACTTATTAAATCACAAATAACAAGTGTCACCGAAGGAAAGAAAACAGCTACACTAAGTTATACGCTAGATAACAAAAAGACAAATATTAACTAAGGCTGAAGAAAAATAAATCAAAATAAAACAAAAATAAAAATAATTTTAAAAGAAAGGATAAAAACAACTGTAGAGAAAATTCAGGAGAAACAAAATACAGGCTTCTGAAACTCCCACTAACAATCCCAGCTATCCATAACAAGAGTGGAACATGTACAAGTAAAGAAATAGATACATAATTACACCACAGCTAATCCCTTCCTCTGCAGAAAACTGAGGTTTACCTACTATAAAGGATGAATCAGAGAAACCTATAGAAAACACGGGAGAGTTCTGTTACGGAATACACAGTGAACCATGAGAACTTTACAACCTCTCTTATCTTATCTTACTGTAATGCCACCAATCAGTATTAGACCATCCTGAAAGAAATGGATTTAAGTTTTCTCTACAGAATGTGAACAGGTTAATAAAAAAGATCTGGGTGGAAAATAATATGAAACACGGGCAGGAGTTCACTGACCACATAGTGGAACTAGGTTATCCAAAACAAGGCAGGAAACAAGTCCAATCCCACAAGTTAGATCATTAATGACTCATTTTTACATTTTTACTGACAGCCAAAATTCCCTAAGTGTTTGAAGAAAACTTCCAACATGAAGTAGAAAAGAATTTTTAAAAGAAAAAAAAAACAATTTTGGATAAAATATTAGGGGAAAATCATTTTTGTATGCGTATATGTGGTTATATTTAACTTCTAGCCCACAGATATTGATTTTACTAAAAAAAAAGTCCATCTTATTAAAAAGGACACAGAAATTAGACAGACAGACTAGCAGCTAAAAGCACATTCTGCTCTTGAAGAGGACCTGAACAGTGCCCAAACCCACATCAGGCCTGTAACTCTAGTTGCAGAGGGCCTGACACCTTCTTCTGACCTCTACAGTCACCTGTACTCATGTGCACATATCCACAAACAAATACCACACATAATTTTAAAAATAATTAATCAATATTTGAAAAAAAACATAAGCAGTGAAAACATCTACAAATTAGAAATTTGACAGAAAAATGAAAATAACAATTACACAATGAGACATATGCAATTAAAAAAGGATATTAGAAATTAAACACAGAAAAAATACAGGTCACCAATACAAGAAGAGAAAACAAAAAAAAATAAATATTTCAGAAACAATTCAACAAAATGTTCCAAAAAAAAATACAAAAAAAACACCAAAAAAAAAAAAAAAAGGTTAAGCATGGTTGGGGCTGGGGCAGTGAGAAACAGGAGAAGTCTACTTCAGGACTTATGCTTTAAAACTTAGGACATGAGGACAACATTTCCAAAGAGAAAAAATCAGAATGGGACTGTTCAACAGTGATACTAGGCACTAAATAAAATAAATAAATAAATAAATAATTTTAAAATTATGAATGAATATCGTTTCAATCCTGTACTTGATGACAGCCAAATTGGAAATGCAGTGTGAAAGTAAATAAAGATATTTTTGTGCATACAAACTAGCATAAACTTGATCTCCCATGAAATTGTTGTTCAAAAGCAGTAGAAGCCACGTCACCAAATAAGGGTCCAAAAAACAAGATCTATAACCCACACACTGAAAAATTAATGGAATAAAATGATAGTGGACTTTCTGAGATGATAGTTTAGGGAAATCGCAGAACAATAAATGACCTGTAATCATTTATTACAGAGGAGAACAAGAAGAAATCCTCTCCAGGAAGATGTCTTCAAAAACATGAGATTAATAGGTATGTTGGCAAGTTTACAATACTGAAGACATACGCGCTTTAGTAAACAAGTTAAGGGTGCCTTACTGGTAGTAATATACAAAATAAAGCAATCACAGGCATGAACACACACAGAGACAAAGACAGAGATATTCTAACTCAAATTTTAACAAGGCAAATATATATATATATATATATATATATATATATATATATATATATATCCATTGGAAAACAGGAATGTAACAACTTTGGATCACCCCTGAAAAAATATTTAAGTGTGTGTTATATAATAATATAGGGCCTGATTATTAATCATTATTTTTAATAAACATTTGGAAAAGGAAAGAAAAACAAGGTAAGAATAGCAAGTAAATACATCGAGTCCAAAATCAGAAAGCTGTAGCTGTATTAAATTAGTTTCAGACAAATTTTAAATAAAGTATTGATATATGCCAAAGAAATAGACAAGTTTCATATGTCAGGATAGATTTAAGAAAGTAAAGAACAGAAATATGGTTTACAAAAAACTTTTGTAGAAATGTTAGAATGAAAATTTTTATCAGATTTACACATTTCCGTATTCTACTTACTACTATATGAATTTATTTTAACAGCAATTTCATAAAATAATTTTATAAGGAAGCATGCTGATGCATACCTATAAACTCAACACCCAGAAAAGCAGGGGAATGGAAAATTCAAGATCAGCCTAACTACATGTGTGAGGGGAAAGGAGACAGATGGAGCAAGATATCTTATAAGCAGGCTTAGAATAATCTCCATTTAAAATGAACCAGGTGCTCTGGTTTGCTTTCCTTGGTGAGATAAAACACTGACCACACAGTACTCAGAGGACAAAAGGATAATAGCACATCATCAAGGGAAGCCAAGAAAGAAATTCAAGGAGGAACCTGAAGGCAGAAACTGAAGCACAGACCAGGAATAAATGGTATCTACTGGTTTGCTTCTTCTGCCTTACCCTGCTCCTTCTACAAACCCCAGGCCTGCCTCCCAAGAGAGGGCACCAGTCCCATCCCTAGGCCTCCCTACAAAAATTAGCAATTTTTTTTAAAAAATGCCTCACCACATGCCAACCGGCCAATCTAATGGAGACAATTCCCCAGTTAAAGTGCTTTCTTCCTAGATGACTCTCACTTGTGTCAAGTTGATAAAAACTAACCACCACACCAGATCTGAGACTACTGAGCACTGATGAAGTAACAGGCAGTAAATGCTGGAAACCAAAACCAGAATCAATGTAATTTTTTTTCAGATGCTAAGAAAATAATCAGGGACAAAGAGACAAAAATCAAAGTTCTAAAAAAAAAGTAAGAATCAGAATAAACCGAATTAGTATTAATCCTATTATGTGTGTTGTGCATTTTTGTACGTAACCTCATACAATGCTCTCAGGAATTACTTTTAAACAGGATTAGGTTTTACTATACTTTTTCTCTAATTTCATGTGTGTTTGGGTGCATGTCAGCATGTATGTGTAGTTGCACATGAGTTTCATAGCTGTAGAGACTTGAAGGTAACAGTGGGAATCATCCCTACAATTGTCCAACTTATTCATTGAGGCAGGGTCTCTCAGTCAAACCCAGGGATCACTGATAGGGCTACTTTCCACCCCTGTCTCTGACTTCCAAGGTTCGAATTATATGTGGCTCATTACACCCACCTGGCCTTAATGTGGGTTCTGGGGATCTGAGCTCTAGTCTTCAGGTTGGCATGGCTAGTGCTTTAAGCTGTTTCTCCTAGCCATTTTCTTAGAACTCATCCCAAGTGAAATTTGCTTGTGTGTTTATTTCCCTTTCTTTTAGCTAAGTTTTCATCTTGATTATTGAAAGCATGAATTTGATTATGCTTTCAGGATAGTTTGGCTCTGCTGCTGTTTGCTGGAAATTACTACAATATTTAAACATTTAAAACATTTAAGATTGTTTTCCAACTTCATGTATTATAGATTAACCAAGAAAAATGGGCTCTACTTTATCTCTATCAGTTCCTACTACACATACCGTGTTGGACCTCGAGCCTGTGATCTTTCTGAGGGCTATGTAATGCTCCTTACAAGATCTGTGTGATCAAGGTCTGTGTGATCAAGCTAGACTACAGAAATAATTTTAATCCCGGGAGAGAGAGGCAAGCAGATCTCTGAGTTCAAGGCCAGGCGGGTACAGAGCAAGTTCCAAGTAGAGAAAAGTTTAGGTCCAAGCGTGGAGACACATGCCTTTAACCCAGAACTCAAGAGATAGAGGCATGCAGATCTCTAAGTTCAAGTCAATTCAGTTGAGAGGAAGGACAGTGGAGTTGAGTTCATGGCAGTTCAGTTTGTGGATATCAGAGGCAGTTTTACCAGTACAGTTGTACAGACAGGTTGAAGAGAGAATAAGCCACACACGGGTAAAGACAAAACAAGCCAAAGAATGAGAAGAAGCAAAATATCAGAACAGATTTCTATAGTTAGTTTGAAGCCAAGCAAAACGATGCAGTCAGAGACCTAGAGAGAAGTCAGATTGAATCAGTCAGCTAGGACAGGAGTTTGAGCCAGAGCAGCTGAGTTGAACCAGCCAACAAGAGCTCAGAAAGAGATTGAAAGAATGAGCTTATTTGGTAGTAAGTCTCAGAGTTTGAAAACATTCTAGGCCTAAATTAGATTGTCTGGAGACTAGAAGCTTCCAGACAAGGCCTAGGTTAGCAGATGGAGGTAGTAAGTCTCCAAGACAACAATTACATCTGGGAAATAGAAGTTACTTTTACTCATGAAATTTATAGGCAAATGGATGGAACTAGAAGAGATCATCCTGAGTGGGGTAACCCAGAAACAGAAAGACAGGCATGGTATACACTCACTAATAAGCTGATATTAGACGTATAGCATAGGACAGCCATCTACAGAACTAAAAAAGCTAATCACTGAGGATCCTACGGAGGATGCTTAAATCTCATTCAGAATGTCAAACAGGATGGACACCAGAAGTGGTGGAAGAAACAGGATAGGAGTCTACTATAGAGGCTCCTCTGAAAGGATTCACCCAACAGGGGATCAAAGATGGTGAAATTCAGGGCCAAACTTTGGGCAGAGCTCAGGGAGTCTTATGGAGAAAGACAGGGGTGGGATTAGAGGGACGAGGAGGAGACAGGAGCCCTGCAAGGAGACCAACAAAACTAAAAGATCTGAGCCCAGGTGGTCCTGCAAAGACTGATACACCAATGGAGGACCATGCATGGAAAGGACCTAGACCACCTGCTCAGATGTTGCCAATTGTCAGCTCATTCTCCATATGAATCTCTGAATGGGGGGAACAGGGACTGCCTCTGTCATGAATTCGTTGACTGCTCCCTGATTACTCGCCCCTGATGATGCAGCCTTGCCAGGCCATGGAAGAAGAGGATCCAAGCAGTCCTGCTGAGACTTAACAAGCTATGGACCGATGGCAATAGTGGAGAACTCCCCCTTTCAGTGGACTAGGGGAAGGGGATAGGGAGAAGAAGGAGGGAGGATGGGGCTGGAGATAGGAGGAAGGAATAGGGGGAAGAGGGAAGGAGGGTGGGACTGGAGGTAAGTTGAGGGAGGAGGCTTCAATAGGGATATATAGTGAATAAATTGGGAAAAATTAAACTTAAAAAGAAGAAACCACACAGAATTCAGAAACCAAAAAATTAAGAATTAAAAAGAAGAAAACAGTTACTTTTATTTTTTTATTTCATTGGTTAGGTTTTATATTCTTTTTTTAACATTTTTATTTTATGTTAATCACAGGCTAAGTACTTTGTATCCCAGCCGTAGCCCCCTCCCACATTCCCTCCCTATCCGCCCCCATCCCTCCCTCATCTCCTCCCTTTCCAAGTTCACTGATAAAAAAAGTTTTACAAATATAGTCAGTGCTTCCCCTAGGAAATCTGTAAAGCTCTAAATGCCATCTAAATAGTCAATAATTTATTAATAAAAGTAGCCCTTAGTAACTGTTTGTACTGAAGGTGTTTTTTTCTATGCCATGGGAATATGGTATCCATCTCATGCATTATGTGAAACAAACTGTCTTTTCACATGGCAGTCTGGAAAACAACTACCTGGTTAAGGCTGCTCTGTGTTCTGTAGAGGCATCGGAAACTCTAGCACTGAAGTTATGGTTGCTTTCAGCCACCACGTGGGTGCTGGGAACCAAACCCAGGTCCTCTGCAACAGAATCAAGTGCTCTCAGCCACTGATTCAGCAATCCAACCCATGTAATATAATTTTCTAAGGATGAAAACATTTAAAAACCGGAAGTAGAGAAAAATACAGTTATTTTAGATTTTAGAAAAAGATAAATGAGAGCAATAGAAAATACTGCATCATGGGTGTTGTAAAATGGATAAAAGAGAGAACTTCCAGGGAATGGCAGGATGATGGATGCTATTGGGTAACACGATACCGTTGAGTGTGAAAGAAGTGATATATCCCACATACAAAACAAGCCAAGTGATGTTTCTAACTGAGTACACTGCAGTTGAGAAATTGCCATACGGCATATTTTGAAACTATTTCATGATCACAGATGGCTATACAAATTTCACACCCTGAACTTTTGTAATAGATTATGAAACACAAGCATTATGGCACTTACACTATTTTATTACCAGAGAGTTTCACAATTTTATATTAGATATACACAATCTATTTATTGAAGAAAATACATACTAAATTCCCTCCTTATATTTTTTGCATGAGCTCTATCTTCTTTGAGATTTTCTTTTTTTAATTTTAATTTTTTACATTAACTACATTTTATTCGCTTTGCATCCTAGCTGTGAGGTTTGTTAATTAGGTCAAGAGCTACTGCTTACTTTTAAGTTGGTTTAAGTTTCCAGCATTGAACTGGAGGCCTTCCTTTCCTAATGCCTAGTTCACATTCTGTTATGCAGACTCCCTTGTTCTTCCATCTCAATATGTATGTATCAAGGTTGAAGATGATGTCAGGCCCAGCAAACTTAGCAGAAAGAGAGAGAAGGGGAAGAATGGAATGCTCTTACAGGAGTTCAAGAATGATGGGAGTCTTGTTAAAGGTGACACATAGTAAAGAAAGAATTGATAAAATATGTAACTATATAAAATATATAAAAGAATGTCATTTCAAGAATGTCAAAAACACAATTAGAAATAGCGCTTCCTCAAGATCCAGCTATACCACACCTAGGCATATATACAAAAGATGCTCAAGTACACAACAAAGACATTTACTTGCTCAACCATGTTCGTAGCAGCTTTATTCGTAATAGCCAGAACCTGGAAACATCCCAGATGTCCACCAACGGAGGAATGGATACAGAAATTGTGGTGTTTTTACCCAATGGAATACTACTCAGCAATTAAAAACTAGGAAATCATGAAATTTGCAGGCAAATGGTAGGATCTAAAAAAGATCATCCTGAATGAGTTATCCCAGAAGCAAAAAGACACACACACAGTATATACTCACTTATAAGTGGGTACTAGAGCTATAAGAAAGGATAAACATACTAAAATCTGTACACCCAAAGAATATAAACAAGAAAGAGAACCCTCACTTAGAAAGACAAATGAGATGGACATTGGAAGCAGGAGAAAACAAGTAACAGGACAGGAGCCTACCACAGAGGGCCTCTGAAAGACTCTACCTAACAGTGTAACAAAGCAGATGCTGAGACTCATAACCAAACCTTCGGCAGAGTGCAGGGAATCATATGAAAGAAGGGGAAGTTAGTATGACCTGAAGAGGACAGGATCTCCACAAGTACCAAATATATCTGGGCACAGGGGTCTTTACTGAGACTGTTTCTCCAACCAAGGACCATGCATGGATAAAACCTAGAATCCCTGCTCAAATGTGGCCCATGGCAGCTCAGTATCCAAGTGGGTTTCCCTAGTAAGTGGAACAGAGAGTGTTCCTGACATGAACTCAATGGCTGGCTCTTTGACCTCCACCACCACCCCCCTCCGAGGGTGGAGCAGCCTTGCTAGGCCACAGAGGAGGACATTGCAGCCAGTCCTGAGGATACCTGATAAGCTAGGGTCAGATGGAAGGGGAAGAGGACTTCCCCTATCAGTGGACTTAGAGAGAAACAGGGAGGAGATAAGAGAGGGAGGATGGGATTGGGAGGGAATGAAGGAGGAGGTTATGGCTGGGATACAAAGTAAATGAACTGTAGCTAAGATAAAAAAAATAAAAATTTAATTAAAAAAAAGAATGTCAAAAACATATCTTGAAAAAGCCCAAATTCTTAACAAATAGTACTAGGAAATTGGATGTTTAACTCAAACCTATGAAACTGCTATAGGAAAGCACAGGCAAAGCGTTTCAAGAAACAAACAAAAGCAAGCATGTTTTGTGAAGGTCGCAAGTTACAGAGGAAATAATCTTACAAATTGGCTTCTCAAAGGAAGAAACACAAACGACAAATAAATATTTGAAGAAAGTGGGACTAAGAAGTTGGTTCAAGTGCTAAGGGGCTCATCCTGCAAGCGTAAGGACTGGATTTGGTGTCATTTGATGTCATATTCATTCAAAAGTAAAGTGGGGAGCACATGCTTATATTTCCAATGATGAGGAATCCGTACAAAAAGATGCGTAGGGCTTGTTAGTAAGCTTGGCAAAATCAATAAGCACAAGTTTCACCTATCTCAAAAAGAAACAACTACCAAAAAGAGTGGAAGAATGATGGAGGAAGACACACAATTCAATGTCCATTGCTGGCATCCACATGTAAGCACACGCACACCCACCCACTCACATGCTTGGAGCATGCAGCATGATTATCTATCAGGAAAATGAAAATTAAAATGCACTGAGATTCTAGTTTGCTCAAGTCAAAGGGGTTACCATCAAAGAAACTGGCTGCAGTCCGGTGGATCATTCCTATGGAAAAGGAGGAGTTCAAGGTCAGCTATAGCGACATAGTGACTTTGAGAGAAAACTGGGCTGCGAGATCCTGTCTCCAGGGAAGAAGAAAGGGAAGGAGGGGACAAGGAAAAGAGAGAGGGAGGGAGGCATAGAGAGAAGGAAGGGAGAAGACAAATACTAGTGAAGATGTGTATGCTGGTGGGAATATGAACTATATAAAGTGCTACAGCCGGCCCAGAGGATGATTCAGTGGTGAAAGCACCTGCTACCAAAGCCGATGACTTGAGTTCAGTCCCAAGACTGACACAGTGAAAGGAGAGAACCCACTCCCAAAAGGCATCCTCTGACCTCCACTTGGGGGTGGTGGTACACAATTAATGATAAAAGTTTAAAAACGGAAAAATAATTAATAAAATAGAAATAATTAATAAAAAAACTATGATAGCTACTATGGAAATTAGTATGAAACTTTCTCAGTAAACTCAAAATAGAATTACCATGTGACGGTGATATATCGTTCCAAAGGACTCTAAATCTGTATGCCTGTACATATACATTTACCAACATTGACAACATTAACAACAACCACGATAGGCCATCAGCCTACATGTCCATCAACAGATGAATGAATAGCGAAAATTGTGATATATACCCACAACATAATTTTATTTGATTAAATAAATTTCAAAAAATAAATTACAGCTCTGACCAAAAAATGGTTGGAACTAGAAATAATTATGTTATTAAATAACTTGTCAGACTTAATAAGAAAAATATTACATATGTGGAATCTAGATTTAAATGTCTGTGCTTGCATGTGTGTGTGTGCGTGTGTAACAAAACAGAAATAAGACCATAACAGGAGACGGAGGGGAAGAGGGACAGAGGGAAATGGAATTCTATGTGACATGAAAGCAGAAACAGGGACTTTAGAGAAAAAGGAAAGGCACTAGCGTGAGCTGGAGAGGCAGGCAGAGAAGATGGGTGAGAAAGTGAGGATCTATAATTATATAGACATGTAACAATGACATAATTAAATCCACTACTTTGTATACTAACTAAATCATAATATTTTAAAGGACTATCATTGACTTAGGATAGTGAATATATGAAAAACAAAACGAAAAATAAAGAAAAAGAAAACCCCAGTATAAGGAGAAAGGAGACATTGAAAGAGCAACTTTCACAAGCCTGAGTCTAAGTTATTAATATAGAACCATCAAAATAAGAGGATTCTAAGCTGAGAGTTTCTTAAGCTGTACATGAAGATGCATTACTCCTCCTCATAAAAACAACCTATATAAAATATTTCATTCATTTTCAGCATGTGTTGTCACTTGAGTTTTTGATCTTAGCCATTCTGATGGGTATAAGGTGAAACCTCAGGGTCATTTTGATTTCCATTTCCCTGATGACTAAGGACGTTGAGCATTTCTTTAAGTGTTTCTCTGCCATTCGATATTCCTCTATTGAGAATTCTCTGTTCAGCTCTGTACCCCATTTTTTTAAAATTTATTTATTTGTATCTCAATCACAGGTTAGGTACTTTGAATTCCAGGCGTAGCCCCCTCCTTCAGTCCCTCCCACCCTCCCACTCCCTCCCTCATCTCCCTCCTCCCCTCCCCCTCCAAGTCCACCAACAGGGGAGGACCTCCTTCCCTTCCATCCAACCCCAGCTTATCCTGTCTCCTCAGGGCTGGCTGCAATGTCCTCCCCTGGGATCTAGCCAGTTTGTCACTCCCCGGCTTGTATGGGGGAGGGTCAAAGAGTCAGCCATCAAGATCATGACTGAAACAGTCCCTGTTTCCCTGAATAGGGTCTTCAGCCCTACACCGAGCTATCATGGGTCTGTACCCCATTTTTAAATGAATTACTTGATTTGTTGCTTTTCAACTTCTTGAGTTCTTTATATATTCTGGATATTAACCCTCCGTCAGATATAGAGTTGGTGAAGATCCTTTTCCAGGCTATAGGCTGCTGTTTTGTTCTGACAACAGTGTTTTTTGCTTTACAGAAGTGACAACATGCTGGAGAGGCTGTGGAGAAAGAGGAACCCTCCTCCATTGCTGGTGGGAATGCAAACTTGTACAACCACTGTGGAAATCAATCTGGTGCTTTCTCAGACAATTAGTAATAGTGCTTCCTCAAGATCTATCTATACCACTCCTAGGTATATATCCAAAAGATGCTCATATATATAACAAGGATATTTGCTCATGTTTGTAGCAGGTTTATTTGTAGTATCCAGAATCTGGAAACAACCCAGATGTCCCTCAACTGAGGAATGGATACAGAAATTGGGTACAGTTACACAATGGAATATCACTCCACAACTAAAAACAAGGAAATCATGAACTTTGCAGGCAAATGGTGGGAACTAGAAAAGATCGTCCTAAGTGAGTTATCCCAGAAGCAGAAAGACGCACATAGTATGTACTCACTTATAAGTGGAAAATAGACATATAATATAGGATAAACATGCTAAAACCTGTATAGCTAAAGAAGCAAAGCAAGAAGGAGGACCTTAGGTAAGATGATCAATCTTCATTCAGAAAGGTAAAGGGATAGACATTGAAAGAGGGAGAAAACAGGGAACAGGACAGGAGCCTACCAT
Source organism: Pachyuromys duprasi (assembly GCA_028658305.1). Lineage (NCBI taxonomy): Eukaryota > Metazoa > Chordata > Mammalia > Rodentia > Muridae > Pachyuromys > Pachyuromys duprasi. Next base: position 49,115,638 of record CM053745.1, on the reverse strand, counting down.
AGAGGGACTCTGAAAGACTCTACCAGCAGTGTATCAAAGCAGATGCTGAGACTCATAACCAAACTTTGGGCAGAGTACAGGGAATCTTATGAAAGAAGGGGGAGATATTAAGACCTGGAGATGACAGGAGCTCCACAAGGAGAGCAACAGAACCAAAAAATCTGGGCACTGGGGTGTTTTCTGTGACTGATATTCCACCTAGAGTAGGTTATCTGGAGATAACCTAGAACCCCTGCACAGTTGTAGCACATTGCAGTTCAGTCTCCAAATAAGCTCCATAGTAAGGGAACAGGAGCTGCCTCTGACATGTACTCAGTGGCTAGCTCTTTGATCACCTCCCCCTAATGGGGGAGCAGCCTTACCAGACCACAGAGGAAGACAATGCAGCCAGTCCTGATGAGACCTGATAGGCTAGGGTCAGAGGGAAGAGGAGGACCTCCCCTATCAGTGGGCTGGGGAAGGGGCATGGGAGGAGAAAAAGGAGGGAGGGCAGAATTGGGAGGGATGAGGGAGGGGGATGCCGCTGGGATACAAAGTGAATAATAAAGTTAAAATATATAAATAAGAGTATCTTAAAAATATAAATATTTCATTCATAAGTATATTTATTATCCAATTAAGTTACATCCCTCGGATGTACTACATTGAATAAAATATGCCATGAAAACTAGCAATGCTAGCTTCTTTCCTGTTTTTATTAGCATGGCAGTTCAATCTGCACAGCATCTTTGTACTGAGTATCTATTGAGTATTACTAGCTAAAAAATAAAAAGAAATGGCTAAACAGAAATTTGTTAAATATTTTGTATATTTCTTTTTTTACTTACTCTTAGAATCTTCACAACCAAAAATAGTTTCAGCAGCTATTATTCTTACATGCTATAGGTTAAAGAGCCTCCACAATATCTTTCACTTAAAACATTTGTCTACTGAGATGGATGGCCCAGGGGAACAGAGCCCTTGTTGCTCTTACCAGGAACTCAGATCCAATTCTGAGAACCCAACTGATGGCTTACAAACATCTGTAAGTCCAGTTCCAGGAGATCCAAAACTCTCTTCTGGCCTCTGAGGACACCGTATACATACATAGTACTTATACATACATGCGGTCAAACACTAATACACATATAATAAAAAATAAATATTTTTTAATTAAGACAAGAATAAAATTAATTATAATTTTATCTAAAATTTTAATTATTGATATAAGCATTTACTGTCAGTCTGAGGCAGGGAGACAAATACAAGGCCTTCGAAGGTGATGAATATTACACCATCGGTTGTTGAGGTCTAGAAAGCCTTTCCAAGGAACACAGGCCATATCAACCACTCAGGGCAGGCCTCATGTTCAGGAGTAGTTCACCAACATATATCGGATTCCACAGCGTTTTTGTATGCTTTTATTTGGTTACAGTATGGTGGTTTTGTTTTTTCATTTGTTGTTTTCCCATTTGAGTGTTTTTATTTTATTTTATTGTTAGTGAGTTGTTGTATTGGTCCTTTGTTTTGAGAAATGACTTAAAGTTGGCAGAGTAGGGAGAGGCAGAGGATATTGAAAGGACTTGGGGGAAGAGAAGAACCTGATCAAGTATATTTAAATTTAAAAATTGTTTTAAACAATAAAAAATACAACTTAAAAAAGCTTAGTGAAGTGAGGATATTTAATGTTCTAATCATAAAAAAAGTAAATTTTTCAATGATAGATGGACTAATACACCTGTGCTGATCATTACCTAATAACTACATGAATCAAAATATCAAATTACAGTTCAAAAATATATACCTTTATTACAAGGTAAACAATATGTAAGTAAAATAAGATGAAAAGTGGATTAAAGAGGTTCAGGGATTCGCAAAAGTTGCATTGCAGTCAGTCCTGAAGAGACCTGATAAGCTAGGGTCAGATGGAAGGGGAGGAGGACCTCCCCTATCAGTAGATTTGGGGAGGGGCATGGGAGGAAATGAGGGAGGAAGGGTGGGATTGGGAGAGAGAGAATGAGGGAGGGGGCTGCAGCTGGGATACAAAACAAATAAACTATAATTAATATAAAAATGAAAAAAAAAGTTGCTATTTTTATCCTGCTCTGCTAATTTCATTGAGATAACCTGTAGACAAACTATGTCCCTCCCTTCCTGGATTCGTTTGATTGGCCAGCTCTCTGTCTTTCATTATTGCACCTTATTTCTAGCTGTATCTTTAAGAGAAGGAAGTGTTCTTTCACCTTGAGAGCTGAAATGCCTCTTCCTGATACAATCAGATGCTTTCCAGCCCGTTTAAAGGAAAGGAAATTGCTTCTCTGGCTTCCAGCCACCATGCGGCTGAGAACATGGCTCTTCCTGAAGGAGAGGCTCCGGAGTGAATGACTCCTGAAAAACGAGACAGCCCCGCTGCCCCTGCCATACAGGCTGCTGTTATTGATACACTAATGGAATAAATTAGGACAGATAAAGGTGGTATAGCCTCCCCAATGTGCCTGTCAGATAAGTAAAGATAGGAAGCCATTTCCAACCAAACAATAGGTTAAATTTAATTATTTAAAGGAAAGTGACCAAAACCTCCTTTTAGCAATTCAATTCTGTTCTTTTATGTATGACTCAACTATCTTCAAGACAGAAGGAAGGAAATGGGAGGATATTCTTATCACTCACACAGCTCTTTCGAAATATATTTAATTCAGAAAATATCTTGCTTCCTTTACTTTATCCATCATAAAAAAAATGGATACTGTTTGGTATTTCGGTATCTCATTTTGTTCAAGTATTTGTATATTTTTTTCCTCAGCTTTTTATTTTTCTTTCATTATAGACAGTAAGGAATGGGACTCATGTTGTGTCTCCCATATGATTTTTATTGCTTTATTTCATCTCTCTTGCTGTTGTTTTGTTTTGGGTTTGGTTTTGGTTTTTGAGACAGGATTTCTCTGTGTAACAGAGCACTGGCTGTCCTGGACTTGTGTTGTAGGTCAGACTTGCCTTGAAATTGCAGAGATCTGCTGCTTCTGCCTCTGACTGTTGGGATTAAAGGCATGTGACCCCATGCCAGGCTATTTCATCATTTTTATTTTGCTCTAAAATAAAAAACCAAAGCCATACTTTAGAACAAGTACACTGAACTGCCTTAAGGTCTGATGTGATTAAGTATCCATTCTTTTCATCCCTCCACTATTTTTATTCCTATCCACTTCTAATCTCTGTTGTGATAGTGACTCTGAGGCTGATGACAAGACTATGGTTTTATCAACTTTGAGGAGAGTTGAGGTGACCCTTGGGAACTTGCATTAACAACACCATGGCCTTGTGTGATCCAGTGACTTAAATTATGCCATGAATTCAAATATCAAGTCATAACAAAGCTGACTTTCAAAATCACACTAATAATTGCAGAACTTTATCAGACTGATCTTGAGATATTTTCTAGAGACAAACAAGGTGGAATAATTCAGTTACAGCTGTTGTGTAACCAGAAGATTGCTCTGTGGAAAAACACCAAAACAATGCATTTGATATGATTCCTCCCCTGAAAGACATGTGAGTTCATAGGGAAGAAAAAGAGTTCCCATGATTATAGCTGTATACAGTTCCATTCCGATTCTCAGTAGCTTAAAACAGCCACCACTATATTATTCACAACTTTGCAGAGCAGGAATGTAAACAAGGTTCATAGGACACCTTATCTCTTACTCTACAGAGTGTTGCTAGGGGTCTCGCTTTTTTTTTATAGTTCCTTGTAATTTTTTTATTAATAATTTTTATTTTTTATGTTTTTTTAAATTTATTTATTTTTATATCAATCGCAGGTTAGGTTTTTTGCATCCCATGCATATTCCCCTCCCTCATTCCCTCCCACCCTCCCCAACCCTCCCTCAACTCCTCCCCGCCCCTCCAAGTCCACCAACGGGGGAGGATCTCCTCCCCTTCCATCTGACCACTAGGGGTCTCTTAAAAAGGGCTGGAAGATCGAAAGAACACTCACCATTTGGGGCTCGGATTCTTACTGTTGTCCACATGACCTATCTGTCTATTGACATTCTCAATCTTCTTTTCGTCACTTGTTAGTGATGAAAATCATTCCAAGGATAAACATGGAAGCTTCAAGACTTCTTAGGGCCAGAAGTTACACATTGTATCCCTGTTATGTGCCATGGCGAATCACAGATCTCAGGGTGAGCATATGTGCAGAGAAGAATGAACATAGGAAGGGAAGGAGACTTCCCCTTGATAAACATAGTTGTACAGTTGCATCACTAGGGGGAGGAGTAATTGTCCCTGTCCTTTTCTTTGTAGCATACAGAGCAGGACTTCTCAACCTGTGGGTCACGATTATTTTAGGAGTCAATGCCTAAGACTGTCAAAGAAACACATTTATTTAAACTGTGATTTGGAATATTAGCGAAATAACATTTATAAGGTAGGAGAAAAACGAATTTGATGATTGTGGGTTACCACAACATGAGGAACCTGTATTAAAGGGTCACAATATTAGGAAGGTTAAAACTCACTCATATAGAATAACAAGTTTCCTTATGACACTTACTTTAATATGTGATTTTGGATAATATCCTCCCTGTTTGCCCCACCATCCTCCCTGACCCTCCTCCCAGCTGCACTGTTCTAGCCTATTCCACCTACTCTCATTTCACCTGTACTCTGGCACCCTCCCTCACACCTGCCTTTATTATGCATGTATATAAACTAGGAGCTAGTCTGCACATTAGAGAGAATATGTGCGATTCACCTTTCACAGCCTAAGTTACCTCACTTAATAAACTAGTCTCCAGTCCATCACTTTTCCTGCCAATTTCATTTTCTTTATGACCGAATAAAATTACATTGTGCAAGTATACCTCTTTTTCACTATCCATTCATTTGTTTATATCTGTTTTTTAAAATATCCTGCCAAGAAATTTCAAAACAAGTAAAAAGAAAAAGCTAAAGAAAGGAACTTCAATACACATGAATAAAAACACAAGTCTTCTTGAAAAGAGATTGCAGAAACACATAGCATGTGTAGTAAATATGTGTAATACAAACTTTAATGTCATATGTCTTGTCAACAAAAACACCTATTTAAAAGGAAAAGTAAAATAGATATATAAACAGTGAGGTATCAGCAATGAGTACAAAGTTCTTTCTACACACATTTGTTTACAAATTCTCAGTATAGTTCACTAGCGTAGAAACTGCTTAACATGTACAAAATCTTTAGGACTGAGGGGGGGAAAATTAGCAAGGAAAAGAAATGTATCAACACTTAATAACCTGCTTATGTTGTGTAGAAATGTGCAACAAAGGAATTGATTTAACTCCTTTGCATGAAGACCTTGACTGTGTTGAACTAGAAACTTCAGTTTTCCCAAGAAATATTTAATAAAACTTTAGAGATGAATTCTGTGGACATACTTTGAGAAACACTTGTTTGTTCTTCCTTTTTGCAGTGACACAAGCATCTTCAGAACATGAGAAGACACAATGCAGGTACAATTTCCTGAAGAACAATTGTGTGATTGTTTTTTTCTTCTCTTTGGTTGTCTGAAGATGGTGAGAATTTAGAGGACCCACCGCAATGTTTTGGGAGTGGTTTGTCCTCAAGAAATTTATGTGCTTAAAGTTTGGTCCTCAATTTGCCAGTGTTTACATAGTAGAAACTTTTCAAAATAGGGCCTTTACAGAAAGTAGCTGAGTCATCAGGGTGCTACTCTCCTGAATACTTGAATGCTGGGTCTCAGAGGTAGCTTAAATCTAGTAAGAAGGGTACCAGTTTTCTTTTGTTTCTTCTGCCGCCATATAAGTACTCCCTCTAACATGAATGCCCACCATAATGTCATGTAACTGTGTTATAATATACCCAGAAAGCCTTCAACAGAGTCATGAAGCAACTATCACTATGTTTTTGGTCCTCTAAAACTGTGAGCTAAACTTGATTGCTGTATAAAATTCCAAGCTTTGGGTATTTTGTTATATACAGAATAGATGAAGATACCCACAAGGTATAACTGAGTATAAGGATCATAAGAGCCAGTTTCCAGCTGTAGATGCTCTCCTTCTTTTGGACTATTACTAGGTAAACAATAAATTGCTGTATTTTTCAATCTATTATTGGTAAAGGTTTGAAAGTAGTAGATTACACTGTAATTAGCTGTAATAAACCATGATGTTATCATTAATTTAAATATATAACCCTGAAAAACTGGAAAACGTAACTGAGGCAGAAACTTGCAAGTTGTAAAGGCTGACATCAACCTAAATGGCTAAGTACCACACAAAGCATGCCAGGCAGCTAGAGTCTGTGAAAGTGATTCTATTGCTTTAACAGTATGACTCTAAGTCTCTCCCCAAAGATTTTAAATATGTTCTTCAGGGCACTCTTATTTATTGGAGTAATAATCTGGGTAGTTACAAAGAATAGTATATCCAATTCTATCAAAGATAAGATATTTTTTTCTTCAAACAAAAAAATTTTAAACACATATGAAAATCCCGTAAAGCATTCCAGCTAGAGAAGCAGACAGGCTGAGGTTTTTCACTTCCCTTTTGGTTCTCCCAAAACCAATTCCCAATAGTTCTGAATACACACATGCACACACACACACATACACACACCAGTGGATCACACAGATCTCTACACTCCTTGCTTTATCCCAGATCACAACTTCATCATGCCTCCCTGGGAGCCTACAGGCCATTCTGACCAGAAAAGCAAATAGGCTAACTATAGATTTTAATTTATCCTTTCTCTACTCAAAATTCAAGCCCCCCTCCCAGTCTCATTCCTACCTATGCAGAGAACCATATGCTGCATCCTCTCTTCCCCCTACCTCTGCTCCTACCCCCAGTGATCACATGGATCTTCCCCTCCCAACCCTGCCCCACTCCGTTTATTCTTGCCCCCAACTCAAACAGGCATTCCCTGGGAACCTGTAGGCCACTCTCGCAAGTTGAGGTTGGTAGGCTAACTGTAGATCTTCACTTCTCCCTCCATTCCTCCATATTCAACCCACCATTCTCATCCCCAGCTCTACAATAGACCTTATGCTGTGTCGTTATCCACCTTCTGTCTCCATTTCCAGGGGACTAAATAGATGGAACACCCTGCTTTCCTCCCTCCAATGGACTTCCTCAACCTCTGGCTCCAAACCCACCCCTACTCCTTAGTGTTATTTCTCAATATGTAGATAAACATTTTACCTAGAACCCCCAGTGACCAGACCTATCAGAATCCCAGAACATTTTCCTACTAGGGAACACACAGCCATCGTAATCTCCTAAGAATTAGAGAGAGGTACAGAAACCAAGGTACAAAATGCCCATCCAAAAAAGACAACACCGGGTATAAGCACCTAGAAGTACAATCTTCCCAAACTTAGATGCCCAGAATCCAGCATAAAAACAAAATCACTAATATCCAGGACAATATGTCACTATTAGAGCCTAGCAGGCCGAGTATTGCATCATAGCTGAAGACAAAGACCTTAAAATAGCCTTCATGAATATAATAGAGGTCCTTAAACAAGAAATGAATAAATACCTTCAAGAAATTTTTGAGGGCTTGAGAGATAGTTTAGTGGTTAAGAGCACTGACAGCTCTTCCAGAAGACCAGAGTTCAATTCTCAGCACCCACACAGCAACTCATAACTGTCTGTAACTCCTGTTCCAGGGGATCCAACACCCTCACACAGACATACGGGCAATCAAAACATCCATGTAAACAAAACTAAATTTTCAAAAAAGACTGCTTTAAATAAAAAAAAAAAAAGAAATTAAGGAAAACTCAACTGGAAGTAAATGAAAAAAAAAACAGTTCACAATCTGGAAAGAAAATTAATGAAGAAAACCCCAATTGGAAGATATCTAGAAGTAAAAAATATAGGAACTAGAACAAGAGCCACAGAGGCAAACCTCACCAACAGGTCATATATGTATATCCCACACATATATGTGTGGGATTTATTAGATATATATGTGTATGTGTATGGGTGTAAGAAGCATACTAGGTATCTAGCAGGGACTGAATGAAGAAATGTTGTATACAGGCAAAAAGGAATATGATTTGGCCTTAAAAAGAAAATGGTGCCATTTATGACAAATGTAGATGAGCAATACAGGAATTCATACTTTGAGGGAAATAAACCTAGAATATCAATAAATTATACTTTATGACCTCACTTATATGCAGAATCTACAATAAAGAGCTCATAACAAAACATGAGAATTATGATCCCAAGCTCTGGAGGTAACATCAATATGGAGAATCCAGTCACATAGCCCAAACCTTAGTTTCAAAATGAATGCATGCTGGAGAACTAATCTACCACATGGGCATTGAGGTATGTTCATTAACTTATTTTGATCCATACCATTCACATTGTCTGTCTTGAGTAACAATCTAAATACTTTTACACCTGTAAGTGGTGTTTTAATAGCTGTGTGGTTTATTTCTCTTCCTCACATGGAAAAATCCTTACTGAATGAAATTTTGCAGTGTCTGAATGAAGAACATTGGTATAGAGAAGATTTAGTGTTTATACAAAGGAAGCAAATAGGTAATTCTTTAGCACATGTTCTAGAGAGACTTCATAGACATAGAACATGTCTAGAGAGACTCTCTAGAACTCAAGTCTATGAGTAACTATAGTTTGATGGTCACTTAAAAGATTGTTAGTCAGTAATACCAACAGAGTTAACTAACCTAGGCCCATGGGTGCCCACGTAGACTGAACAACCAACCGAAGAGCAGGCATAGACTGGTCCTAGGCTCCCTACACATATGTAGCTGATGTGCTAAGGCAATTGGAATGGGAGCTGTCTCTGACATGGATTCTGCTGCCTTTTGGACCATTTTTCCCTAGCTGTGCTGCCTTGTCTGCCTCAGTGAAAGAGGATGCACTTAGTCCTGGTGAGACCTGATGCTCTGGGTTGGGTTGGTATGAGGTGGGTCTCCCCTTTTAGGAGGAGAAAGGGAAGGGGCAAAGGGGGAAGAGGGTGGGAGGGTGGCAGCAGGCAGAGAGGAGGGAGGGGCTGTGATTCAGATGTAAAGTGAATAAATAAATTAATTAATGAGAAAAAAAACAAGAAAAGATAGACACTCAGATGAACAGGCTAGGAAAAAGTAGAAAAGTGCACAATGAAAACCCAAGTAAACAACCCAACTTTTTTCTTATACTTGCACACAAGGAGTATGAAATTATTCTGACCTACTGACGGAGTTCACTGGAGTTTCATAAGAAGTATATTTTCTTTAATCAACAGACATTCATTTTCACAAATCACAAAGGTAAAAAATGTGCTTTTAAATAATATTTTAAGGTTATATCAAGATTCCAGGAATATGTAGTGAACAGTACTGCTATGCAGTTGAAATTTACAAGAATTATACCAGGAGAGCCTTGAGAATCCAGCCTCCCTCCCTGCTCTGCAGAAATCACATTTTCCTACATTTCTGCCTGTGTTTTGCCAGCTACTTCATCTGTCTATCTCTTTTCCATGGTTTCTTTCCTGCTTCAGCTTGCAAGTCCTGGAGTGATTATTTCAGCCCCCTCTCTACAATAGCAACTCTTCATGCACACTTTTGATACACATCCCTAAGTTTAACTGCCTTAGGCAGGTCTGTTTCCAAATTCTAAATTCCAAAGAGATGGATCTGATTGGCTATTTTCCCAAAAAAGAAAAAAAAATTTTTTTGAACCAGACTATTCAAGCCATAGGTTTCTTCCCTTGCTGAAACATGGCCTTGGGGTAGATGCACCTCCCCAGTCCAATAACCATCAGCCAGATGGTGTAAGTTGCAGGGTGCCTCACCATAACAAATCTACTCATTAGTTAGCAAGGGCCTCAGCAGCTGCCCTTAGAAGGGGCTGAGGAAATAGCAAGCCATTATAAACAGGTCTAGTACAGCTTTGATAATTTTGCTCAACTGAGAAACCATTTTCAGCTCAGATACTAATCAAGAAACAATTCTTTCTGCCAAAAGCAGTATAATGAAATATGCTTGCAATTGCTGCAGTGGGAAAGAATACAGAGGCAGCTGGCCAGAGCACATGGACCAAAAACCCTGGAGTGTGCAGAGAGACTTGCAATACCAACAGGAAAGAAGAACTCTATATTAAAGGCATTCATCAGTCTTCAGTATAAAAAGAATGGCTCTGGCCAGTACTGATGTGTTTTTTTTCAAAAAGATAATTCATTAGATGGATAGATGAGGAACTCTCAGAACTAAGAAAAACTCAGGAAGCAACTGGGTCACTTCCAAGTCATCTAAGTTGGAAAGGACAACTTAATCCAAGTGTGATAGACTTATAATGAGTTAGTTCACCCATTTTCTGTTCACTCTGGCACCTATTCAAGTCTCAGGATTCAGGGCATGCCCATAAGAGGAGAGAGAGGCATTTTATTGACAAGCTATGTGAAAGTGAAAAGAAAATTCCACATAAGAAAACCTGAATAGTGTGGTGTGGTATGCTGTGGTGTGGGGTGGGGTGTGTGTGTGCAGTGCGGTGTGTAAGGACAGAAAGACCCATACGGGACAAGAGCTGCAAGAGACCAAGAGAGTCAAATAACCTAGACCCACCAAAGCTCACAGAGACTGAAGCACCAACGAAAGAGCATGCATGGTCTAGACCTAGGTCCCCTGCACATATGTGGCAGATGGGCAGTTTGGTCTTCACCTAGCAAGCGGATCAGGGCCTGTTTCTGATGTGGACCCTGTTGCCTGATTTTCCATCATCTCCCCCTAGCAGGGCTGCCTTGTCTGATCTCAGTGGAGGATGCACTAGGTCCTGATGTGACTTGATGTGCTGGGGTATGTTGATGGGGGGAGTCCTCTTTTCTGAGAGAAGGGGAGGGAGGAAAAGGGTAGAAAGGTGAGACTGGGAGAATAGGAGGGAGGGGGTTATGTTCCAGATGTAGAGAGAATGAATAAATAAACTTAAAAAAAAAAAAAGGAAAAGCCAGGTGCACTTTCTGTCTCAGGGTGCTGGCTCCTCCCAGCACAACCTGTGAATCTGTAGTAAAAATTTACTGTGTTGAGACCAAAAATAAAAAAATGAATAAAACACTTCTTACGTGACAGAGCTCTCCAAAACTCTGCTCACTTTTCTAACCCCTTTAATCTTCGCAAAGTTGAAAGGTAAGGCCAGTTTACAAGAGTAAATGTGGCTCACATGAAAATTTACTGGGGAAGAAGCTGTGTTGGAATCAAATCCCTGGCCTCTGGTTTCTGCACATTCCCTCTACGACCCCATCAGAAGAGCTGAAGCTGGGAATGCAACTAGCAAAACTCATGCAAAGCAAAAGAAGAAATCTAAGACTAGAAAAAAGCAGTAGCTTTCCTACCACATGCCAAGTTAAAGCCTCCACTGACCCTCTGACTAAAAGGTAACCCTTGAAACATGAACCTATGGTATATTACTTACTTTTTCTCGACTATAGAGATTCTGAGATTAATTACATGCTGGACTTCTTATTCCAAATGGTAAAACCAGACCGTCCCCGCTCATCTTGTCTACTCTTCTCTAGGGGTTGTGACAGATTATTGGAGTGATGACTAAAGTTTGGATGCTTTTTGTTTATGCTGTGACATGAGGAAAGCATTTTGCATGGCTTGTCTACCCTGGCTTTAAATAACAAGGAAAAAAAGAAACCTACTAACTTGATTAATTTCATTCTGATCTGTGTCCAGGAATTCACAAATGTGAAGCAAGAGAGGACTGGGAGCACCTGGCTATAAAGCTCTGTAGCCATCACTGGTCAACTGTTTATGTGGCAAAGTTTTAAGCGTTCCAGTTCTTTCCCTTCCTGTTTTGTCTTTGTGGATGAATCCAATGGAACCCAAATTACAACTGTTTGTAAACAACTGAAGAGTATTTGGTTGGTAGGAAAGGCTTGTCTACAATTTTAGATAAACTTAAGTCATGTGTACTAGAAAAATAAGCCAAACATTAGCTCTAAACTAACAAATGCACCATTTTTTTTGGTCTCCCACTCAGGTTTGATGCTTATGGTATGGCTAGTTGCCCACTGATGGTAGACTAAACTGTGTACAATTGGGGAATTCCACTAGCAGTACACTTAACCATATGGCAATCGGGAGTGGGAATTTTAATGTGTTCTGTTTCCTGATCCTTCTCTTTTCTTTGTTCCTGGATTTTTTTCATACATGTTTAAAAAAACCATATGGAAACCTACTACTATAGAAGCTTCTGAACATATGTGGAAGCTAAAATGGAGTTACCTTATAACAGGGTGATAATCCCCCTACTAGACACCACAGGCTAACAAATATAAAGCCTACTGCTATATATTTAGCAGCATTTAGGTTAGTTATTTTGGAGTTGTTGGCCAGTGGGGTCCCATACACCCCTCCCCAAACTTTACAGACTATTGCTCATGATATTGGTTACATTCCAGCATTGACAATAAGACATTATTGCTGAAGTCACTGCATACTTGAGTTATAGAACATGAAGAAATCAAGCTGATACTTACCTGTAAGCTTCGTCCCAATAGTTAGCTGTCATGGTACAGAGCATGCTACATACACTAATCAGGGATGGGGAGGATAGTAATCAGTGCCAGCCAGTTGTGAATCCTGCAAGCTACCGTGACTGACTGGGCAAGACATACCAACCAGAACAATAACAATGTGAACATCATGAAAGTAGTCAAACACTTCCTGATTAGGTATAAGGCCAATTTCACAAGATGACAGCCACATCTGGTATTATAATCAGGACAAAAATGTGTGGCTAGGTAGATCCTATGTGAAACCCTTCTATTATTATTCTGCCAATAAACATGTTATGAAGCTGACTCCTAATAACTTATTGTTATACCCATAGATTAATGCACCACTCAAGCTTCATCAGAAAAGCTTCAATTTGTAAGAGAGAGCGATGAACACAGAGACAAACAACTGGTCAAGGAACAAATAATTAAAGACTGTAAGTTCTAAGTCCTAAATGGAACACCTATATCGCAGCCCCTCCTCTCAAGACTCATTGATCATTGTGGAAGAAGCGAGAGCAGATGACTAAGGAAACAGTACCCTCTGAACACAGCATGGCATTTGCACATTTGAACTCAAAATGTTTATGACATTATCCACAAGACCTGTGTAAGCTCAACCCAGACAAAACACTGGTATGGAGAAGAGAGGCAAGCATGAAGCCCCACACCATACTGAGAAGCTGGTGGTGATTGATAGCTACTGGGAGAGAGTCAATTTTTCTTGAGAGTTAAGCAACTAGTGGGTCAACCACCCTCTAGTGAAAGTCACACATCCAAGAATATAAGAACAGAAGGAACTAGAACTGATCTGTCTAAAAGAAAGGAAGAAAAAAAAGAAATACTGGGTGAGTAGAAAGAGGAGGTTAATCTTGGGAGAGTTGGGGAAGAAGTGAATAAAATCAAAATACATTGTATGAAATTCTGAGCAAACTAATAAAAACTGAGAACAAAATAATTGAAGAGACAGCAGGTCAAACCAAAGACAAATGGAAAATGGGCTTTCTCTGCATGGTCTTTACTTTCATGCTCTGATGATGCTTCTTAAAAACAATCATTATCTCTATGAAAAAAAAATTTTTTAACTGAATGAGAACTCTAAGAAAAATTAGAGGTCCCAAATTATCAGATTTAAGAACTCTCATTAAATTTTAATATCTTCTATTTTTTTGAGATTTGATTCATTTCCAGTGACCAAACCTCTCAGGACCCCAGAAAATTTTCCTACCAGGCAACATAAAGCCACCATACTCTCCTAAGAGCCAGAAAGAGCAACAGAAACCAAAGAAGAGAACACCCATGCAACAAAGACAAGACCAGACATCAGAATTACAATCTTCCCAATCCTGATGCACTCAGATGCCAGCATAAAAACACCATCAATAACAGCCAGGAGAGCAGGCCCTAAGAACTGTAAAAATCCAGTTACAGACAGGAAGAAATGAATAAAACAATCCAAGACCTGAAGGTAAAAACAGAATCCTTTTTTTAAAATACCAAACTGAGAAAAATCTGTAAAAGAAAAATGTAGAAACTAGAAAAAGAACTTCAAAGACATGACTCAATGAAAAAATACAAGAGGTGAAAGAGAAAATTTCAAACATTGAAAACGCCATACAAAAAGTGGATACCTCAGTCAAAGAAAATGTTAAATCTAAACAATTCCTGGCACCAAACATCTAAGATATTTGGAATACTCTGAAAAGACCAAATCTAAGAATAATAGGAATAGGGAAAGGGGGGGCAGGCATAAGGCAAAGACAACATTTTTTTCAACTTTTTATTGGTTCTTTGTGAATTTCACATTACACAGCCCATTCCCACTTATCTCTACCTCCCCTCACACCTACCCTGCACCCTTGCAACCTACCCACCAACAAAGAAAATAAAATTTCATTGTGGAAGCTGTAGGGCCTCATAGTGTGTCCCACAGTATAACCTTTTGTCCAGACTTATTTGCTTGAAAATGCTCATTGCGAGTTGTTGGTTTGGTGTGTGGCCTCTGGGTTCTGCTACACTATCAATACTGGAAACCTCACTGGGACTCCTCTCAGATATATTGTTGTTGCCCTGGGTCATTAATATCCTGTAGTTTTGGAACTGTGTGGTAGGTCCCTTCATGCACCCCAGCAGTTGATCAATGGGGTAGATGTTGGTCTTGGCCAATTCAAAGTATTAGGTCTGGTCCTGAGAGGTATGAGTTGGTCAGTCCATCAGCTCTCCCACAACCACACTACCAGGCAGGCTCTCCTGCCCAAGCTGGCTTGTCCAATGCCACTGCCAGAATAGGGCAGAGCCAGATCCCCTGCTTTTATGCCTTTGGGGTGGCTCTTCTGCACCATGCCATCAGGGCCAGCTCTATTATGCTGCACAGGCAAAGTATAGGGCCTGCTCTCTCAGTGGGGGAAATGATCAGTTGTCCAATGCTCACGACCAAGCCAGCTCTCCTGTCTGCCACTGGTGTTGAGGGATGAGAGAGGGGAAGAGGGTATTTCTCCCTTGTCTGTGACACTGCACAGCTGACGAAAGTCAGGGTCAGCTTCTCCATGCTCACACCCTCAGGCCAGCTCACTTGCAGCCCCCACATCCAGGGCCAGCTCTTCTACCCTGTCCAGGTAAGGAGCAGGCTATTCTCCTGAGTGCTGCAGCTGGTGAGGGGCAGAACCAGCTCTCCTCATCTCATGACCCCAACTCCAGGTCTCCTGCCTGCTACAGGAGGCAAGGGGAAAAGAGGTGGAGGAGGGTGTCTCTCCCTTGTCCGTGACACAGGATGAGAGGTAAGTGGGAGGACCACCTCACTGGCACCTCTTTAAACCAGGGCCCGCTCCGCTGTGCTTCCTGGGTGATGTGTGGGCCACTCTCCTGAGTACTGCAGCTGGCTAGGGGTGTCTCCAGCTCCCCTGCTTTCAGGCCCCCAAGGCCAGCTCTTCCGCAATATCCAAGTGAGGGGCGGGGCCAGTTTTGTGGAGTCCTCAAACAGGAACATGTCCCCAGGCAGCAGCCCAGACCTGGGACCTCGGCCTAGCCTTTGGTGTTAACAGACTCCTGCTGCTGCTGGACCACAGGCCCAAAAGTGGCCCCTGGCGGCACCACAGGTCGGGACCTCACCATGCTCCCGGGTCACATCGCTGTGTATTCGCATCTGGAGGTTCCTCACTATTTTTGAGTCCCTAGTTCTGCCTCTCTTCATTGTGACCACATCCTTCGATTCCTTTTTCTCCTCCACTGCTCCACCACTCGCTTGCCCTTTTTAGGGGTACCCTGGGGTCTAGGAATATCGGGAGTGGTCTCAGGAATGCTTTGCCCCGCTCTTACATTATGGCACAGGGCAGGGTTCGAGCATGGTCTGCCCCCCTATGCCTTTGTAGAGCTGAACTGCTGGTCATCTTAGGTTCATTATTTTTTTTTCAGGACGTACTAGGCTGATAATCATTCCGCTGCGCACCAGTCAGAACACTGAGTGTAGACACGGCCTTTCTCCTCTCTGTCACCTACTGATGAACCTATGACACAGCAGCCACACAGCAATGTCTCTAGGGGCGAGAAGAAAATCTTTTTTAAAACCTTATACAAGAATTTTTCTCTGACCTAAAGAACATGTCTATCAAGGTACAAGAAGCATACAGAATGCCACAAAGAATGGACAAAAAAAAAGTTCCCTCTGAGCATAATAACCAAAATGCTAAATTAACAGAAAATACAGAAATAATATTAAAGGCTGCAAAGGAAAAAGACCAAGTAACATAGAAAGGCAGACCTATTAAAATAACACCCAACTTCTCATTGAGATTTTAAAAGCCAGAAGGGCCTGGACAGATGTTCTGCAGACTCTAAGTGACCACAGATGCTAGCCTACACTAGTATACCAAATAAAACTTTCAGTCACAGCAGATGTAGAAAATAAGACATTTCACAATAAAACAAAATTTACAGAATATTTATCTACAAATCCAGGCATACAGAATGTGCAATATGCAAAACTACATCCTAACAAGGTTAACCACACCCAAGAAAACACAAGAAGTATATAATTCCAACACAGAAAATAGTAAAGGGGACACAAACACACAACAAAAACACACTGGAAAACAAAACAAAACAAAAAACCAGAACAGGCATCAAAAACACTGTTTAATGACATCACTTAATAATAGTGCTCTGGATCCCCCTAATAAAAAGCCACAGTGTAACAGAACAGATATGAAAAGAGGATCTGTCCTTCTGCTGTACCCAAGAAACATGTGTTATCATAAAGGTTAGACATCTATTCAGAATAAAGGATGGAAAAAAAGATATTCCAAGCAAATGGACCTAAGAAGCAAGCTGGTGTAATCATTTTATTATCTGTCAAAAAAAAAAGACTTCATATCAAAAGTAAAGAGAAGAGGGAAGGACACAGGACACTACAAACTCAACAAAAGAAAATTCAGCAAGAGGAAATTGTGTTCTTTGGGGGGTTCTCTCTCTCTCTTTCTCTCTCTTTCTCTTGGGTTTTTTTTTGAGACAGGATTTCTCCATGTAGTCTGGCTGTCTTGGACTCACTTTGTATACCAGGCTGACTTGAACTCACAGAGATCTGCCTGCCTCTGTTTCTGCCTCTGCCAAGTCCTGCCGTCACACGCTGGGTATTGTATTCTTAACATTTATGGCCCAAACACAAGGACATCCAAATTTGTAATTACTACAGCTTAAATCACATAATGACCCTCACACAATTCTTTAAAGCACTTGAAAGGACAGCTTCTTATGGAAACAAACAAACAAACAAAACAAGGATGTCTAAAACAACCATAAGTAATAAAAGAATTGCTGGAGGTATCACCACCCTCACTATTTACTATAGAGCTATTTCTACTATAATACATGAATGTAATTTAAAAAAACAGCATGGTATTGGCACAAAAACAGACACATGATCAACAAAAATGAATTGAAGACACAGGCATAAATCCACCTAAGACACTTGATTTTTCATAAAGAAGCCAAAAATACACACTGAGGAAAAAAAAGACAGAATTTTTCACAAATGATACAGGTCAAACTGAATGACTCATGTAGAAGAATCCAAATAGACTCATGCCTATCACTCTATACAAAACTCAACTTCCAATGGATCAAAGACCTCAACATAAAATCAGATACACTGAACCTGATAGAAGAGAAAGTAGGGTATAGCCTTGAATCATAGGTACAGAAAAAAGACTTTCTGAACAGACCACCATTAGCACAGATACTAGGATCAACAATTGATAAGTAGGACCTCATGAAACCAAAAATCTTCTGAATGGCCAAGGACACCAGAATTTCGACTAGCAACAGTCTACAAAGTGATTTTTACCAACTCCACATCTGATAGAAGGCTAATATCCAAAACACACAAAGAACTATTTAAAAAAAAAACAACTAGAAATCAAGAAAACAATCAAATTTAAAATGGGGTAGAGATCTAAACAGTGATTATTCAAAAAAAGAAAACTCAAGTGGTTGAGAAACACTCATATAAATGTTCAACATGCTTAATAATCAGGGAAATGCAAATTAAAACTACTTTGAGATTTCATCCTACACCTATCAGAATGGCCAAGGTAAATAAAACAAATGACAGCTCATGTTGGGGTGGATGCGGAGTAAGTGAAACACTCACCCATTGCTAGCGAGAGGGCAAACTTTTACAGCCACTGTGGAAACAGGCGTGGTGATTTCTTAGGATGATAGGAATTGATGTAGCTCAAGATCAAGCTATACCACTCTTGGGAATACAGCCAAAAGATGCTTCACCCTACCCCAGAAACACTTGCTCAAACATATTCATTGCTGCCCTATTAATAATAGCCTGAAACAACCTAGATGCCCTTCAACTGAAAAATGGAAAAAGAAAATGTTTCACACTGATACAATGTAGTATTACTCAGCCATTTAAAACAATTACATAGTGAAATTCACAGGTAACTGTATAAAACTAGAAAAAGCTATCCTGAATGAGGTATCCCAGATCCAGAAAAAAAAATATAGTACTTGTTTATTTAAATGTGGCTATTAGCTATTAAGTCAATGATAAACAAGCTAAAAACCATAAAACCACAGAAATTAGGAATAGAGTAAGGAACTCTTGAGGACAGACAGATTTCATTAGAAATGGAAATAGAATAGTTATGTGTTGGGGGAGGCTGGAATGGGAGGGTCAAATGGGATGGGGAGGAGAAAAGGGAATGAAAGTGGGAATAAGGAAAGGGACATCTAAAATTAAGGGTCATTTGGGGCATAGTATGGAAACCAAATACAAAGCTTCCTAAAATATTTTTTTAATTTATTTATTTTTATTTTTATATCAATCACAGGTTAGGTACTTTGCATCCCAGGCGTAGACTCCTCCCTCATTCCCTCCCACCCTCTCCCTCCCTCATCTCCCTCCTCCCCGCCCCCTC
>CM053745.1:49065739-49096214 GCA_028658305.1 Pachyuromys duprasi | reverse complement strand
TCCTGTATATCCTCTCTAGGTGTGTAGATTTCAGCTTGACCTTCCTATCCTATAGGTCTATATAAGTGAGAATATACCATATGTTTCTTTCTGCTTTGGGGATACCTCACTGAGGATGATAGTTTCCAGGTCCCACCATTTGCTAAAATATATATTTATATGAAGGAGATCTAAATGAAATCATCAAAGAATGGGGGTAAGGGCCTCAGCTGACTGAAGTTTCCACGGGCAAGATTAGGTTACATCTAATTAAGTTTTTAGCCAGGTGTTCCCATAGGAATCTCTGAAGGACCCAGGATTTTGCCAAGACTAAAAATGACAGTGAGGTCTCTTTGCTGAGGACCATCCTTATATGACGCACTGATCATGAAAAAGTTGAGCTGCTGTCTACACAGACCTTCATCTTCTAATTCTAGTGTCTTTAATACAAGAACTCACTCTGCATGCTACCAAAAGAGAACCTCAAATACTGAGCCAGGCATAACTCCTTGGATTGACAATGGTGTCATGCCTGCAGGATATGCTAGTACAATGGGGTGAACATATACTACTGCATATGACTTCTAATGACATTCTGCTGTACTCATAGAACAGTGACTTGCTCAGCCATCATCAGAGAAGCTTCCTCCTGCTAGAGGTGGGAACAAAAACAGAGACCCGCAGTCAAACATTTTGCAGAGAATTAGAGACCTATGTAAAGAGCAAACACCTAGCCTTAAATGAGATGTTACCAACAACACCATCCCCTTAAGGTTTGTGGAACTCTGAAGAAGAGGAGACAGAAAGAGTTAAAAAACAAAAGGGATGGTTCTTAAAAAAATCAACACCCTCTAAGTCAACATGATCATAGCTCATATACACTCACAGAGACTGAAACAGCATGCACGGGGCCTGCATGGTCTGTCCCAGGTCCTCTGTGTATATATTATAGCTTCCTATTTAGTGTTTTAAGGGATCCTTAGTTTGGGAAGAAACTTTAAAATAATGTTATGTAAGTTGAGGTCTAAATGATGAGAAAGTCTCAGAGAAATGAAGGTCTGCATATGGGCTATTCCAAATAGGTGTGGAAAATGACTTATGAGCATGTTGTGAAAAGGGAATATGAAAGCCATATCAAAAATACAAACCAGTGTCCTATGCCTGAACCACAGTACGTAGAATATAAAAGAATATGGATTAGAGACACAAATAAAGAGCAAGGACCAGATCACCAAGGACCTTGTAGGCCAAAAGGTTTGTATGTACACTAAAATGGGATGTCATTTAAGAACTTTAAGTAAGGGACAGACTTGAACTAATTGAATTAAGTTAAAATAGATGATAAATAGATCGATGGATAAAGAGACAGTAGAGATGGTAGGTAAATGTTAAATATATATGACAAGCAGTAGGTGCTAGCTAAATTAAATAGAAAGAGACAATTTGATAGAGATAATAGATGATTAATAGATATAGATGATTTAGGCACAAGAAATGACAGAGGGTAATTAGATAACAGATAGCTAGATATAAACAGATAATTGATGATAAATAGATAATATGTAGATGCTAGATTAGATCACAAATTATTAATATATGATGGATGGATTAGACAGACAAACCTGTTGATTGTTTTATTGATAAGTTGTAGATAGATAGTAGATAAATGAGCTCATAAAGAGGCTAGAGATATATCTAATCTTAACTCTTGGGTGGCAGGTGGAATAGAAAGACCAAGAAATGTAAAAACTTGGCAAGACTCTTGCAGGACCCCAGGCAAGAGACTCTCATGGCTTTGATGGGATAAATTTTGAGAAATGGTGATTGATAAATATCCTATTCCATAGACAACTCAGCAGACTTAGTAAAACTTGAGAGATGACATTTTTTTTTAATTGAAGGATTAACCAGTTTTAGTTTTGAATGTGCTAACATTCTATCTTATATTATTTCATAAAAATATGTTCAAAATAAATAAAAAGATATGAAGAGCAAAGATACAGAATTATAAGGAAGTAATTGTAAGTAATTGAAACGTTAGAAGTGATTAAAGAAAAAGAAGAACCAAGGGTGTCTTTGAGATTAGAAGCCAAGTATTTGATTTCATAACAGTATCTTCAATCGAGCTGTGAAAAGCAGTTACTGACATCTGTCTCTTAGCAGTGTGGACCAGATTCTCATCTCCTTGTACACATGACTTGAGAAACATGGAAAGGGAAATGAAAACGAAGGCCTAAGTCTATCTTTACCATGATGGTGTGACTCAGAAGAATTCACTTAACCTTACTAAACCTTAAGCGTAAGACAAAATTTAAAGATTGATAATCTCTTGGTGCTATTCATTCAGTAAAATCCCTGTGCCATAACTCACTTCTCAGGGTGGTGCTGTAATATCTCTGGAAAAACAGGCTAACACCCATTAGGTTTTTAACTGAAAGGTTCCAGAAGGCAGAGACATGAGTGGCCCCTCTGGCAGTTGTGATTGCTCATGACATGTCTGTGTTATACTAGCATTTGAGGATCCCACTGTCAAACGCCTCTTGTTCCAGTCCCTTTTATGACCTGTCATCACTGTCTCCCGTCCATTGTATTACTGACCCTCTATTCCCCCCCCCCATGGAAATTACCTCTTGCCTGCCTGCCTAGACATTTACAACCACTACATGGCCTACAAAGCCAACTCTATTTTGTTCAGAGGGCTGAACGTTAAACTATTTTTAAAAGTTTATACTAACATGTCTCACCTCTCTTTATTCTCCAAATAGACTTGTATGTATAAGAAAATGAATATTGGGGGTTATGTATATAAGCATGCTATTGAAATAGACAGTCATCTATTTAAAAATAATAAGGACTGGAAAGTAATTTTAAACATAAGTTGATACTGCTTAATCATGTTTTAAATTACAGTGAAAGAACCAATGATAACGTATTAAGTTCTAAAATGCTATTCCACAGACTTAGTAAAACTTGAGGGATGACAATTTTTTTAATTGAAGGATTAACCAGTTTTAGTTTTGAATGTGCTAACATTCTATCTTACATTATTTCATAAAAATATGTTCTAGATAAATAAAAAGATATGAACAGCAAAGATGCAGAATTATAAGTAAGAAATTACATTTGGCAAGGCTGTATGAATAAAATATAAAAATAATTTGCAAAAATGGAAATTTTTGTCACATAATCTTTTTATATAATAAGACAACATAAAAAGTTGTTTTAGAAAAAGGAAATAATGAATGAGAAAATTGAATACAAAATTTCCAATCTCCTATTATCCAGTAAGATATAATTAACTCACCTCAATAGCAAAATATATGTTCATGAAAATGTGGAGTAGATGAAATATGAATTCCAATCAACCATGAGAGAGGGTTAAAGGAAACAGAAATAAAATACATACTGTTTTGATGCATTAGACTAAAAACTTTTAAAAATAAAACTATCTTTTCAATAAAAATATCTGAAAAAAGATAATTTTATATACTACAGATGAAAGAATCAAGGTAAAATGCATGGGTGGTAACTAGACTTATCTGAGCCTAAGATGGTGGTGCACATCTTTACCTTCCAGTGTTCAGGATGCTAAGGCAGGAAGATAGCAACTTTAAAGCCAGCCCAAGCAACCCAAAAAGACCCAACTGCAGAGACAAATAATACCCACAGTTGAGGTACAATGAGAGGACATACTGCATTTTGGTTGATTCCCATCCCACACCACCTCCTCATGTTGATTCTCCTCACCCTGGCTGTATGAAATTACCTTTTTTTTTTTTAGCTTAAAACACTTTTTTTTTAATTTATTTATTTTTATATCAATCACAGGTTAGGTACTTTGCATCCCAGGCGTAGACTCCTCCCTCATTCCCTCCCACCCTCTCACTCCCTCCCTCATCTCCCTCCTCCCAGCCCCCTCCAAGTCCACCAACAGGGGAGGACCTCCTCCCCTTCCATCCAATCCTAGCTCATCCTGTCACCTCAGGGCTGGCTGCAATGTCCTCCCCTGGGATCTAGCCAGTCTGTCACTCCCCAGCTTGTATGGGGGAGGGTCAAAGAGTCAGCCATCAAGATCATGACTGAAACAGTCCCTGTTTCCCTCACTAGGGTCTTCAGTCCTACACCGAGCTATCATGGGCCCCATCTGAGCGGGGGTTCCAGGCCATATCCACACATGGTCCTTGATTGTACAAACTGTCTCATACTCCTGCTTTTCTATTTTTCTCTATTGGCTTCTTTATTTCACTCCCTTAAAAAATTGTTTTTCTAGTATACAAAATGCAGGGTTCACCGTGTGATCAAATATCCTGCAGCAGTCTTTGGACTCTCCTTGTTTTCCACTCTGGATGCCTTTTTCACATCTGGTCTCCCAGTGGCTATATATACCATTAGAGAGATGACAAAGCCCCCCTTCAGCAACTGCACTTAGCATTTTCTCCTTGGAGAGGGATGGTGTTTCATTGGCACCTCCTCTCTTCGTGTTGGAAAATTAGAAGACACAATCTTGCGTAGGTACCTAAAAATGCTGTGTATTCACGGTCAGCAAAAGAATGTGTCCAGATGACAGTGTTTCATGATACTATTCCCTGTCTTCCACTTTTACACCCTTTCTTCCTTCTCTTATGCCTTGCTCCCTAGGCCTGCTGGGGTAGGGTGGGGTGATACACATGCCCAGCAAACTGAGCACTCATCAGTAACTGATTTTCAGCACTTTGACAAGGCATGCATCTCTGCCTTAACCTTCTCCATCAGCATAAAGGAGTTTCTCTGCCCCATGTTGACAGTGGTACTAAGGGGGAGTTATTATGACCTGCACAGGACAGGAGTTCTACAAAGAACAAATGTATCTGGGCACAGTGGTCTTTTGTGAGACTGTATCTCCAACCAAGGACCATGTATGGATATAACCTAGAACCCCTGCTCAGTTGTAGCCTATGGTAGCTCAGTATCCAACTGGGTACCCTAGTAAGGGGAACAGAAACTATTTTTGACATGAGCTCAATGGCTGGCTCTTTGACACCCTCTCCCCCACCAAGGGAGGAGCAGCTCTGCTAGACCACAAAGGAGGAATTTGCAGCCAGTCCTGAAGATACCTGATAAGCTAGGGTCAGATGAAAGGGGAGGAGGTCCTCCCCTAGCAGTGGACTTGGAAAGGGGTAGGGAGAAGATGAGGAAGGAGGGTGGGATTGAGAGGGAATGAGGGAGGGGAATACAAAGTTAGTAAACTGTAACTGATATTTTAAAAATAATTTAATTTTTAAAAAGATAGTGGTACTAGTCTTTGTGTATAAGCATAAATATTTAGACGGCAGGTTGGCAACATGTTCGTTTATGAGAATAAAGGTAGTGTACCTACCTCTTAGATGCATGGTTAATTTTGTTTGGTATGATGCTCTCTAGTTGCACCAAGTTTTCTCCAAATGCCATCATTTCATTCATCTTTATGGCTGAATAAAACCCCATTGTGCTCATATACTGCAGAGAAATATTCCTCAGAGGATGAAAACCATGTGTAAAGATTCTGAGGTAAATGGAGCAAATCTTGGAAGATGAAATGATGGTATAACTCAAAAGAGAGACTTAGACAAAATGAGAGTATTGAGGTATAAAAGTCCAGACCAATATAGGACTTTATAAGCTGCATTGAATAGTTGTTTTACTTTACATATATTTATTTGTTGGAGGGGGAGTTATGCATGTCACAATGTCTGTGTGACTATCAGAGGACAATTTACAGGTAACGCTTTCCATCGTGTAGTCACTGGGGATAGAACTCAGGCATTCACACTTGGTAGGTAGGAAGTATATTTATCCACTGAGACAGCTCACTAGCTCAAGATTTTGTACTTTTAAAAAAATCTATCAGGAATCATTAGACAGGATTAAGAAGGAAAAGAATACAATGAACCAGTGCTATTATATTAAAAAATGATGCCAGACTCATAGTAGATATGAGGAAAGCAAGTAAATGGTTTCCCAACACATTGGAGAAGGTGATTCAGCTATGCCAGAATTGCTCAGAATGATGGGAAGACTCAAGTGCTTGGAAGAAGGTACAGTGAGTAAAATTTCATATGTGGACATAACAGAGAAATATCTTGTTCAGAATGTGTCATGGACATGAGGCAGGAACATGAGAAACATCTGTGAGGACTCTTACCACATATCAAACACACCCGGATTTGAATATTTCCAGTTTTGATGGCTGTGAAGACATTGGGGTGGAATATAAGAACTTAATAGGATATAAGAACTAAATAGGTTATATTTGATTAATGTAATCATTGTTTCTGAAATAAACCATGAAGAATTACTTGGAGTACACTGTACAGTTGCCAGGGAAATGTATGCCCTGTAGGTAGTCTCTCTACCTAAAGTTTCTCTAAAGCTTGCGAGAAACTTTATTACAGAATTGATCCTTGAAAGAATCTTGTGATTTTTCTCATCTGAGCCATGGCCATGAACAGTAGCTACCTGCTAGGAAACCAAAACACATCTTCAAAGCTGAGAGAAGTGATGCTCCCCTACAATCCCAGCTCTTAAGAGGCTGAGGGAAAAGCCAGGTGTGGTGGTGCACGCTTGTAATCCCAGCTCTCAGGGAGGCAGAGGCAGGAGGATCTCTGTGAGTTTGAGGCCAGCCTGGTCTACACAGGACAGCCAAGGCTGCACAGAGAAACTCAGTCTTGAAAAACTAACCCCAAACCCCCAGCCCCCCACCCCCTGCAAAACAAAAAGAGGTTGAGGGTACCGGATCCAGACTTAGATGACAGCTAGGGCTGCATGGCAAGACCCTGTCTCAAAAACTAACAACAAAAAGTAACTATATGCTGAAGGAGGAATGGCAAATCACTGTCTGGGAAGACCACAGGAGTGCAGAACAAGAACATTTGCTTCACAAACCTTTTCTAATCATTTCTAGGGAATAAATTGTTTCCTGTAAAATCTCCAGAAGGAGACTGTCAAATACCTACCTATAGATTTAAAATTCTAGAAATCTGAATGCAAGGTTTGGACCAGCCACAATTTGAGTCTTCTTAATTATTAGTGACATAAGAACCCCACCAAAAGAAGTAAGTGTGGGATATGGTATATGAATGTATCTGATTTGGTCAGTGTGAAAACAGTGTGCTCTGGGATGTAGCTCAGAGAGGGCTTGCTGAGAATCTGCAATGTCATGGGCTCCCTCACCAACAACAAAGGCCAAATGTGTGTATGTGTGTGTGAGAGAGGGAGAGAGAGAAAGAGAGAAATGCACGTAGAAAGAATGCATATGCCAGTGGAAGAGAGAAACAGAGAGACAGATAAAGAAATGTTTACAATTTTGTAGGTTTGTATCTGGGCTCTTTTCCCTCCTTACATAATTTCTCTGTGTCCTGCCCCACCCCCACCTAGCCCAGATATCTTGTGAGGTGGATGATACTGCCTCCCAAAATACTCCTCAGGGATACATTTTAAAAGAGAGCTCCCGAGCTACTAGTTCTCTTTTGTCCTGAACTTAATCTCTTAATAAGACCAATTTAGCTGTAATATAAATGGTAATTCATAGTGTTCTATTTATTTACTGCACAATTCTCAACTTGCTCAGAGATTGCCTCCAAACAGGCCAGCCTTACACATGGGCAGAGTCAGCTAGGAGATATTTGGTTGGCTTTTGAAACCATAGGGAAGACTCCAATTTTTTTTTGAGCCCACTAAATGTTCTGGGAAGAGTATCATAAGACTTTGTCTGTTCTAGAAATGTCTACTATATATAAGAGCTGCATTCAACACAGAGATTTTCAGTATCATAGGACTTAAGTATGTGTAAAACACAAAGCAATAACAGGGCTGTATTTGCAAACCAGCAAGTCAACATGGAAAAAGACAGTTTATTAATAGCTAATCACATATGAGTGAGACATGTTTTAGGGTGTGCACATAATTATAATATTCCACTGTAACACTGAGATTGTAGAGTTATAGGTTGCTTTTTAACAGAGTCACATTAATACCACTGGAACAATTTCATTTGCAACTGCTGAGGGCCCTTCCCTTTGGAATGATCTTCACTTTTTCTGTCACAAATGCAGAATATGCAGTGGCATTGTTCTACATTCTCTTAAGGATTTAAAGTGTCAATAGTTTTTAACTTACTCTAGTCAAAGATTATTTGCCAAGATCCTATCTGATGCCAATTTTCATTCAATCTCCATAAATGTTTATTCATACAATAGTGCACAAAACTCCTATATGGGTTGAATATGCCAGAGAAGATATTTGCTCTTCTGCTTCTCTAGGCCCATTTTTAAATGTATTAGGTAAATATGTCCACACCTAAATCTGTCCCGTCTTGTTGATCCATTTTAAAAATTCACACCCTGTCTTGTATAAACGCAACCCAACCATGAATATAACTTGTTCATGAGTCATAAACTTACAAACATTGAAGTAATTGTAAAAGCATTTCTTGTTATTTTATAATTAGAGTATTAAGTTCAATATCATTCTGTATTATAGTTTGGGGGAAAGTCATAAAGAGTTTTATTTCTTAATGCTCAATAACATTTAATTTTTAACATACCCAAACATAAAGCTAAGCAATATATATATTTTAACACCTACAAAAATAATTATTGTCTCTAAGTATAACATATATTTACATATAAATATATTTCTGTTCTGTTTTATTTTAAAGAATACATAGAGGATATGTAATCTGAACAGGCACTTGGCCATATGCCTATAGGTATAGAATATATGCTAGAATATTCTGCTTGCCTAAAATAGTGGTTTTAAACAAAGTCCTCATCTCCCAAATAAGAAAAAAATTATATGTTGTACAACTATGATTTTCACACAAATGTGCTCTAGAGTTCATCAATAGTAAATCTACTTTAAAGAAATGAAATATTAAGCAGAATCCATATTCTGCATATATGATTATATGTTAAAACCCTGTGGATTTAAGCTAAAGTTGAACTCTGAATGTTTTTGCTGAATTTTAGCTTGGAAGACCTATTAAAGAATGAAAGTAAGATGTTAAAGTTTTCTACTATTATTGTTATTGTATCTCACCTTTCATGACTTTTTTGTTTTATGACATTAATTAGGACCATAATTTACTACATAAATTTTTATAATTATTATGTCCTGTTGATAAATTGTTCCCTTATTTAAATGCTGTAACCTTGCTGTAACCTTGCTACTTTATGTGCTATGAAAATTCCTGTGTACTTGATTAGTAGATTGAGCCAAATCATTTTTACTCTCTAGTAGAAAATAACTTTGCTAGTGAAGTAGTTCCCTTCATGACTAGAGAAACTAGAAATGATACAGAGAACATATAATCTGGGTGAAAGATTACAAAGAAAAACATATCATTATTATGAAAGATATGAGGGTAACTTTCTACTTCACAAATGAAGAAGACTAGCACCTAGAAAATTCTAGAACTCTGCACAATATCTTTTAAAGGTCCACGTTGTCTTTCAAGACTGTCCTGATCTTACTGGATCACATGAAAATTAGATATTTTCTTTGTAGATGTGTGTTTGATGCATGTGTGTGCATGTTCATATATGTATGAACATGTATATTTGTGTGTGTGCATGTGGAAGACAAAATTTGACTTCAGAGGTTTTCCTCCATTGCTCCCCACCTGACCTTTTAATACAGGGTTCCTCACTGTATTTATAACTCACTAGTTCTACTAGACTGTTTGGCCAGTGAGCTCCACGTATGTACCTGCCTCTGGCCCTGTCCCTCAGTGATAGGGTCACGGTGCTAGGGTGCTGCACACAGATGTTTACAGGAGGTCAGCTTGAAGCCCTCCTGTTTGCACAGCAAAGACTTTACTGACTGAGCCATTTCCTCAGCTCCCAACCAGAGAATCTCTTAACAGAAGAAATTGCCCCATCTTTGTTTATCAGCTCATTAATGATAATCATCACTTCTTTCTCCTTCACTGAACATTCATAATATGCATCTTCTATGTCACTAACGTGTCCTTAGTTGAACATAGCATCATGATCATCTATTAAAATATTTCCTAACTTTCTAGTAGCCCCCAATTTAATTCCAACCCATTTGCCACACATTCAAACACAAATCTAATCATGTCACTACTTCTTAAAATATTTAATGATCTCCTCAATAATTCCTTGACTCTGTTTTAGCAAAGGGGCTTCAAGTTTCACTGCTGTCAGAGCTCATTTTTCCTTATTATAGTTTGTGCCTACACTGAGACACATGTTCTTCCAGCTTCTCAGTACTCTTATTTTTGGTTTTCTCTGGAGGTTTCTCATTGAAGGAATCTGGGATGTGTTAAGATGCTTTCTCTGTAAAGCAGCTGGTATTTGTAAGGTCTGGAAACTATTTGTAGCTTTCCTGATGACTGTATCATCCAGGAAATGATGGTTGATCACAATGCATTTACAGTCCACCATATATATTTTTCCTAAACTGATCCCAAGGCAAAGATGCAACAAACTTGGTCTACATACATAAGGTTCCTAATACTCGGTTTGTGAGAATATGCCAGCTTACTAACTGTGATAGCTACTTTTATGTCAACTTGACAAAAGTAGAGTCATTTGGGAAGAGGAAGCCACAACTGGAAAAATACCACACCAGGCTGGCCTGTGGGTAAGCCTCTGGTACCTCTCCTTAATTAATGGTTAATTTAGGAAGGCCCAGCCCACTGCAGATGTTGCCACCCTGGACTGAAGGACCTGGCTAGCAATATTTGCAGAGGAAGTCATCTGCATTTGCATTAAAAATAAACATAATTTTCTTCTTAAAATCCCTTAAGTAATACAGTGTAATAACTATCCAGAATCTATAGTTTCTTGTGTATTACATATAGTTACAATGATTTAAAGTATATGAGAGGCTATATATAGATAATGTGCTATATTATAAGATAGGTGATAGGCAATGATATCTGTTTGTTTTAATATCAAATCTGTAGATTTTAGCCCCTCTAAGAGCCCTATGACAAAGACTCCTAGGGATGCAATGCATACCCACGGACATACTTTTGGTGTAAAAACACCCTGAACATCATGGCAGTGTTTTTTCCACACTTCTTGATGAGCCTGTATTGCTCTATCCTTACTTGGCCTACTGGGAATAGGGCTACCTCAAAACCCAGCTATACCACTCCTGGGCATATACCCAAAAGATGCTCCACCATACATGGACATTTGTTCAACTATGTTCATAGCAGATTTATTCATAATAGAAATTGTGGTACATTTACATAATGGAATACTACTCAGCTATGAAAAACAAGGAAATCATGACATTTGCAGGCAAATGGATGGAACTAGAACATTCTGGGTGAGGTATCCCAGAAGCAGAAAGACATGCATGGTATACACTCACTTATAAGTGGATATTAGCCATGTAATATAGGATAAACATACTAAAATCTACAGACCTAAAGAAGCTAAACAACAAGGAGGACCCTAAGGAAATCTCATTCAAAAGGGAAAAGAGGATAGACACCAGAAGCAATAGAAGAGAGGAAACAGGATGGGAGCCTACCACAGATGTCTTCGAAAAGACTCCACCCAGCAGGTGATTGAAGCCCATGCACATACTCACAGCCAAACTTTGGACAGAGAGCAGGGAGTATAATGGAACCTGGAGGGGACAAGAGCCACCCAAGTAGACCAACAAAGCCAAAAAGGGGGGGGGGGGTCTCAGAAAATGAAGAGACTGATGTATCAACCAAAGACCATGCATAGAGAGGACATAGACTCCCCGCTCAGATGTAGCCCATGAACAGCTCAGTTTCCATGTGGGTTCCCCAGTAAGGGGAAAGAAGACAGTCTCTGACTGCTCCTTGATCACTTCTCCCTGGTGGGGCAACCTAGCCAACCCATAGAGGAAGAGGATCCAGGCAGACTTGATGGGACCTGGTAGGCTAGGGTCATACAGTAGGGGAGGACTTCCCCTACCAGTGGATTAGGGGAGAGGAAGAAGGGAGGAAGAAGGAGGGAGGGTGAGATTAGAGGAGATGAGGGAAAGGCTACAACTGGAATATAGAGTACATAAATTGTAAATAATAATAAAAATAAAGAAAAATAGTAAGAAAATATAAAAATAAATTAGAGAAGAGAAAAGCACAATAATAAAATAGATGAAGAGGGAAAACTTCTTTCAACTGCTATCTGGTAAGTATTAACTTCCTGAGAGACCCTGAATAGGAATAAAAATATCCTCACACAGTCAAAATTGCAGTATTCTATACTTGAGCATTTTGAAATAGATTTACTCATTTCCCACACTTGATACGACAAAATGGTATGCAAAGCCTTAAAAAAATGTAGAGTTACAAACAGGAAGAGATATAAAGAAGTGAGTGATGGCTCATATAGGAGTTATGAAACTTTGACCAAACAGACATGAAAATATTTCCAAGAAACATTTTTGCAGTGATTCAAATGTCAGGGTCATATGATGTAAGCTTTGGAAAGAGTACACTGATTTATTTGGGGAAAAGAATCAGAAATGCAAGCTGTAATTTGTAATAGCATTCTTAATGGAAGCCAAAAATAAATACTGTTTACATGTTATATTAGAAATAAAGTATCTGCTGCAGACAACAGCTTTTTGTGTTCAAAAAAATATTGCAGCATTAGAATTCACAAAATAGCCTAATGAATTCATTTGAAGTTAGCACAAAACAACACCAAAGCTCAGGGAAAACTGAATAATAGTGTAGCTAAAGTAAGCCAGCAGTGCAGAAACATTCTTGATCTTTTGACCTCATAAATCTCTCAAAAAAAAAAGAATCATTGAGAGAAATAGCAGGTTGCAAGACTGGTGGAATAAACAGCTGCTTCACCAATTTCTTTTCCAGGTGGCGTTTTTTGTTGTGCAGATTTATGTACTCGGAATCAAAAAAAGTGATGGGGATATAGAAGAGCTACTTTCAGAATGTATAATAGTTTCTAGAAGTGTTATAATCACTACACGGGTCAGAAATGTTTTAAGTCTTCCACTATATTGGGAAAAGAAACCTACAACAATTTCAAAATATTCTAGTGGGAGTTTTATAGGCATATTATAAAATGGGAAGTAGTATCATGCTTGAGAAGTATAATTTTGATAAAGATACTACAAATGGAGAAGAAAAAACAGTAGCAACGAATGATTCATTTAAAATATCCTAACATTCAAATATGTTAGTGACCCAAAATTGAAAGAAAGCATGATGGGAAAAATAGAAGAAGGAAGTTTCCAAAATTTAATGCATCACCTCCAGACTCAAATAATACATGGAACACTATGTTGCCATACACAAAGTCGCTCAAAGGTACTTATATTGAAGTTAAAAATGAAACTCCGCTGTACAAACTTTGAGCTCTGTGATAGCTTAAACATAGCCATTTGAATGTTCTAAACTTCATTGTAACAATAGGAAATGAGAATAGCGAAATCTTACAGTGATTCAAAGACTGAATGTCACACTTTTCCTATGGAAGTGTAGTTGCCTACATGGGTCTCTTGTTTCTATCAACAGCTCTATCTTTACATCCCCACAACTAAGGTGGCTCTGCTCTGCCCTCATCACTGACTCATCATGCTGCTTTGAGCAGGCTATCTCCCTGCACTGTCAACGTTATCATTCATAAATGTGGGCTTAAAAAATAGCACACATCGCAAAGGGAGAAGTGTCCAAAGGATCCATGTGAGTAACACATTGAAGGAAAAGAATATTTTATGGTAATAACAGCTTTCCTTTTTTTAATTTTTTATTAATTACACTTTGCTCACTTTGTATCCCCCCTGCAGTGCCCTCCCTCTTCCCCTCCCAATCCTTGTCTTTCTCCCTCTTCTCCACCCATGCCCCTCCCAAAATGCACTGATAGGGGAGGTCTTCTTTTCTTTCCTTCTGATCCTAGTCCATCAGCTCTCATCAGGACTGGCTGCATTGTCTTCCTATGTGAGCTGGTAAGGATGCTCCCCCCTCAGGGGGAGGTGATGAAAGAGCAGGCCAATCAGTTCATGTCAGAGGCAGTCCCTGTCCCCATTAGTATGGAACCCACTTGGGCACTGAACTGCCATGGGCTACATCTGTGCAGGGGTTCTAGGTTATCTCCATGCATGGTACTTGGTTGGAGTATCAGTCTCAGGAAAGACCCCTGTGCTCTGATTTTTTGGTTCTGTTGCGCTCCTTGTGGAGCTCCTGTCCTCTCCAGATCTTATTATTTCCCACTTCTTTCATAAGATTCCCTGCACTCTGCCCAACGGTTGGCCCTAAGTCTCAACAACTGCTTTGATAGTCTGCAGGGCAGAGCCTTTCAGAGGCTCTCTGTGGCAGGCTCCTAACTTGTTCCCTGTTTTTTTCCCTCTTCTGATGTCTATGCTCTTTGCCTTTCTTGATAGGGATTGAGCACTTTAGCCAGAGTCCTCCCTCTTGATTAGTTTCTTTAGATGTACAGATTTTAGTAGATTTATCCTATATTATATGAGTGAGTCTATACCATGTGTGTCTTTCTGATTATGGGATAGCTCACTCAGGATGATCTTTTCCAGTTCCCACCATTTACCTGCAAATTTCATAATGTCCTTATTTTTTTTCTTGCTGAGTAACATTCCATTGTATAAATGTACCACAATTTCTGTATCCATTCCTCTGTTGAGGGGCATCTGGGTTGTTTCCAGGTTCTGGCTACTACAAATAAACCTGCTACAAACATAGTTGAGCAAATGTCCTTATTGTGTACTTGAGCCTCTTTTGTATATATGCCTAGGAGTGGTATAGCTGGATCTTGAGGAAGTGCTATTCCTAGTTGTCTAAGAAAGCGCCAGATTGATTTCCAGAGTGGGTGTACAAGTTTATATTTCCACCAGCAATGGAGGAGGGTTCCCCTTTCTCCACAACCTCTCCAGCATGTGTTGTCACTTGAGGTTTTGATCTTAGCTATTCTGTTGGGTGTAAGGTGAAATCTCAGGGTCGTTTTGATTTGCATCTCCCTGATGGCTAAGGACATTGAGCATTTCTTTAAGTGTCTCTCTACCATTTGATATTCCTCTATCAGGAATTCTCTTTTTAGCTCCATACCCCATTTTTTAATTGGATTAATTGATTTGTTGTTTTTCAACTTCTTTAGTTCTTTATATATACTGGATATTAGCCCTCTGTTAGAAGTAGGATTGGTAATGATCCTTTCCCAATCTGTTGGCTGTCGTTTCATTCAGATGACAGTGTCCTTTGCTTTACAGAAGCTTTTCAGCTTCATGAGGTCCCACTTATTGATTGTTAATCTTCATGCTTGTGCTGTTGGTGTTCTATTCAGGAAGTAGTCTCCTGTGCCAATGAGTTCTAGGGTCATTCCCACTCTTTCTTCTAAACGGTTAAGTGTGGTCTGGTTTTATGTTGAGGTCTTTGATCCACTTGGACTTTAGCTTTGTGCAAGGTGATAAATATGGATCTATTTTCATTTTTCTGCACCATTTGTTGAAGATGCTGTCTTTTTCCATTGTATGGTTTCAGCATCTTTGTCAAAAATCAGGTGTCTATAAATGTGTGAGTTTATTTCTGGGTCTTCTATTTGGTTCCATTGATCCACCATTCTGTTTCTATGCCAGTACCATGCAGTTTTTATTACTGTTGCTCTATAGTACAGCTTGAGATCAGGGATGGAGATACCTCCAGAAGAAAGCAAATGTCAACTCAATTGTTAGATATATTTTTCTCCAATATTCTTCCATTTCCTTCATCTTTTTCATTTTTCTTGTCACTGGGCTGATGATCATGTGCCAGGTATTCTGTTAGAAAACACCTTGTTAGAACATGAAAACCTTTTGCTGAGTGTATGGTAATATCAACTATACACATATTTACCAAATGCCAGTTTCCCATTAACAGATCTTTGTTTTATAAAGAAAGGGACGCCAACCCAAGCTATCTTTATTCAAAAAGGGATACTTTTGATCACTCAAGTGATCAGAGGTCGGTCTGCTTTCAAATTTGGGTGGACACACTCCAAGTTAACTCTCTTCCCAAATCCCATCCATACTTCATGTAAAGTACCTCCATCCCCTCCTTTGGCTTCCTCTGTGAAGCATAGATTATCGTGAGGGATTTTTTCGGCTTGTTGTTTGTTGGTTGGTTGTTTTTTTCTCTCTCTCTTCCTCTACCCTTGTTACAAGAGGATAGTAAGGTTATTTTGCTGGTGAATAAGAGATGTGCGGCAATCTAGTGACTGTCACTCCAGCTGAGAGCTAAATACGTAAATGAAAACGAACTGCTCAGTTGAGCCAAGACTAAAGCATTGACCTTTAGTCTTATAAGCTAAATAAATGTTATTTTATGCTATTTTATTATGATCATAGAAATTTAATGGTTTCATTAAGGCATTACTTAAAGCATACCTGTATGAGTATTATGTTCTCATGGTTACTCATCCTATACTCAGCCAGCTTGCATCATTCTTTTTCATAGATAACTCACAATGCTGGTTGAAATACCTGCCAAGTTGCTTGCATTCTCCATCTGGTCCTTCTGGTCCATTTGAGAATATGATGCTAAATATTGAAACAAACACTCTGCCATAAGCAGTCTTGTGTGCTTAGTGACTTGGCAGGCTCCTATAAGCAATAAGCCTGGAATGTTGAAGAATTCTTAGAAACTTGTCAGCTTGACCAAACATGGGCAAAATCAAATTCATAACAACCATGAACCAACAAAATAAGACTGTGGATAATTCTTTAATAGTTACATAAACCATCTGAGACCTTGAATAAGACATGTATTTTTTTAATTGATAATAATTGAAATTCTTATTCTTTAACATCTTACTGGCCGTTTTGTTTCTAGATAGCATTTATGTTGTAAAGATATATGTCCCCAAACATTTGTGTATATGCATACATGTCATTTATATTGTGTATATGTGGATGGTGTGTACATGTGTGGGGAGGGAGCATGTATTCAGAGTCCAGAGGAGGATGTTGAGTGTCTAATCTGTCACTTTCTTACTCTCCTAAAAAAGAACCTAGATCTAGGCTAGAGCTGCAAGCAAACCTACAATCCCCCTGTCTCCATCCCTCACAGAGCTGGCATTACAAGCACCTGGCTGTGTCTCTTTCCTTGGATTCTGAGCTCTGACCACAGGTCCTTGTGACTGCTCAGCAAGCATTCTTATCCTTTAAGCCCTGTCTCCAAGTCCCAAAATGCCTTTAATCAGGACGTTTCAGAAATTATTATCATGCTTTTCCTGACTTCACATTTTACATCCAAACAAACTCAGTTTTGTTTGTTTGTTCAAGAAAAATCAAGGTAAATTTTCAGGGTTTGAGGCCAAAGTCAGCATAGGTTAAAAAATAAAAATTAATAAAGATCTCAAGAGACTAGACCTTGAAAGTGCTTCTCAAACTCAAGAGACTAGAAGAGATAGACTGCAGCCTTTCCCACATAAAGATATCTTAAATGGAGGATAAAAAGTCTGGCAAGCCAATGAAAGCGCACCTTTTATCTTTCTGGCAGTTCTTCAAGACCTCCATTCTAGGGAGCCCAACCTGATTAGTGTAATGCTGGGATCACTTAGCTGCTTATTTCAAGCTGACTTTGCTAAAGCAGGAAGAGCTGTCAGCAAGGCAGTTTGAGGAAAGCAGAGTGATCTTTGCCTGGCTCCAGAAAGGAATGTGGTCCAGTACAGGTAGAAACATTGTCTTTCATATTGTATCCTCCAACACTAACATTCCTTCTCATCTCTTTCCTCATTCCAATAGGAAGATTGACCCAGCACTAACATGCTAATGCCAACTCTTCTTCCTTGTGCCTTTTCTGTATCATCTAATCTTTGCTTTGGAGGTAAAGGGTCTTCAAATAGTCCTGACACTAAGGCATAAGTGGGAGATATACCTCAAATGAACACCCTTCATGCATGCATTTGTATTGTTGTTTTAAGTGAGAAGAATTGATTTTGGCATTTCAAATATCCATGAATCATAATCACAATTCATATAATTTATAAATTATCAATTCATACATTTTTTCTTCTGTGTACAACTGTCATTCTAGTGGGGATTAAGGAGCCACAGGGTGATAACTCATGAAGACATATCATCTGCTATGAAAGTAGTAAGCTGTTATCTTTACTACCTCAACTTTTCAGTGTTCTTTTGTGTCCTTCAATTCTCCCAAACCTGATCATGCATTCTAAGACTTCATTCTCATATTTTAATATGAAAATTCAAAGTCTTTCACTTTTGGCCTCAACAGCACGCCAATACCCTAAGCTCATTGCTAGCTGTTTTAGCTGGTTCTTTAGATGATATCCCTGATCAAATTGGCTTATCTGTTCCCTGAGTCTTGGATACCATGAGAACATTTTTCTTATGCTTCCCTAGAATATTACATAAATATCTGTCTTTAGATAAAAATAGTTTTCATCTTTCCAAGTAGCTTATTTTGCCTCTTATCTTTCCAAATAGCTCATATTTTACCTCTTTAATTCTCTAGTAGCTGAAATTGGAGTGCTGTGATATCTGGCTGCTCATTTTATATTTGTAGTTAACATTCATATTTTTAAAATCTTAATTTCTAAGCCACACATATTTTTAGAAAAGCTGTTTTAAAATTCAGTCCATAAGCAGTTGCCCACTTATGAAATTTTACCCCAAAAAAGCAGATTCCAAACTGGTAGTTTGGATGAGAATCACACCATTGGCTTCATACTGTTTGAATTCTTGGTAACCAGTTGGTCAGTAGAACTGTTTGGGAAGGATTAGAAGTGTAGCTTTGTTGAAAAAGATGTGCTATTGGCTTTTCAAATCTCAAAAGTCCACATAATTCCCAATTCGTTTTCTCTCTACATCTGTGTCTCTGTGTCTCTGTCTCTCCCTTTCTCTCTCTCTCTGCTTCCAACTTGTGGATCAGATGTAAGCTCTCAGATCTTTCTTCAATATTGTGTCTGTCTCCCTGCCTGTCTACTACCATGTCTCTTGCCGTGATAGTCACGGATTCTATCCCTCTGAAACCATGATCCCCCAAATTAAAGGCTTTTCTTTATAATTTGTATTGCTTGTGCATTTTGTCACAGTAACAGAAAAGTAACTACAACAATAACCAAAAACCTAGATTTACCATGACAAAAATAACATAGCTCCAAGCCAATCCTGTATACCAATGGTTCTCAACCTGTGGGTCACAACTACTTCAGTGGTCAAGCAAACCTTTCAGAGCTGCAGGCCTAAAAGCATTGGAAAATATAGATGTTTACATTACAATTAATAACAGTAGCAAAATTACAGTTATGAAGTAGCAACAAAAATGATTTTGTACTTAGAAGTCACCACAACATTGTATTAAAGGGTTGCAGCATTAGGAAGATTGAGAGCCACTGCTTTGAACAGTGATCTTCCCTGTCCCTGAGTTCTTGTTGCTAAATATGATGTAAAGATTTAATTTGACTTACATGTACACTATCTTTCGATGTATCTCTAATTTTCTCAAACTATTGAAAGCTGCTTAGCTTGTGTGTTTCCATCTAATTTACTCAAGAATTTCCTGATATGTGACTATTCTAATATTAACCTGTGTCACTTGCCAATAATTTCAAATACTTCACTTGTTTGTTTGCAACTCATGGGAGAAAGGCTTATCTTGGCTCATGGTTGGAGATCAGAGTTCATTATGGTGGAGAAGGGGGCATGAGGCCACTTGCTCATGTCTGTGCAGATCAGGAGGCAGAGAAAGGAAAAGTGGGACAGACTACAAAACCTTTGGACCCACCACCAAGTAATGGCATTCTCCAGCAAGGCTCCATTTCATAAAGGCTCCGTGACTTCCCAAACAGCACAAACAGCTAAGGAAAAAGACTAGCATTAACATGATTTTATATTCAATTGAATTGGCAAATTAATCAAAATAAGATTAATTTGGATGTAAACAAATAAAAACATAGCCATTTAAGCTCAAGCCAATATAAATTTTTTTTTCCCAATCAGGCAGTAGTAGCACATACCTTTAGTTTCAGCACTCAGGAGGCAGAGGCAAGAGGATTGCTGTGAGTTCAAGGCCAGCTTCGTCTATGGAGACCTAGTTCTTGGACAGCCAGAACTACACAAAGAAACCCTGTCTCAAAAAAAACAAAAACAACACAAAAAGTCCCAATGACTAATAGATATAATGGTATTGTCTCCTAATTTAGATCCCCTCTGTCTCTGATTAGTATATTGTTGTTAGCATTTTCCATACTGTGGTGGCTTTGAATCACTTAATCTGGTGCCCCTTCTGGTGTGCAAACACACATGCAGGCAGAATGCTGTATAAATAATAAATAAGTAAATCTTTAAAAAAAATAAGAAACATGGCTCAGTAGGAAGAGGTGCCCATCACTAGTCCTGACACCAGTGACATGCTACCTTATATTCCCAGGAATCACACGATGGAAGAGAACTGACGTCCACAAGTTTTCACGTGATCAGCACATGACACTCATAGGGAAGTCAGAGGACAACCTCCTGGAACTGGTTCTCCTCTTCTACCACGTCAGTCGCAGGGAATGAACTCAGGCCACCAGGCTTGGAAACAGCTGCCTTTCCTGGCTATGCCATTTTCGTTGTCCAGATACGTTATCTCTTTCAGTAGTTAAAATGAACTGTGCTTTGCAGTTCTGTTACAGTGATGAGGCAAGGGGAGCTACGTGTGGATAGGCCATACTGAGTTGCTTTCAAAGTACAGTAAGAGAAAAAAAATTACAATAGAAAAAGAAATCGTGTAGATCACCTTAATTAGGTGAGCATGTTTGAGAACATGCGTGTGGAGCAAGGCTGATAACAAATGTCAGAAGGGCATCTCATCAGCATACTTCTAATGAAGTACAGTCTGGCTTACCTGTGAGATACTGAGGGAAATCTATTTGATAAAACAGCTGCCTAGCAGTGCTCAAAACTGTCAACAACAACAGAAAAACTACACAAGACTAGACAATTGTCATAGGCCAAAAAGAAGCTAGAGCACACGACACATAAATGTGCCCTGGCTTGGATACTAAGGAAAAACACAACATTGATGTAAAAGCTGGTGATGTCTGAAGTTTGTTTACTGGGAAACACTAATGACAAGTATAGTAGATTAAGAACATTAACCTCACGGGAGAACTGGATAAGGGACATAGAGAAACTGAGTTATTTTTGCAACTCTTCTAAATCTAAAATCATTCTAAAATAAAATGTTTTTAAAGGGTGCTGAAAGGGGGAATGGAGTGCAAAACATAGACATTTCAAAATGAAATTAAATCTTGATGTGTGCTACTAACTGGAGAAGACATAAGTAATTAAACATTATATATGAGAAATTAGCCTAGCTCCACACAAGAATCTTTAAGAAATGATCGTTTCCCCCTAGTTTCTTACATAATATATTTATATTCTATAAATTTCAATTTGTCCAGTAACATATTATTTTGTATAAAATAGAAAGTAGAAAATAACAAACAAAGACATGTCTGTAATTGGTTACCAGGAGATAGCTGATATTTACGGTTTATTCCTCTTTCATTCTTCAACATCAGTCAATGCTGTCCAAAAGTTTTTAACTGACAGGAATGACTCATTTTTTTTTTCTTCCCTTTATTCTTTTGAAATGCTGGGCATTAAACCCAAAGCCTTTCACATGATGAGTACATTTTTCTACCATTAAATTACACCCCCAATTCATGGATTTTGGATTAACCTGAAAGTCATGTGTCTCCCTCCCAAGAGCCACAATGCCTAGCTTTCAAATCCTCTGCAATAAGAAGTCTCAACCCTGTGTGACTCTCACAGCATCACATAGTAAGCTGGAAATACTGTGCCTAGAGGTCTATGATTCTACAATCATCACAGCCTGCACTCCACTTGGCAACAGCAGGCCCTGTGTCTTTGTTACTCAGTGTACATGTTCCAACACCAAATTTAGTGTCAACATTCTTCATATTCTACTGAAGCATTCTGCCTTTGGCAGTAAGTCGTTTAAACCAACAAAATTGAAAGTGCAAGAGAGTCAAACTGGACAATTAAATCCAAAAGTTAGGAGCACTGGCTCTATTTATGATATTTGGTTTCCAGGTTCACATTAAACTTTTTTTTAATTAGAAATAAACAATGCTACATAAAAAATATTTCAGAGAAACCTAGGTTATCTTGCGAGTGTCTAGGTCCTTCCAAAAGGCCAGCTACTTCTGAGAGGTGCAATGCATAATAACACAAGGAATTCTTTGACAGTTGGCCTATTGCTTCCACTTGATATCAAATTATTTAGTCAGAGGTAATGTTATGCTTGACATCATAACAGTGCAGAGACATTAAATGAGGCCATAAAATGGTACTGGATGAAGTATAAAGATGGCAAATGTATAGCCCAAAAGTCTGCACAATCACTCCATCTATTAACAGAAAATGCCTAATAATCACTTTGCCAAAGACATATATAGTCTTTTCTGGAAATAGAATATTAGGAGTCCCAATTTCATTTCTTATTGATGTATAACAAATGAGATTTTACTTGTAGTGCAAATTGGATCTGCTTTAGTGTGAGAAATTTTGTATTGGTACAGCCAGAATGACCTCAGTAACTCGGGAACATCTTTATTCATGAGTTTATTAAACAAGAACTGGATTGGGTAAGGTTATACACAATCGATACCCACAGAGATAATTTTTTCTAAAGCATTCGTCCACAGAACGGTCCTCCTGGCAAGTCTTCACCCAGAACATCAATGCTCTCATAATTTGCACTCATCACGAGAGACTAATCCATATTTCTCTTCTCCAGGTTAAAATTGTTATCCATCAAGGAGAGGAGGACCGCCCCTAACAATGGACTTAGAGAGAGGCAGGGAGGAAATGAAGGAGGGACGTTGGGATTGGGAGGGATTGAGGGAGGGGTCTACAGCTGGGATACAAAGTAAATAAACTGTAACTAATATAAAAATAAAAAATTTAATTTAAAAAATTGTTATCCATCCTTCTGACTTATTCTTTTCAAACACCTGTGTAGCTAACCTAGTTATCTGCATTGTCCATGAGTTATTGTAAATTGGTATGTCCTTTTATGAAGAAACTTTTCCAGTCCCTCCAGCACATCCCTCAGACTAATTTGTCATAAAACAGTGCCTTGCCATCTGCTTTACTCATTTGAAAGCAAAGCAAAATCTCCCTCCCCTGACTCTGAGTCATCTCTTTACATGACTGCTCCCTTAAGGCCATTCTAGAGGTTAAGATGCATACCATAGGAGTAAATGCATTGAGTCTGCTGCCTCTTCTTAATTCCCTTGCTATTTGGAATCTGATAAATCTGAATTTTTATTTACCAATTTAATTTGCTGGTGGTGCACTATTCAATGTCGCAGACTGTATGTTAGAAAAAAAAACAATGCATTTAGAGCTCTGGTTGCAATCAACTGCTTATGTTTTCCTCATGACCAATAATAAACTGAAGATGACATGAGTTTGCAGTAACATCTGGTGTCCACTATTGCTCTCTTAGCTTGGCTTCAACCTGCTCTATACAACATGCCAATCTGGCAAAGATCTCAAACTCCAATGGCTCTATTGATTGGCAAGGATCAAATTAAGGACTAATGTTTTATATCTGCACTGGTTTTCTTCTTTTGGTTGCCTTATTTTAAGTAGTTCTGTAAGCGCTTCGTTTTATAAGCATGCTAGAACGACATACTCATGTGAATCATGTTGAGAGCGACCTATTGTAAGGCTTTCATTGTGGAGGACACACCTCAGAAAGCTCACGAGCACTACACAGAGAAATTTTACAGAAATGCCATGGCTCTGAGTCTAAGTTTTCCAATCTCTACCACATGTAGGTATTAGCAAACTTTTTATTTTACTATTATTATTGTATTGGTTTATATAACCCTCGAAGAGTGATTGTGGTAAATATTGCAATACGGGATAATAAGACAATAGTAATCTGTCTGGATGAATTACAGCAACAAAT
The DNA here is from genome assembly GCA_028658305.1 of Pachyuromys duprasi. Taxonomy (NCBI): domain Eukaryota; kingdom Metazoa; phylum Chordata; class Mammalia; order Rodentia; family Muridae; genus Pachyuromys; species Pachyuromys duprasi. The sequence continues at coordinate 49,072,297 of CM053745.1, read as the reverse complement.
GTCAGGTGCTAGCAATATTTTTTGTTGAAGCACAGATTCCCTTTAACCTAATTTGTTAGTTAAGGTTTTGTCAACTTTGTACAAACTTACAATCATCTGAGAAGAGGGAATGTCAATTGAGAAAATTGTTCTGTCACATTGGCCCTAAAGTTAAGTCTTTGAAGCATTTTCTTGATTGATGATTGATGTGGGAGAGCCTCACCCACTGAGGGCAGTGCAATCCTTGAGAAGATGGTCCTGGAAAGCACAAGAAAGGTAGCTGAGCTGGGTGGTGATGGCACATCCCTTTAAACTCTGCACTCTGGAGGCAGAGGCAGGCATATCTCTGTGAGTTCAAGGCCAGGCTGGTCTACAAAGTTAGTTCCAGGACAATCAAGGTTACACAGTTAAATCTTGTCTCAAAAAAAGATTGAGAGAGAAAGAAAGAAAAAGAAGGAAGGGAGGAAAGAAGAGTGGGAAAAGGAAGGAAAGAAGAAAGAAGGAAAGTAAAAAGGTAGCTGACCATGAGCTTGAGAGCAAGCAGTACTCCTCATGGCCTCTGTTTAGCTCCTGCCTCCGGGTTCTTGTCCTGCTTGAGTTCCTGTGTTGGCTTCCCTCAATGATGTACTATGATATGGACATATTAGCCAAATAAACCCTTTCTTGCACAAGTTGCTTTTGGTCAGTGTTTTACCACATCAACCGAAAGCAAAACAAGATACTAATTTATATCGATAGCCATGCAACAAATCAGCTTCAAGGCACAGAAGACATTGGCTTGGGCCATTACAGAAAAGTATATGTGTAAAACAGCAGCTCATCGAGAGTCATGAAGCGCTTTTAACTACTACCATTCATTATCATTCTACGGGCCCTACCTATCTGCCTTCTGCACAAAGAAAACAGGTTGTTTAAATGAGGTACTGCTAGAAATCATCATTGTTGTGTCTGCTAGGTTCTTGCTGGCAGCTGTAATTTCTGATCCTGTACCATCAATGTGATACAATCCTTGACTTAACATTTTGTTAGTAGGGTCATGCTACATAGGCTACCATAATGCCCCTTCACTTTTCTTAGTCTTAATTTCATGTATCCGTACAAGATCTGGAAATCTCTCATTTTCTGAATACATATAATCAAATTATCTACACTGCAACTGTGCTGGCTAGATTTATATGAACTTGACACATAGTGTAGTAATCTGAGAGGAGGGAACCTTAACTGAAAAACCTACAGAGCAAACTCAGCTTGGCCCCTGGTGGCTCACAGAGACTGAAGCACCAACCAAAGAGCATTCATGGGCTGGACCTAAACCTTCTACGCATATGCAGCAGATGTACAGCATGGTCAACACATGCTGAACAACAGGAGTTGTTGTTCATGCTGTCCATGAACAACAGGAGTCGCAGCTATCTCTGACTCTGTTGCTTGCCTTTAGATCCCTTTCCCCTCACTGGGCTACCTTGTGGCCTTAGTGGAAGAGGGTTACTTAGTCCTGCTGCAACTTGATATACCAGGGATGGTGAGGAGAGGAGGAAAGGGGCTGGGATCAGGCTGTAAAGTGATGGATAGATAGATAGATAGATAGATAGATAGATAGATAGATAGATAGATAGATAGATAGATAGATAGATAGATAGATAGATGGAAAAGAAAAGTGTTTCCATAGATTGGAGCTGGAGGCAAGCAGTGGATCTCAACCTTCCTAATGCTGTGACTCAAATACAGTTCCTCATGTTGTAGTGACCACCACCCATAAATTATTTTTTATATACATTTTGTGTTTGGTCTACATGAATGTCTGTGTGAGGGTGTCTGATCCTCCAGAACTGGAATTACAGACAGTTGTGAGCTGCCATGTGGGTGCTGGGAATTAAATCTGGGTCCTCTGAAAGAGCAGCCAATGCTCTTAACCTCTGAGCCATTTCTCCAGCTCCAATTATTTTGTTATTATTTCATAACTGTAATTTTGCTAATGTTATAAATAGTGATGTAACTAGGATTGTCAAAGGGTTTGCCATCCACGGGTTGAAAACCATGGCTTCTACATCAGCTCCTGCCTAGAAGTTCCTGTCCTGTTTGAGTTCCTTTCCTTTGATAATGAACAGCAATATGGAAGAATAAGCAAAACAAACTCTTTCCTCTCCAAGTCACTTAGGTCATAGCATTTTGTTACAGCAATAGAAACCCTAAGACAAAACCCTAAGGAAAAAATTACAGTAGAGGTCTGGGGATAAATTGAATTGAACTTGAAACAGTATTGAAATAAATTTTATCATGTCCTCTGACACATCTACCTTACCAGTGAGTGGATTGTGGTGACTTCTGGCTCCCAAGGACTAATCAGAGGCTCAATTTATATCCAGTAATTCTCATCTGGAGGTTTCATCTTTTTCTCAGTGCATGGTATCCGTCAATCTTTTTAATGAACAGCTAGAAGAAAGATTTAAGCAAGGAAGCACTCACAAGTTCAGTCCAGACAGGGTTGCATCAGTGAGAGGGAAGTAGCCATGGGTCCCGTCGCTAACCAAGAAGTTCTCTGTAACTGATGTAAAGTAAATGTAAAGGGAAAATGAGTGTTCTCCTGCAAAGTGTCACTGGGTATTTCCACCACACTCCAGGGCAGACCCCATGCCCAGGAGGAGCTGGCCACACAAAATGAACTGGATGTTTTACTTACTTTGTGGACTTTTTGTTTCATTTTGGCTTTTTTTTTGTCTAATTGGTCTTTTGCTTGTTTGTTTTGAATTCTATTTTTTCTGAATTTTATTTCTCTTTTTGGCTTGTTTTTTTGGAATAAAAAGAAAGAACAGCATGAAATTGGGTAGGTAGGGAAGGGAGAGAAGATTGAGAGAAGGACATGATCAAGATATAATGTATACAAATTTTTAATTAAAAAAGGAAATTAAAACCTATTCTCTAGACAGGGTCTTTTGCCCTGCTTGTATCCTGACTCTTAAGACTTTATTCAGACAGCACATCTTGCACTTCTCAGGCACTTACTATCACCACAGAGGTCTGTCCTCTGAGGTCAGCGTGAGGCCCAGCTCAATTCCCACAGAGGAGGGCCACATGCACTTGAGGAGGGAGAGCTTGATCCATACACACTCACTCCAAAATGGCCCAAAGCAGAACAGTCCTGTGAGGTTAACTGGCCTGAAACATTTCACAGTAAGAGTATTTTCTACCGTATGCTCCTAATTTTGCTTGAAGCTGTAGAGTATTATCTGAGGATGCCTTTGAGTTTCTTAATCATCAGGTTCTGAAGTACAGAATAAGGTCACTAAAGGATGTAAGGAGATGATAGGTGAGGAAGTCAGAGGAATTTCATGGAGATTTTAACACTTCTTACTGTTTAGGTTACAGTTTTAAACAATACAGAAATATTGGAAGGTAACTTTCTTCTGCTATTTTAAAGATATTTCCATTAGAGTAAACTTTCACAAGGCGAGAACCCCTAGGATTCTTTTTTTCTTCTTTTTTTTAAAATAACAGTTGAGAAAGGAAAACTATGTTCTCAACCAGATTTTTACAATCTTGTATACCTTTCAAAGAGAATTTTTTGCAAAGCTTTCTGTACTCAGTATTAAAACCAGTGATGCATTGAAAGACAAAAAAAAAACCTATTCTCTAATTTTTCCTGAAATGAGCACCTTTACATAATTTGTGTTAAAATAACAGAATAAATGAGCATGTAACATTTACACATGAAATATTTTGCAAGAGGGTGTGTCCTAGCCAAGCATGGTAGTGCACACTTTTAATCCCAGCACCCAACAAAGAGAGGCAAGTGGAACTCTGAGTTTGAGGCCAGCCTGGTCTACAAAGCATGTTTCAGGACAGCCAGGGCTACACAGAGAAATGTTATAAGGGGGGAAACACAGTGTCTAGCCTATGCAGAAATGTCTGGTTCTATGAGATGACTCCAGGATAAAAGTCAAGCTACTCTCCAGCAAACCCGGAATTGTGTGGTTCCAACAGAGGTTAAAGAGATTGCAGGATCTCTAGCAGTTTGTTTTCATCTCAAGACCGCATGACCGTCGAAGGCAAGGGTGGGTCTGGCTACTTCACAGAGTAATTAAGGGCATTCACGTTGCCTCTGGCATATGTGCGATGCTGGTGGCTTTGCCCCCACAGCGTCTCGGCAGTCCCGCTGAAACTGTGTAGTCTATTCCAATGGTAGTGCCAGAAGGCACATCCCTGGCTAATGTCATGCTTTTAGACACTCCTGTCCTTGTTCCAGCATCGTGTGTCTAAAACCTGAACAGTTACATACAAAGAAAATCCCAACCTTCTTATCTTTCTTTAACTTTTATTCTTTCATTTCATATCAAGGAACTTCTAGCAACTCTATATTTTTTGCATAGTCTAACACTAAATTAATTTTCTACCAGAAAACAATTAGCAATGTAAAATTCAATTTTTTCTTATTGCAGATCACTCCTTTATTATACCGATCCGGAAAGAGATTTAGTTGTGAACCCACATGGTAGGGTCAAGCAGTTCGAACATGATTCAGTCAAAGATAAAAACTTGGACATACATACATACATGGATATATGTATATATATATACATATATACATATATACATATGTATATGTTCAAATATACATATGTATATGTTCAAATATACATATATTTGAACATGATTGATCCCAACCTTCTGGGGCCAGCAGCTCCTTTAGGGTCAGAAAGGAAGTAGTAGCTTTTAAATCATGCTCTACATCCCCTAGTTACCTGATTGTGGAAGAGTGCAAGACAGGCTCCAGGGACAAAACTGGGCTGGAGCTTCTCCTCATTGGTCATACCACAGCATGGCTCCTCCCTGACTCTTCCTAAGCGGCTCCTTAGTAACTTAGTAAACAAAGGACTGTAATTACTACCCTTCAACTCTCCTGGATGTCGACCAAGAAACTGCACCCTCAAAGGTGTTACTCTGACTAGATTTTATAAAAGGGGTGGGTTCTGTGGATAAAATACTAAAATTAGAATGGTAGCCACGGGTCCCCATCTGCAGCTACAACTTAAACTTAAGATCCTAAAGATGTAGTCAGTGTGACAGGTGTTGGGGAAGGGTGCTGGAGGCATGAGCAGGCATGGAGGGCATTCTTGGGGTAGTGGTCTTCCTCCTCAGCTCTACTTCTTGACCTTGCCATGCGCAGCCATAGCTTCCATGGCTTTTCGCACGGTCTCCTCATCTTCCAGGAACTACATGAGATTGGTAGGCTTCAAGACGATGGGAATGCCAGCTGGCAGGTTCAGCTCCTTGATGGTCTCTTCTGAGAGACCCTCCAGACACTAGACAATGCGCCGCAGGCTATTGCCATGGACAGCAATCAAGACCTTTTCCCCTCCTTGATCTGGGGACAATCCGGGCAATAGCGTCCGTCCGCCTCTCACAGGAGGACAGCTGATTCTCAGTACGGTATGCATACCTGCAGTCCTTACTGATGTTGCTGTAGAAGGGTTGATCGAGCTCCCTCGGAGGTGGTGGGACATCATCAGATCACCTCCAGATCTTTAGCTGCACCTCACCATGCTTAGCAGCAGTCTCTGCTTTATTGAGACGGGTTAGGCCCCCATACTGTGGCACATTGAGGTGCCAGGTCCTGACCACAGGCAGCCACATATGGTCAACAGCATCCAGGCCTGTCCAGAGGGTCCAGATTGCTCTCTTCTGCACAGAGGTGAAACAGATACCAAATTCATAGCCAGCATCTCCCAACACCTTCCTACTGCGCTTTACCTCCTCCTGGCTCACGGGCTCAGGTGGGTGGTGGACCAGCCGCTGAAGCGGTTCTCCAGGCTCCAGGCGCTCTCACCATACCAGATCAGCACCAGGTTACAGGCAGTTTATAGGCAGCCATGGCAACAGGCAGGGGATACAATGTAAAATTCTTTATTCAGTAAAACTATCATCTAAGCTGCAAAGTTAGAACTATGAATTCATGTTCAGAAAATTGCAGTAAAATACCTTTCATGAAAATAACATTAAAATATATGTTCTACAGAAACAAAAGGATCAACGCAGAAAATTATAAAGAAAATATTTATTCTGTTAGTGAGGGTGCTAACCTCACTCAAAAGAGAACAGCTGGGTATCAGGCACAAAGGATCACTCAGCCCAATTACAGCAAGCCAGAAAGCTTTAAGAGATTTCGGCAAGAATATAATATGAAATGTCATTTGGATATTTGATAGACTTTTGGGTTTTTCAATTAGTAATGAGTATACAGAAAATTACGTCAAAATGAGTAAATGAGATATTTAATAACTTCAAAATAAAAACAATTCACTGCTGGAAAGAAAAAGAATTATAGAATATCTTGAGTATCACCTCTGTGGCTTGTGCTTACACAGTCAGAGTAAGGTAAATCTTAAATATTGATCTAACAAAAACTATCACATAGCTGTGAAAAATGGCCAAAAAGAAGAGTGTGGTGAGAAAGACAAGGTTTATTCTTGTCTTCCACAGCAACATAAAGCCCATCTACAATTTACAACTGGCCAGTTGCAAAATGAATTTTTAAAGGTAATTGGAAGATGTTTAATAATTATCCTTAAAAGTTCAAGGAGG
>CM053745.1:49042855-49065239 GCA_028658305.1 Pachyuromys duprasi | reverse complement strand
GGGAGTGACAGACTGGCTAGATCCCAGGGGAGGACATTGTAGCCAGCCCTGAGGAGACAGGATGAGGGGTTGGATGGAAGGGGAGGAGGTCCTCCCCTGTTGGTGACCTTGGAAGGGGCGGGGAGGGGGAGATGAGGGAGGGAGTGGGAGGGTGGGAGGGAATGAGGGAGGGGGCTACGCCTGGGATGCAAAGTACCTAACCTGTGATTGATATAAAAATAAATAAATTTTTAAAAATGTAAAAAAAAAGTTCAAGGAGGTCACTCATAGCGCGTGGGCTAGCAAAAGTGATAAAGAAAAAATGAGAACCACAAGAAAAAAATGCAAATATAAAATGTGGATATTTCAACCATGGACATAAAAAAAAAAAGCTTTGTACAAGTCGGTTTCCTTTTGCTTAAGGAAAAATTATCATAAACAGGCAGAATATGGCTATTTACAATTTGGATGCTAGGTAAATTTCATCTCTTCTGACAAAAACTGTGACATAAGCATGACTTGCACATAGCATATAAGACAGTGAGCATTCAGAAAGTTTCAGTAATTGCCCAATGGCCCTTATTTGGTTTGTAGCGGATCCACAAACTGAACCATCTGCCTCCAAAATCCTTGTTCCTCTATTCTACATGCACTACCCTCAGTACAATGTCTTATGATTTTTACAGAAGTACTGGGATGGGCAATAAATAAATAATTGTCAAGGACAATAAATGGCCCTGAAATGGTTGCAAAAAAAATGCAGCAGTGTCTCCAACACAAGGAATAAGGCAAAGTGTACAGGGAAATGCTGATGAAAGCCGGACTGTTTGTTATAAGACTACGTGTCAGGAGATAGAAAAGCTGATATTGTTTGCCTTTAATATAGACATGGACAAAGGATTTTCTCATTGATATCAGGATGTAGAAGGGAATAAGAAACACTTCAGCTACTATAATCCTTCCCTTATAAATTTGACTATTTGCACAAAGCAAGAAACATGCATCTGGCTGGAAAACCCTTGTGCCTTAAGAACAGATGTCTAAGTGATTCCCTCTCCCAAAAAAAAAAAAAGAGAGAAAGAGAGAGAGAGAGAGAAAGACAGGAAGAAAGAAAGAAAGAAAGAAAGAAAGAAAGAAAGAAAGAAAGAAAGAAAGAAAGAAAGAAAGAAAGAAAGGTACAGAATAAGGCCTCGACTAAGCAAATTACTAAAACAGAAGCATTGGTTTCTACTGGCATAAACAGGAATAGTTGGCTTGATGGACATAGCCATGGACACAAACCTCAGAGAGCAAAGATAATTAATATAATGCATTAAATATAACTTTGATGAGACATAAAAGAAAAACAGAAACACAAATAAAAACAAACACACATCATCTCCTACAGAAGTTATAAAAGTATTTTTTTTCACATTTCAATTTTTTCAGATAATTAGAATTTCAAAACTATGATGCATTTTTACAAAAAATGTCATAATTAAACTCATCACTAAAAATCAGATTTTAATTTTTTCAGATAACTATAATGTAAAAAGTATAATGATTCATTTGTATAAAAAATGTCATTAAGAAATTCAATAATTTGTATATTAAGTTAAATATTAATAAAAGAAAAATATTAAATATGCGTTGTTGTTAACAGAGGACTAACAAAGAAAATTGCATGGATAAGGAAAAAAGTAAATGGGCCATCAATTATCCTAAGTATAATCATAAATAAATTTTTAGTGTCTTTGATAGATAGGTTAATAATATACTGAAAGAACACTTATGATTTTAAAAGTTCCTAGATTCAAGCTCTTATAGTGCTATGACAGTTTTAAAAGACTGTCTTGAATTCTCAGATTTTGAGTTTGCATGCCACCTTAGAACACATTATTCAAAGACTTTGCCCATGGCCACGTTTTAGAGAAGGTGGCAGGCATCTGAGCAGCTGAGCGGTCCAAGTGTTTCAACATGAGACGCCCTAAGTAGGCTGTTACCTAGACTTCAACTAGAAACTCAAATTGGAAGGAAATTATCTATGCCAGCTAAAAAGAAATCATAATTCTATTACAAGGTATATGGAATCATAACTCGGCTTTAATAACTATCCAGGAAAGGTGTATTTGTAAATTATGTTTCTAACTTTTATTAGGCTTAAGGGTGAACTTGTGTCACCCCGGCAGTTCCACAACTGCTCAAATGTGCGGAATTTGAGCCATCCAAAACACAGAAGTTTAAAGTACCCTGGAGCTGAGCAGAGCTGGGCCAGCAGCTCTTCCTTCTAACCCTTGCAGTTATAGCCAAACAAGAAGACCATGGGCGGAGCCACATTCCACTCTTGCAAAGTAGTCTCTGACTCACAAAGAGATTCAAGGCTAAGTTTTAATTTTCCACACCCATACATACATAACTCATTGGCTTCTCCTAATGTCATATTAGTCAGGTTCTTGGAGACCACAAGAAACAGAGATATGACAGGTATTGCTTGAGTGATAGGAGTTTTTGTAAGAAGACATGCAGAAGTAGGTCAAACAACAACAAAAACATCCAAGCAGTCTGATGGATTTCTACTGTTATTAATCTCCTCAGGTTTCTAAGAAATCTACCATGTGGTTAATGTAGTTCATAATTCTTTTAAGGAAAAATAATTATTAAATAAAGAAAAATATGAAATAAAAGAAAAAATTAGAATGAACTCACTGATGAACACCCACTATGAAAAACTACCTGGATCTAGGCCACTTTCCAAATCTTCCCCAACTCTGTGGTAACCAATAAGAAAAGAATTACCTAGAATACTGAGGGTTGTGGTTCCCAAATATTGTGACATAAAGCTAAAACACTTTAAAGGTGAGCTCTGCTTTTAGGTGGTCTGAATTAAGTCTTGAATTTACTACTTCTAGTGTCAGTAAAAGTTGTTAGATCTCCCTGAGGCTCTAGATTCAGCATATTATGTATCTGGTGGTATAGATTAAATTACATAATCCATCAGAGCATGTAGCCAAGATATGATGGTATCATTGCTTAGAAAATGCCATGAGATCCTACATGATTATTAGTCATCAGAATATTCATTCACATGCCATTAAAAGACTCGGCAGCACACCAAACTAAGTATGTAGTTACTATATGATCTAGCAATGAGCTTCTTAATGTTTATTCAGGTGGGTTGAGATTTTATATTCACACAAAAACCTGACCACAGGTATTCATAGCAGCTTCATTCATGACTGGGATAATTTGAAGTGTGTTAGATGTTCTTCCCTAAATACATGGAAAAATGAACTGTGGTGTATCTCACGAACAGAATATTGTTAATACTAAAAGGAAATAAGCTAGGAAGCCATAAAAAGATTTGTTTCTGATAAGGATGTCAGTTTGAAAGGCTGCAGCATGACTTTAATTGTATAACAATGTGGAAGACAAAGAACTACCAACAAGATGAAGAGTGTTTGCTAAGGATGGGGAGAAAACAGGACGAATAAGCAGAGAACGGAGGCTGTGGTAGAATGCTGAGGCTCCTTTGCCATGACTGTATGGTCAGTCATTATGCATGTGTGCAAACCACTGAATGAATGAACATTAACACAAAGTTTAAATTCATGACTGGTCACACAGGATCACAAGTTGTTAGAAATAACGCACTCTGGCGGAAGAGCGCAGCAGGGAGATTAGATAGGAGTGACGTATGCAGCAACATATATGCAGAACACAGAGCAACTCTCTGTACCTGAACCAAGAAATGGTCTCTTTTAAAAAAAAGATTCAGATGACTTCCAAGAATTGGTTTTAAATAAGGAACTTTAACAGAATTGTCCTTATAAGTGGTCAGTTCTGCTCCCAGATATTATGGATTTTAAAACCGAAATACTGCTGGCAGCTTCAGGATTCTCCCTATGCACTGTTGGCTGGATAGCCCTGAGAGGTTTCCAAAACAATACAAGTCATTGTCATTGCCCTTGGTTACAGTCTTAGTTAGGGTTTCTATTGTTGTGGTGAAGTACCATGACCAAAAGCAACTTGGTGAGGAAAAGGGTTTTTTTGGCTTACACTTCCATATCACTGTTCATCACCACAGGAAGTCAGGACAGGAACTCAAACAGATCTGGAAGCCAGAGGCAAGAGCTGATGCAGAGGCCATAAAGGAGTGCTGCTTGCTATCTTGCTACCCGTGCTTTCTTACTGAATCCAGGACCACCAACCCAGGGGTGACACCACCTACAATGGGCTGGGTCCTCCCATACCACTCACTAATTAAGAAAATGTCCTACAGGCTTGTCTACAGCTGCAACTTACGTAGAAATTTTTTCTCAATTGAAGGTCCCTTCTCTCCAGTGACTCTAGCTTGTATCAGGGTGACATAAACTAGCCATCATAGTTGCCAACAAGAATGAGGCACAAAGACCCTACTATTGAAGACATAAAACACAGGACAAACTCAGAGAAAATCTAACTGAAACTGAACTGGAAACTTCCCTCCTGCTGGCTCCCATGATAATACTAAAATGTGTTATACAAGCTATTGGGGAAAATAATTATCAAAAAATCACAACTGACTATAGACTATGACTGTTGCAATAAACTGCCCGGCAAGATACGCCCGATGGTGCAATGTTGACATGAATGTTCTGTGGTTAACCCACTGCTTCCTGATTGGATTTGAGACTACTGCATGCAAATAGCTGCCTGTCACTATGGAACTGGTCAAAAGCATATAGTTAGGGAAGTCACAGGCCCTCGAAGGAGAAAATCACAATTGATGCCTTTCTAAGTGGACGTATAGTTAAACTGCCTTCTAAATGTTTATTTTACACTCAGAATAATTCAGGTCCCAGCCTTGATTAGAGAACCTTCCTTTAGCAGTGAGTGTTTTGGTCAAAGTGGGGACCTTCAACTGGTCAGAATGCTGAAAACAAGTAATTTGTAAGTGCTTTGTTCAAACTAGAATATTACAGGAGACATAATGAAAACACTATGAGAGTCAAAGGGTAGAAAGGAATATAGTTGGCCGTGGCCTACTGGGTAGAACATAGTCATTGAAGTCATGAACACACAGCAGTTATGACATGGAGACCAGTGGGGGGGGGAGGCACAGGGGAGGAACAAAAGAGAAGGGAAAGAAGAAAAGGAGGAAGAAAGGGACTGACAAATGGAGGAAGCCGGTTGGAAAGAAGGGAGTTAGGGGGAGTGAGAGAAGGATAAAATAGGGTAGTGCTAGGTAAATATCACAGTACACTGTGAACTTCATATCATGAAAAACAAAAATACCAAAGGCCACTAGTCAGAAAATCTCAGAAAATTTTTAATAAATAAACAAATACATAAATAAATAAAGATTGAAAAAAAGCTACAAATGGTGGCCTTGAAACCCTTGTGAGTCTTTTTGCTAATAAAAAACCTGGCTCCATTGGAATGTGAGTTTATTTGGGGTTCTATATGGAATTCCTGATCAGTACACTTACTGAAAATAGGGGTATGGTGTAGGAAGTTTAAGTGCTTCGTGGATTTATAAACCAAAGTGTTTTTTTTAAGTAATGTGAAACACATGTGGTTGCTCACACCTGTTCATCATATATGAACTCTCATCTTCCAGTGTTGTGTATTGGACTCAGTGACTCTTTCCTCTGAAGCAACAGAAGTAAATAAGAAGCCTTGTATAGTGAGTCTGGGAGGTCAAAGGAGAAGCTACTTTGTCCCTGTTCCCACAGAGCAGAGCTACATAACAAAGTGGATAAACATGGGCTTTGGTGTCATCCTGAATGAGGTTGCCATCCAATTATTATTATTATCATTATGTAACAGTAAATAAATTATTCAATGTTTAAAAGTCTCAAAATGAGAGAAAGGAAAATAATTGAGGACAGGGGCATAAGGAAAGTAATACACAAGGAGAGGGTGGGAAGGGCATTTGCAAAAGCCATAGGGAAACCTACTGATTCATGGGCTTACGTTAAAATATATAAATAATCACGTGTGTCTATGTTTGTGGATACATATCTATTTTTTAATGGAGTTGGAGTTCCCCCAGGAAGCCATAAATTATTCAACAAAACAAAAAAACAAAAATCAGCACCTGGCAAGGGTTACTGCCCTCAAGTTATTAATCAGAAGGTAAAAGAGACCACACCCCAGTAATATAGGATATATTATATTATTAATATAGGATATAATATATTATATTATGTAGATTGATTGTCTCACAGGAAAGACATCGTATTCCTGAGACACGGGGCTTGGAGGAGTCGAGTTGGAACTGACTTGGCCTGGAAGCATCCTTTCTGAGGACTACCTAGCACAGATTCAGAAGGTGCTATGTAAACTGCCAAGGGAAAAAAGAAATCAGTGGTCCTTCCTAGCTGAAAAGCCTGCAAACCACAACAGTGAGCAGCCTGGCAAAATGTCCTCTGGGGTGTAATAGTGGCACTTAAAACTTGGAGGTAACCAACAGCTGAATAATGACATCATCTATTGCCTGACTCTGTAAAACCAGCCAAGAACCCATGGTAAGAAGGGTCACAGACCCAGGAAGAGAACCTACTCCTTCCATTTTGCTAAAGTAAAGCAGTTTCCAACCTCATCGAAACATTTATCCTTATACCTATTATAAGCGTAGCTCTCACCTCTCACGAACAAACATTACTTTTTGCAGCACTTAGTGACGATCACAGCGATCTACAACCAATAAAAAGGAAGAGAATAAGCGGGTGCCCAGGCCCAAATGGCACATCTGAAATACAACCCTCACACCTAAGAGTCACAGAGCATTGTAGAGGAAGGAGCCAGAGGATTGGGAAGATATCTTGTACTAGTGCTTCAGACAAACACACTACTTAGATGAGAGAAAGTTTCACAAGGCCCTAAGCCTAGATGAAGACCGTGGGTAATTGATGTCTGCTGGAGAAGGGAAAGAATCAGTTTTCTTCAGGGATGAGCACCTTGATACGTTTTCCAATCCTACACACATGTTCACAAGGACAACATTAATTGGACTCAATAGGGTGTGTGTAATAAGTATAGAAGAATAGTTTATGAATTTGAGAAGCTATGATGTGGGATGCAGAGTAGTTGGAGGAAAGAAAAATAGGAATGATATCAATGCATTATAATACAAATGATGTCAATGGTATATGGTGGTGCTCATATGAAATTCTACAAAAAATAAAATTAAAAACAAACAAAAGCATCTCAATTCCTGCTGCCTAATTAAAGCATGTATTCTGGGATGGGACCCAGGTATCATATTTTACACTTCCAGGTGAGTGTAATGTGAAGACAAGTTTTGAAGTGTGTGCTTCCCAGCCTGCAGGATGTGCCACATTTGTTTACTTGGAGGGCCTGGTCAAGCTGGCTTGTGTACCCACCAGAGCTCTTGATCCATGGTGTTGGAGTAAGGTGCCGGCTTAGCATTCTGATATGTTCTATGTTATAGAACATAGTTTCTTTGAAGACTAAATTTTGTCATGTGATATTTTGCTGCAAGCTGGGCATGTGATGTTTTGTCCAGGTTGGCTTGTGGTGTTTTGCTATGACCCCTCACGTGTGAGGGGCGTAACTTTTGTCACTGAGAACATCCATGTGTGGACTTTGAGGAAAGGACGTACATAGAGGCCCATGCATAGGAGATATTCCTTTCTGGATCGACATCGCTGTACTGATCTTCGTGATCTTCATGCTTTAGTACTTTGCTTTGCAAAGAGAAACATCGCAGAAAACTTCTCCGGGCAATCTAACTGAGTCTCTCAGCTTTCGCTGTTCTGTGTTAGCCTTTGGACTGGACTGCTGGTATCCTGATGACTGAATCTGGTCATTCCTTAGTGACCCATGACCCTGATCAGCAGAAAGTAGATAAAAGAGGACTACAGCCCTTTTCCCTACTGATCTCCTACCTAAGGTTGTAGGGTTGGGGAAGCAGGGAAAGAGGAAGGGGAAAAGTACTTAAGAACCCTGAATAAAAGTAGGTTTGGTAATAAATAAATAAATAAATAAATAAATAAATAAATAAATAATCTAAGCCTACAGTGTGATTCCTCAAGAACAGTGCTTAGAGACCCATAGTTACAACTTCATAAGTTCTTGTCCTCTGATGTGACATCTGTGCATCCTCAACCACATTCTGCTTCAATTTGTCACCAAAAATCCATGCCTTCTTAATTTTTCACCTCAGTCTCAATCTCCATCAAATTTTCGCTGCATTAATGTTCTCTTATCATCATCAGATCCTACCTTAATAATTATTCTTTTCATTACAGGGCCAAAGTCCATGCTGTGCAGTATTTGTTTATAACTCTTGTTAGCCCCAACTTCTAAAGTAAAAATCTGTGTTCTATTCATGTTTTATTTCCCTAAGGTTTGAGCATAAGACCTGGTATATAAGGAGAGAACAAGTGTTTTATTGAATGAAACAATCTTCAGGCCAAGAGAAAACATGTATCATAGGAGTGGCAGGGTCATTTCTCTGAAAAAGACCAGCTTGAAACACCAATGACACCTTGTCATCACTTTCTTGGCATCACACACTGAGACTTTCCTGTTTGTTAAAGAAATGTGTGCTGTGTTTTGCTTTGTTCCAAGAGATGTGTGGTTTTGGCCTTACTCTTGTGAGCATCTTTTTGACACCTCTATACCTTTGTCTGACCACAGTCTTCTACCAGCCTACACACACACTAGCCCCAATAACCACAAACCTCTAGTTCCTATTGCATTGCAACTAAAAATACTTAATTTTCCACTTGAAGGTTTCTCACTTTTTACACATTGTGAAAATAGAAAAGGAGAAGGTAAAGGTTCACCCTACACAACATGCAATTAGAAAAGTACACAGCCTGGAAAGCACCCTATGAAGGTCTGAATAAACATCAGAGGTGCTGCTGATGTCTCAAGAGCCTTCTCAGTGAGTGGAGGCCAGTGACAGTGCTTGCTGCCTTTGAGTCTCAGATTCTGTTGTAATATCTTTCTCATTAAACTATAAAGTTTTTACTGAAAGCTCTATTGCCTGTGTTATAGCATGGTTTTTAGAATCCCTTGTCTGCTGTTTTGCCCTTACTTTGAGCAGACATTATGACCAGGGAATTAAAGAAATAAAAAGCATGATAGAAAAATAATTTAAGAAACTGGACATCAAGAAAATAAATAATCCAATTTTAAAAATGTGATACCGACCTAAGCAGAGAATTCTCAAAAGAGGAAACGCAAATGCCTGAGAAACACTGAAAAAAAATATTAGACATCCTTCACCATTAGAAAAATGCATATCAAAACTACTTTGAGATTTCATCTTACATCTGTCAGAATAGCTACGACAAACAAAACAAGTGACAGCTCATGCTGGTGAGGATGTGGATTAAGAGTTCACTCAGGCCTAGTCAGATCCCAGAAGAGGACATTGCAGCCAGCCCTGAGGAGACATGATAAGCTAGGGTCAGATGGAAGGGGAGGAGGTCCTCCCCTATCAGTGGGCTTGGAGGGGCGTAGGGAGAAGATGAGGGAGGGATGGGGAGAGTGGGAGGGAATGGGGGAGGGGACTGGTATGGCTACGTAGAAGGTATGGCTACGATACAAAGTACATAACTTGTGATTAATATAAAAATAAATAAATTGCTTTAAAAAAAAAAAGAGTTCACTTAGACATTGCTGGTAAAAGTACAAACTCATATGGCCACTATGGAAACCAGTGTGGTGATTCTTCAGAAAGATGGGAATCAATCTACCTCAAGATCTAGCCATACCACTCTTGGGCATATACCCAAAGGATTCGTCATCTTACAACAGAGACACTTGCTCAACCATGTTCATTGCTGCTCAATTAATAATAGCCAGAAATTGGAAACAACCTAGATGGCCCTCAACAGAAGAATAGGTAAAGAAAAATGGTACTTTTATACAATGGAACAGTCAGTGGTTAAAAAATGACAGATTCACAGATAAATGTAGGAACCCAGAAAAAAAAATCACCCTGAGTGAGGTAATTCAGAGTCAGAAAGACCAACAGGGTATGTATTTGCTTATGAGGTTAGGTACTAGGTGCTAGTAAGGAACTAGGGATGAGTGATACATCTCCCTAGGGTGGGGAAATATAGATAGTTATGTGTAGATGGAGTGGGGAAGAGAATGAAAGGACCAAATGCAGAAGGGGAAGGTGAAAAGAGGCAATGGAAGAAATAAAAGGAGACACAGCCAAAACTAAGGTCCATTTGAGGGGTCATATGGAAACCCAATATGGTAGAACCTTCTTAAAATATATACATATCTGAAAGAAATCTAAATTAGAATGACCAAATGACTGGGGAGAAAAAAGCCCCGATTCGACACCTCTCACCACCAAATGAAACCTCCGGTTCCAGGAATGGGTTACATCTAACTGAGTTGTTGAGCAAAAGGGGCCCCATGGGAACCCTAAACCATACAGGCCATTGCCAAAGCTATCAGTTGTTCTCCACAAACTGGTGGTGAAGGCCTACTGCTGAAGATAACACCTATACAACTCAACAAACACGGAGAAGTCAAGCTGGTTCCCACCTAAACCTGCCTGTAAGATATGCTGGTGCAGTATAATATGACAAAGCCTCTGGGAGTAATCAGCCAATATGTGGTTAGATTTAAGAGCCACTCCATGAGATGGAACTCATAGCCAACATGCTCACGTGGCCAAAAACCTGAGGTTAGATAGGCCAGGAACCTAGGGGAAAAACAAGTACTACTGTTCTTCTAAAGGAATGTAGCTATAAAATGACTACTAACAACATTCTGCTATACTCATGGCCTTGTTCAGCCATCCTCAGAGAAGCTTCCTACTACAGCACATGGGAACATATACAGAGACCCATAGCCAGACAACATGCAAGAGAATGAGAGGCCTTGGAATACTCAGTCTTAACTGGGACATCTCCATCACATTCCTCCCCTCAGGGACCTTTTCAGAAGAAGAGGCAGAAAGATTATAAGAACCAAAGGTAAATGGAGGAAACCAAGGAAACAAGACCTTCCAAATACAACAGGACAGGCACACATAAGAACTCACAAAGACAGTGGCAGCATGCATGTCTCTACATGCTGAGAATAGGTCTGAACCAGATGGTGTCCCAGCCCTGAGGGAAGTGGACACAAGTCCCCATCACTAATCCAGAAGCTATCACCAACTAGTAATTACTCACAAAGGAAAAATTAGGTTTTTCCATAACGGTCTCACACTGAGGACACAAACCACTCTTAAGGACAGACCCCATGCTCAGCGGTAGAACACAAAACAAACCCATGGCATTTTTGGAGGTTCCTTGTCTCATAATGCTTTTTCTGTCCCTCCCTCCCTCCCTCCCTCCTTCCTTCCTTCCCTCCCTCCTTCCTTCTTTCCTTCTTTCCTTCCTTCCGTCCTTTCCTATTCAGACTTTTCAATATGTATTACAGAGTCTGGGATTGTTTTATACATGGCATTTCTATTTGTGTAACATGAGCTTTTGTCTATATGTGTCTTTTGTGCATTTTCTTTGAATCCTTTTTTCCTGGTAATTTGTTTGCTTTGTCCTATTCTGGTTTCCTTGGTTTTGTTTTTATCTTACTTTATTTTTATTAGTTAGTTATTTTTAACATGACTGTACGGTATTGGAATGATAGAGAAAAAGGAAATGTGTAGATTTAGAGAAGTCAAGGATGATCTGGGAATACTTGGGGGAAGGCAAACCAGAATGTGTGCATGTGTGTGTATCTGTGTGTGTGTCTTTGTGTGTGTGTATGTGTTTATACCTGCACACATGTGAGCATTTATGTATATATGTGTGCATATACGTATATGTGTATAATGTGTGTAATCAGAATATATTATGTGAAAAATCTATTTTCAATAAAAGAAAGAAAAAGATAGAAAAATGTGTGAAAGAAAAGAAGGAGAAACAAAAAGGGATTGTTACCATGCATGTCAAAATATACCACAGAATCTAGAAGAATCTAGAAGTTTGTGGTAAAAGAAAAGGTCCTGGCAATTTTGCTGTTGTGTTATCTGTTCTTTTTTTTTAAATATTTATGATAGTGGTGGATAGTTTGAAAGACTGGCTGGAATGAGCCATAGAAAAGCCTGGGTTTCCCACACTTGTGAAATTAAAAGTCATACCTGGTATTGGAAGCCTGGTAAAGAAACTAGGACTAGTGAGATTACAGATCTTAGAGAGAACCTATTACCATCGCTCTATAGAATTTGCATAATCTCTAACTGCTTTTGAATATCCTTATACCCAGAGACAAGTGTCACAATCACCCCTCACCCAAGAAATTTATTTCTCCTTGTAACACCATTACAGGAAACCACAATCAACAAGGTCAAAATACAGACAAGAAATGATTCATGTAGTACCCAATCTCAACTGACACATTTACAAGACAACCCATAAACCTAAGACTCAGGGAATGTTATGAAAGAGGGGGTGGGAAGATTCTAAGGGACAGAGGCCCAGGCAGCCTGCTGTACGATTATGTCCCTTAGAAATGGCAAGGAATCTTCACACATGATAACACAATATGGTTGCCTCGGCGAGACATGAAGGAAAGGGGCTGTGATTCTGAGATGGAATAAGAGAAGAGGTTCATATGAGGGGCTGGAAAGAGAATGGGAAAGAGGGGAAACACTGTAATCGTATTTTGTTAAAAGGAAGAGGGGACCTAGGCTTTTTCTTCCAGAGTATAAGAAGTTAAAAAAAATGACAGAAATGGGAAGGAGCCTAAGATAAAGTGCAAGGTCAGCAAAGAAACCCATCAGCACTGCTCTGAGAATTAAAGATCGACATTTCCCTTCAGATTGAGAGAGAGAATTTATTTATGCAGTTCGTGAAACTGCTCGAAGGTCTGTCTGCTAACACTTTTCCTACAGACCTATACATTCATAATTGTTTGATGATTATTATTTTCTGTCGTCTTAAAAAATACTACTTCTGAATCTGCAATTGTTTTTCCTAATCCTAACAATCCTCCCAAAATGTAGCCTCAGACAATTGGAATATTGTCTATACTGACTGCATTTGCTATTGAAATTAGGGAAACACACAGACATACCTGCACATACACACAAACTCTTGATAACACACATGCACACACACACACTCACACATGCATAATCACATACACACATGTACACATAAACATCCAGACACATTTACATACACAAACATACTCATATATACACACATGTATACTCATATGCACACATACATACACTCAGAAATACACACACAACTGTACACATACATATTCCCATGAGCACACACATACATACTCACACATACAAACACAAACTGATACATATGCACAAACAAACACATGTATTCACATGCACACTCACATGCAAATGTACATAAACACACATGTACACTAGATTCATTATCTCTCCTCAGGTTCAAACAGAAATAGTATTTAAATTTTTTGCATTAAAGTCTAAACCAACATCACCAAGACCTTCATAATGAAGACTAAAACTGACGACATAAACAAAGCAGGTCTCTTGCTTTCTAATAATGGGAGAATAGTAGAGACCCAAAAAGACAGACAGCATCAATAGGTGCCACCTCTTTTTTCTTAATTGCTTTATTAATTACACTTTATTCGCCTTATATACCCCTGTAGTTCCCTCCCTCCTCCCATACCAATCCCTCCCTTCCTCCCCCTTCTGCACCCATGTCCCTCCCCAAGTCCACTGATAGGGGAGGTCTTCTTTTCCTTCCTTCTGATTCTACTCTATCAGCTCTCATCAGGACTGGCTGCATTTTCTTCCTCTGTGGCCTGGTAAGGCTGCTCCCCCCTCAGGGGGAGGTGATAAAAGAGCAGGCCAATCAGTTCATGTCAGAGACAGTCCCTGTTCCCATTACTAGAGAACCCACTTGAAGAATGAACTGCCATGGGCTACATCTGTGCAGGGGTTCTAGGTTATCTCCATGCACGGTACTTGGTTGGACTATCAGTCTCAGGAAAGACCCCTGTGCTCTGATTTTTTGGTTCTGTTGCTCTCCTTGTGGAGTTCCTGTCTTCTCCAGATCTTACTATTTCCCACTTCTTTCATAAGACTCCCTCCACTCTGCCCAAGGGTTGGCCATAAGTCTCAGCAACTGCTTTGATAGTCTGCAGGGCAGAGGCTTTCAGAAGTCCTCTGTGGCAAGTTGCAGATTTGTTCCTTGTTTTCCCTTTCTTCTAATGTCTATGCTCTTTGCCTTTCTTGATAGGGATTGAGCACTTTAGCCAGAGTCCTCCCTCTTGATTAGTTTCTTTAGGTATACAGATTTTAGTAGGTTTATCCTATATTATATGACTATATGAGTGAGTATATACCGTGTGTGTCTTTCTGATTCTGGGATAGCTCACTCAGGGTGATCTTTTCCAGTTCCCACCATTTACCTGCAAATTTCATGATATCCTTGTTTTTTATTGCTGAGTAATATTCCATTGTGTAGATGTACCACAATTTCTGTATCCATTCCATAATTGAGGGGCATCTAGGTTGTTTCCAGCTTCTGGCTATTAATAAATAAAGCTGCTACAAACATAATTGAGCTAATGTCCTTATTGTGTACTTGAGCCTCTTTTGTATATATGCCTAGGAGTGGTATAGCTGGATCTTGAAAAAGTGCTATTCCTAGTTGTCTGAGAAAATGCCAGATTGATTTCCAGAGTGGTTGTACAAGCTAACATTACCACTAGCAGTGGAGAAGGGTTCCCCTTTCTCTACAACCTCTCTAGCATGTGTTGTCACTTGAGTTTTAGATATTGGCCATGTTGATGGGGGTAAGGTGAAATCTCAAGGTCGTTTTGATTTGCATTTCCCTGATAACTAATGACATTGAGCATTTCTTTAAGTGTTTCTCTACCATTCAATATTCCTCTATTGAGAATTCTGTTTAGCTCTGTTCTCCATTTTTTAATTGGATTACTTGATTTGTTGCTCTTTAACTTTTTGTGTTCTTTATATATACTGGATATTAGTCCTCTGTCAGATATAGGGTTGGTGAAGAACCTTTCCCAGTCTGTAGGCTGTCATTTTGTTCTGATGACAGAGTCCTTTGCTTTGCAGAAGCATTTCAGTTTCATGAGGTACCATTTATTGATTGTTGTTCTTAGAGCCTGTGCTGTTGGTGTTCTGTTCAGGAAGTTGTCTCCTGCACCAATGAATTCAAGGCTCTTCCCCACTTTTTCTTCTAACCGATTTAATGTGTCTGGTTTTATGTTGAGGCCTTTGATCCACTTGGACTTTAGTTTTGTGCAGGGTGATAAATATGGATTTATTTGCATTTTTCTGCATGTAGACATCCAGTTAGACCAGCACCATTTGTTGAAGATGCTGTCTTTTTTCCATTGAATAGTTTTGGCATCTTTGTAAAAAATCAGGTGTCCATAAGTGTGGATTTATTTCAGGGTCTTCTATTCGATTCCATTGATCCACCAGTCTGTTTCTATGCCAGTACCATGCAGTTTTTAGTATTGTTGCTCTATGGTACAGCTTGAAATCAGGGATGGAGATATCTCCAGAAGATCTTCTACTGTAGAGGATTGTTTTAGCAATTCTGGGTTTCTTGTTGTTCTGTATGAAGTTGAGAAGTTTTCTTTCAAGGTCTGTAAAGTATTGTGTTGGTAATTTGATGGGAATTGCATTGAATCTGTGGATTGCTTTTGGTAAGATGGCCATTTTTACTATGTTAATCTTGCCAAGCCATGAGCATGGGAGATCTTTCTATCTTCTGATATGTTTCTCTAATTCTTTCTTCAGAGACTGGAAATTTTTTTCATACAAGTCTTTCACTTGCTTGGTTAAGTTCACACCAAGGTACTTTATGTAGGTGCCACATCTTAAAGGGGAATCTGGGATGTGTCACCATTTTCATGTCAATTCCTGCAAAGGAGATTTCTAAAAGCATCAATAGAGCTAGCAAGAACAGAAATTTAAATTGCTATGCTAGAGTCATTCGAAGTGAAAATTTTCAGAAAATCTTTCTACATTTATTCTTTATTTTCTTTATGATTTAATTTAATTTTTAATTTGGGAGGGGGTGCTTGGCTACGTATGTCTGTGCACCACCTGCGTGCCTGTGGCCACATGAGGCCAGGGAAGGGTTTTGGACCCTCGAGAACTGGGGTTACAAATAGTTATGAGCCGCTATGTGAGTGGTGCTGAGCCTGGGTACTGTGGAAAAGGAGCCAGTGCTCTTAGCCATGAGCGGCTCTCCAGCCCTACTCTTATTTCCTTGATATGAGTCAGGGTAAAGCATTAGAGAATAAATTGCCAGGGAATTTTGGAAAATATACATGTATTTTGTTGTCGTGCAGGAAACAGGAATAAATGTTGGTGCCTTCTCTGGAAACAAAGATGAGTCTTTTCAAAGCATACGTTTCTTAACCACAAACTTGGGCACTGCCAGTGCATTTAAATCACATCACGCGCACAAAAAACGCAGGATTGTGCTCACTGGAAACCACTTGAGGTCTCCCTCACCTTCCTTCACTCTTAACACATATTTGGATACTCCGGTTTCCGGGGTTAGAGCATGTATGCTCAACTCTGACTATTGTACCTTTAGTCTAGCAATTTTGCAGCTGTCACCAAAGCTCAGTCTACTGTACCCTACCATGCTGCACATCAAAATATCACATATTATGCATAGCAGGTACTTAAGGACACTTTCATGAAACGCAGCAAAACACTGCTCAGTGTTGTTTTGGAGAATCTCAAAAGCACGCCTCCGAGCTCTTGCATTGTGGCTTAATTAATGTGTGATTTCCTCCTTAAAATTAGAAGCAGGAATCAAGAGCACAGCTTAATATTTTTCATTTGCTCTGCTTTTATTAGCATCCAAATTAAATATTGCTCTACAACCTGATTAAGTAACTCTACATCTGACTGCAGTTTGCAGTTATTCCTGCAAGGCAAGAACTTTAAGTTTGTTTCGCCTGAATGGGCACAGTCTGGAGGCAACAGGAAATTGAGGCATGCTGGGAAACAGGGAGAGAGTTCCTTGGTTTTGCTTCTTCCATGTTCCATAAAAAACGCAATAGCACTAATTAACAACAAATGTCAAAAGCACTCATCCAAGTTTTTAAAGGTTATTGATGATTCACAGAGCCCAGTCAAGATCCTAGTTGCTATTGTTTTTTGTTGTTGTTGTTCTGTTTTTTGTCTGTGAATTCCTCAGCAGCATAGCATAAAAGCAGTCCATACTTTAGCTAAAGAAGAAGGATAGCAATACTTTACTGGCCAACCTGAGCTATACAATAAGTATAGTCCAGGCCAGCTAGGACCCCATTGTAAAGTTTCTGGTTTCCATTCCTCACACACAGCTAAAACAAAATAAAAAGCAAAGAGGGTATAGGATTTTTATTCAATGTATTTAATCTCAGATTCATTCTTATCATAAAATCAATCTGAAGTATATATTATATGTATTTCACACACACTATATATATACTTGTGCTGCTGGGCATTAAAAACAGAGCACTGCAGATTCTTAAAAAGCATTCTATCACTGAGCTACATGTGCAGTAATGATGTGGATTGTTGATGGTGTTTGTGTAGAAATACATTAAAGATAATAATTATCAAATATACATATTTTAATTTAATTTAAAAATAATATCCATGAATTATTTACAGATATTAAATATATCTGGCTATTTAGGAAGTAAACAACATCTGAATACTGTTCTATAATACAGGAGTAAATAACAAAGCTCCCATTATGAAAATCATATATGAGGATAAAGTTGGTTCCTTGAAGAGTATAAAAATGGCTCTCTTTCCCATTTCTGAAATATATTTTCTTCTATTAAGGTAGCACCATGACAAAGGCTGTTCGATACTTAAGTGAGTGTTGAAACCTGATACACAGAAAACTAGAGGTTTTCTCCCCCATTGGTTACCACAGTATTTCTCTTGTAAGAAAGCTTACGTGCATAAGCTGATTTTGAATGTCTCCAAGTCACACCAGGCCCATAGCCAATGTTCAGCATTCATGGAGGCTGCACCTCCTCTCTGCGCCTCACCTGCCTGGTGGAGTTACACTGCTTTTCCTTCAGTGTCTTTTGATTTACATTATTCCTCGGCATAAAAAAAAACTTGCTATAGCCAGATCAATCACCACTGATATTAAAATCTCACATCTCTGGCTGTCTCTGGGTCTTTCTGGAAAGATTTAGTTTATCCCAATCCTAAGAAGGTTTTTGTTTTGTTTTGTTGATTTCTTTTTATAATTTTTATTTTTTATATTAACCACAGGTTATTTATTTTGTATCCCAGCTGTAGCCCCTTCCTCATTCCCTCCCAATCCCATGAGCTCAATGGCTGGCTCTTTGACCTCCCCGCCTCCACTTTCACCACCCCCACCACCCCGAGGAGGAGCAGCCTTGCTAGACCACAGAGGAGGATATTGCAGCCAGCCCTGAAGATAATTAATAAGCTAGGGTCAGATGGAAGGGGAGGAGGATCTCCCCTATCAGTGGACTTGGAAAAGGGCAGGGAGGAGATGGGGGAAGGACCAAGGAAGGTTTTTAATCCCTGGTAGATTCTGCTAAGTTTCTCATTCCAATTCACTGAGGCTGGCATAGGTGCAGAGGCTCTGAGGGGATGTCATTACTTGTAAATGAACAATATGTGAAGAAATAAAAATTTAGTTACCATTCACACTTGTCTTGGAAATTCTGGTCTCAACAAGAAATAATATGGAGGAATTGAGAACATAGGCATGAATAAGTGAATGGGTAAATGGAGTGAAACACAACCGTAACTTTTTTTAATCTTCCGAAGTGTTTAGATACTATATTAAACCAAAACACTAGCCCAAATAGCATAGTCAAACTTTGTCTGAATAGTGCACCTCTGTCCTCCAAGGCTGTTCAAATGTGTTTATTTGCTGTCTCTCAGTCACTGCTCTCCAGCCTGCAGGGATCCATGGGCTGGCTTCTTTCCACCTCTCCACTACCTGTATTCTGGCACCCTGGAGCCAACAGTCATTCTGGCCTGCCATCCTCTCTGTGCCACTTGGAAATCTGAAATCATGCGCTTAAAGCATCCAGGCAGCTCTAGTGCCATGCATGTGTTTCCTTAGACAAACGGTGTATCTTCAAAAGGTCATGATTTCCATTTGGTTTTGTTTGTGGCATGCTGATGAAGATCACAATCAAAAGGGAAGAAATGTGACCATGGGGACAGCTCTTAACTAGACCTTGAAAGTAAAAGCAGTCCACAGAAAACAGCTTCACATGCGATATTGCTGAGTCCACAGAAAGCAGTTTCATATGCCACATCTCAAAACTGCATATCATCGGGACGGAAGCTAAATAGTGAAATAATGAAGTTTACAGTGGTCATGAATCAAATGGACCTAATAGATGTCTACAGAATTTTTCAACCAAACACAAAAGAATACACCTTCTTTCCAGCACCTCAAGTAACCTTCTCTAAAACTGACCATATAGTTGGGTACAAATCAAGTCTCAACAAATACAAGAACATGGAAGTAATCTGTTAAATCCTATCAGACCACAATGGTCTAAAATGAAATCTTAACAATAACAGAAGGAAAAAAAAGCCTGCACTTGCATAGAAACTGAACAATGCTCTACTCAGTGAAAGCTGGGTCGGGGAAGAAATAAAGAAAAAAATTAAAGATGCCCTAGAATTCAATGGAAATGAAGGCTTAGCATAGCAAACTTATGGGACACAATGAAAGCAGTGCTAAGAGGACGTTCATAGCACTAAGTGCCTTCATAAAGAAACTCAAGATATCCATACAAGTGACTTACTAGCACACCTGAAAGACCTAAGGGTAAAAAAAGAAGCAGACACACTCAAGAGGAGTAGATGATTGGAAATAATCAAATTCAGAGCTGAAATTAATAAATTAGAATCGAAGAAAAAATTCAAAGAATCAATGAAACCAAGAGCAGGTTCTTTGAGAAAATCAACAAGATAGACCAACCCTTAGCAAAACTAACTAAAGGGCAGAGAGATTATGCAAATCAACAAAATCAGAAATGAAAAGGGGAAGATAATGACACATACTGAGAAAATAAAAGGAATCATTAGTTCTTACTTCAAAAATCTATACACCACAAAATGTAAATGAGATGGACAATTTTCTTGATAAATTCCACCTACCAAAGTTGACTCAAGATCAGGTAAATAAATTAAATAATCCTATTACTCAAAGAAAATAGAAGCAGTCATCAAAAGTCTCCCATCCTAACCACAATCCAAGATGGCTGCCACGAGAGGACACTGTGTCTGAGGAGTAGGACAGCAGTAACAATGCAGCGACCAGGAGACTAAACTCTGGGACCTAAAACACCTGCATTTGTGATTACCAGGTGAGCAGAACTCCTACAGTGAGGAAATCAAGTGGGAAAATCCTAGGGACACCCAGTTATTCCATGGAAAAAATTCCAGGTGACCGGCAATGCATAGCCCTGATCTGAACGAGCAGCCACACTGGGCACCAACAGCCACCATTCCGGACTGGATCACACACAGTCTCCAGGCCAGACTGAGAAAGCCCCAGGTACGGTTTCGACCAGCCTGCATCCAGTGGGGCACACACTGCTCAGCTCCTCCAGCAATCACACCAGACCATGTGTGTCCACAGGCCAGACTGAGAAAGCCACGGGTACCATTTCTACCAGCCTGCATACAGCGGGTACACACTGCTCGGTAATGCCTGCAAACACTCCAGCCCCTGTGTGTGTCCACGGGCCAGTCTGAGAAGGCCCCAGATTCCATTCCCCAGACAGGACTCAATCAGGCAAGCACTCTCCCCGTGGCGGCACCAGCCGCCACCCCGAACCGGGACACATAGTAGCAGGTCCAGACTGAGGTGCCTCCAAATACCATCTCAGACCGTGGTGCACAGCCCCTGGCCCAGAAGGAGGCACAAAGTCTCCAGTCCATAGGAGCCCTTAGCAGCAAGCCCAGGTTGGAGCATGTACCCTCCAGAACGGAGCGGCACCTCCAGCTGACATCTCAAACCGGGACACTCAGCCTCTGGCACAGAGTGAGGAGCCAAGCCTCCAGACTAGAGGGGTGACCACCCTGCAGTACTCACAGCTTCTAGCACAGAGCACGAAGCCGGGCA
Source organism: Pachyuromys duprasi (assembly GCA_028658305.1). Classification (NCBI taxonomy): domain Eukaryota; kingdom Metazoa; phylum Chordata; class Mammalia; order Rodentia; family Muridae; genus Pachyuromys; species Pachyuromys duprasi. The sequence goes on along the minus strand of CM053745.1, from coordinate 49,044,192 downwards.
CACAGAGCCCATAACAAAGTTCAACTGAGGCAACAACACACACTATCAAACCACTGGAACTCCCTGATCTTCTTGAAGAATACTCCTGACACAAGAGATTGACAGTTCCAGTCTGAAGTTCAGCCTTAAAGCACAAACAGCTCCTTGATTATATATAAACAAATGCCCGGAAGTCGATGTAAGAACTCACCCAACAAAAATGAGGACATCCTGGCCCCACCAGAAACACCCAAAAGCAATGGAGATTTTAACTCAATGGAGTTATGTTAAAGCTATGATTATGCAGATATTAGAGGAACAAAAAGAGAGACAAAAAGAGGAAATGAACAAGGCCCTCACAGAAATTGAGAAGAATTTAACTGCCCACATAGAGGAACAATTAAAGATATACAGAGAGGAAACAACCAAAATAGTCAATCAGATGAAGGAAACCATACAAAGCATGAAAACAGAATTAGAATCTATAAAGAAGACACAAACGGAACTGGAAAACTTAGAGAAAACATCAGGAACCATAAAGGTAAGCATCACCAATAGAATACAAGAGATGGAAGAGAGAATCTTGGGAGCTGAGGATACGCTGGCTGAAATGCATTCCTCACTCAAGGAAAAAATAAAATCAGAAAAATCCCAAACACAAAATATCCAAGAAATTAAGGATGCCATTAAAAGACGAAACATAAGAATAATTGGAATAGGCGAAAAAGAAGACTCCAGGCTCCAAGGACCTGTGCACAGGTTCTAAGATCAACAATCCATAAATGGGACCTCATGAAACTGAAAAGCTTCTGGAAAGCAAAAGATACTGTCATCAAAACAAAACTACAGCCTACAGACTGGGAAAGGATCATTACCAATCCTACTTCTGACAGAGGGCTAATATCCAGTATATGTAAAGAACTCAAGAAGTTAAAAAGCAAGAAATCAAGTAATCCAATTAAAAAATGGGGTATGGAGCTAAAAAGAGAACTTACTGTAGAGGATTATAGAATGGCAGAAAAACACTTAAAGAAATGCTCAATGTCCTTAGCCATCAGGGAGATGCAAATCAAAACGACCCTGAGATTTCACCTTACACTCATCAGAATGGCTAAGATCAAAAACTCAAGTGACAATGCATGCTGGAGAGGTTGTGGAGAAAGAGGAACCCTCCTCCTCCATTGCTGGTGGGAATGCAAACTTGTGCAACCACTCTGGACATCAATTTGGCGCTTTCTTAGACAATTAGGAATAGTGATTCCTCAAGACCCAGCTATACCACTCTTAGGCATATATCCAAAAGATGCTCAAGTACACAACAAGGACATTTGCTCAACTATGTTCATAGCTGCTTTATT
>CM053745.1:49025673-49042355 GCA_028658305.1 Pachyuromys duprasi | reverse complement strand
GTGTCACTCCCCGGCATGTATGGGGGAGGGTCAAAGAGTCAGCCATCAAGTTCATGACTGAAACAGTCCTTGTTTCCCTCACTAGGGTCTTCAGTCCTACACCGAGCTATCATGGGCCCCATCTGAGCAGGGGATCCAGGCCACATCCACACATGGTCCTTGGTTGTAGAAACCATCTCATACAAGACCCCTGTGCCCTGCTCAGTTTGGTCTTTGTTGAGCTCTTGTTCTCTCCAAGTCTCACCAACCTCCCCCATTTCTATCATCACTTCTCGTCCTCTGCCAAAGGCTTGATAGCAAGTCTTAATATCTGCTCTGATACATCGCTACATTGACCTCCCCAGAGGTCCTCCTTGGCATGCTCCTGTCCTGTTGCTTGTTTTATCCTCTACTCAATGTCCATCCCATTTGTTCATCCAAACGAGCATTGATCATACCAACCTGGGTCCTCCTTCCTGTATATCCTCCCTAGGTGGTAACACATAATCTTAAACTTTAAAAACAGTGCAAAGAAAATTTCAAACTATGAAACCACTTGTAGAGCTGAAATCTACTTAGAGGATGGGAGTATCTTTAAAACTGGGAAAAGCAAAGAATGGAAAGGAATCAATCTAATCATACAATTGCAAAATTCATTCTGGTTTCACTTTTGATACCTTCAGATCCAGTGCTCAGAAAGTATGGTCAGAGCTACATTATCTTCTCTTGCTTCACTTTCTTCTAGGAAACAAATCATACTGTGTCTGTCAATAGGACAGACCACGGCAGTGCCAGGCTTATGTCCTGCCAATTTCTCAAAAAGGGTTGCTCCTTCCTGACATTCTAAAGAACTTCTGGTATTGGTGTCATGACTGTGACTTGATTTGTGTGAGCACTTATGAAATAATCCTTTAGCCATGGGAATGAAATGTTCTGATTGGCGAGGATTCAAACTCCAACATAGCATCAGCACTGCTGTCCATTGATGAATAGGAAAGAAAATTCCCTCAGAGTTCCTGTACTGTGACCTTAAAGGGGGGCGGGGAGGTTGTGCAATCTGAACTGCTGATCAACTTTCCTGAACAAATGGCAGATTTGGAAATATTTTCAGAAATTGAAATACCAATGCCATTTGGCATTGTTTGTTTATTCATTTTAATCATTTGTATTGAGAAAGCTCAATGCAGTAGAAAATGAAGAGTCATGGTTGGCCCTTGAATTCAGTATCCACGTATTCAACCAACTATAAATTAAATATATTTGGAAGAAAAAAAATACATCTGTGGAATAAACATACATGAACTTTTTTGTCATTATTCCCTAAATAATGCAGTACGAAAACTATAAGCTATGATTCTTACTTTATATCAGATATTCTAAGTCATTGAGAGGTTACTTAGACTACACAGGAGGATGGGCATATGTTATGGGCAAACACTACTATTTTGTTGGTAAGAAACTAAAATATCTGTGCATTTAAGTGTCTGAGGAGAGCCATGGAATGAATTCCCTGTGAACATTGACCAATCACACTGCATTTGTTCTTCTTGGCCACTATAAGGGCTCATTCATGATTTTAGATTGATATATGATAGATAGATGATAGATGATGGATAGGGGACAGACGGAGATAGCTAGATGGATAGACAGACAGAGATAGATGATAGAGAGATAAATAGATAGATGATAGATAGATAGGTAGATAGAAAGATAGATGATAGATAGATAGATAGATAGATAGATAGATAGATAGATAGATAGATAGATTTTCCCCTAAAACATTGCAAGTGCATGGAGAACACTGTACTGGCTGAATTGTGAAGAGCACACAGAAAAATTAGCTATGACTGCCACACCAGAGTACGTTTCTCCTTTTCTACATTGTTTCAGCAATAGGCCTTCTTTTAAGATTTTTTAAGGTCTAAGTAACTTGTGGTCATTTCTTTCAGAAAACACACACACACACAACAGGGGCTAGGGCTCCAGTTGCTAGGGGCTAGTCTCTAGCATAACCCTAAAAGGCTATCTGATCGTAACCCTTCAGCTGCTTTCCACTGATAAACATTGCATCCCACTTATTAATAAAGTATCAGAGGCCAAGCAGGCTGGCAGCCAGTCCTAAATTAACTTAAAGAGTCAGTAGGATGTATGTTATAGAACTAGAAAGCTGTGAGAACTTCCTTGTGAGGAAAGCATGACAGCCAGGAAAGCACCACTGCTGTTGAAACTCCACCTCAAACCAGCGCAAGTGAAGAGGGATGAGAGACAGGAGGTTCACAACCGCTTTCTTTTTTCACAAATAAACAGCAACATTATGGTTCATTGCGTGCGTAGCTTGTTCAAGGCCTTAGGGTCAGTCCCTGGCAATGTATAAGAAGCAATGAGCTGCTAACCTCAAAAGCAGTGGAAAATAAAATTTAAAGGACTTATTAGTAGTCATTGATGAAGGTCTTATAAACTATATGCACTATTTTACAGAAGTTACATTTATTTATTTATTTATTTATTTATTTATTTATTTATTTATTTATTTATTTATAAATCTGCCTTATTCCAAAGAAAGGAAAGTTAAGTTTTCATTATTTTCCAAGTCACCTCTTAATTGGTGAGGTGTCAACCTTTCATACAGAAAGATTTCTAGTTCCTCTGCCTGGCTTTCAACAGAGATTCCCAGGGACACCACCAGAGGAAAATAGCAACGAGGGTCTTCATTTCCTCCCCTGCTGTTGTGATAAAATATCCTGACAAAAGCAACTTAAGAAGGAAAGTTTGCAGCTTCATTGTGATGTGATGGGGGAAGTCAAGGTGGCAAGAGCGTGGCAGAACTGTTCTAGTGAATCCAGGACTGGAAAGCAGAGGTGAGTGGGTGCTTGTACTCAACTCACTTTCTCTTTCGCATTCTGTCTAGGAACCAACTTAGGAAATGGTACTGCCCATTCTCAGTGTGGGTCTTCCCAGTTCAGTTAACCTGGCCCACATAGTCCTTCAAAAGCATGCCCAGAAAGTAAGTAATCCCTTATCTGGAGGCTTGTCTCCGAGATGATCCAGGTCTATTTGATAACACTAACCATCATACCAGCTGATCCAGTTCATCCCTACTAATTACAGCTGGTTGCCTTCTGTTGGTCTCTCTCCTTACCATTGCTTGATGAGGAATATGAATACCTGCTTACTCTCAAGACACTGTTTTCAGTTTTCTCTTCCCATGAACTCATCCTATAGTAACTGAAGGTGCTTTCAGCAAGTGGATTTAATCTCTGCAAGTAGATTTATGGCTTGAAAAATTCTCTGTACTGTTTTTTGAGTTTAAAGGTGTATGTTACATGTTAGTCAGATTCTCAACTGCTCTTTTGATTTCATTTGTGACAAAAAGACTTTGGATTATTTCCCTGTCTACACTTTGGACTTTATGAACATGTTACATGTTTTATGATATTTTTACTCATTTTTTAAAGGTATAGAAAAAGTTCCCCCAATATATGCAAGTCTTTCTAGCTAGTGAGTAAAAGAATAGGATCTTGGACTCAGCTTCAGCTTCTTTAAGTCCACTAAGCTTCTCACTACTGCTTAAAAAAATAATAACAGTCTTAAATGTGTTCATAATATTAGAAATTCCTAAAATGTGGGGCTGAAAAGATGGTTCAGTGCTTAAGAAGAGCTAAGGGCACTGACTGCTCTTCCAGAGGACTTGGGGTTCAAATTCTAGCACCCATATGGCAGCTTACAACCGACTGTAACTGCAAGATCTGACACTCTCACATAGGCATACATGCAGGCAAAATACCAGTGCACATAAAGGTAATTAAAAAAAAGAAGTTCTTAAAAGAATTCTACTTGAATTTAATTGTACAAGTATAACGATAAATTAGGTAGAATAAGATATTGAAACTCCGTTTTACAGATGTGGTAGACAAAGCCATAGCAGTAGAGGTGGAAGGGTTAAATAGTTTACTTAAAATCAAATAGTAAAGTCAAAGGAAGAAGCCACAGATTGAGTCTCCATGGTCATATCATATTTTGCTCTGCTATTGCAGCGTGTGTTGTGTGCTTAAAAGAAAATGCTTTGCCAACTACCTCATGTTATTTAGATGTATGCTGTTTTTAAGTTTCCCTATAAAAAGGTTAAAGGATCCTCCTTTGTCTAGTTGCCTTTAGCCTGTAGTGTTTGGTTAGGTAAGAGAGCTTTGTGAATTATAAAGGTGAAATTGCCAGTTTAAAAAAAATTAAAGAAAAAAAAGAAAGAAAACTCAGCTCTGCCAAAGTTCTGAAGGTTCCGTGTTGTGCAACTGGCTTTGAAACCTTGCCACCATTCCAGCACCTTGTGCCAGATACTACATTTACTCAGGGTCATTTGGGCAAAAGTAGTGAAAAAATATTAAAGCAATGTTTACGTAGCAGGTATGCAGTATCAATCATGTTATGTACATTAGCGATAAGAGTTAAGGATTGAGTTGTTTGGAAGAAAAGTCACATTTTCTCTTGGGGAGTGGAAAATTACCAGTAGACAGTATGCCTGAGTTTTCTTTTTAAAAACATGTTCTTGGGTTTACTCATTTTATTTTATGTGTGACTGTTTTACCTGCATGTATGTGTGTTCACTACATGTGTAGTTGGTGCCCTTGGAGGTCAGAAGAAGGCATTGGATCCCTTGGAGCTGGTATTACAGATAGGTGTAGACCACCATGTAGGTGTTGGAAATCAAATGTGAGTTCTTTGACAAAGCAACAAGTGCTCTTAATCGCAGGCTGTCTCCCCAACTCTGCTTTAGTTTTCTCAACATTTATGTAGCACCCCTCACAGTCACTAGGACATTTAGAAATATATATGTAGATGCTCTCTGTGGGTTGAGCAATGGCTCTGTGTACAGCAGTTAGCCAGCATGAGCGAGGAGTTTTGTACCTAGAGTTCCAGAAAAAAATGAAAAAGGGGTTTCTGGAAGTGACCTGAAAGCCTAAGAATCGCAACAATAAACTATAAATGGTACATTATTCCGCCTATTATTTCTATGAAATACAGGACTGAAGTGTGTGAACGAGATCAGGTACGTTCTTTACTTGTCCTGAGGCAGGCAGCTGTCGGTTCTCTCCCCTCCTCCTGGGGTTACATTAAGGCACTCTGCGAGTTTACAACAGTGAGTAAGTGTCCCAAGGTCTATGACAAAGTGTGTACTGCGGATACAGCTCAGCAGTAGGACATTTGCTCAGCATGTAGAAGGCCTTAGGTTCAATCCCCAGTACTATAAGAAAAATTAAAATTACCATTATACTGTATCTGTATGTGGTCATATATATTTGTATATTTAGTGCATGTTCCCCTTGAAATATGAATTTTCTCTAAGAGGCTCGTATGTTGAAGACTCAAACCAAGCTGATGGTATTATTCGATAGTAGTAGGGGATGGGCCTGGCTGAGCAACTAGGTCTTCGGGGATGTGCCTCTGAAGAATAGCATGTTATTTGCCTCTTCTTATCTCTCTGCTCCCTGGCCCTCTACGGTGAAACACTTAGCTTCTCTATATCCTTCTGCTCTGATGGTCTGCCTCACCAGGTCCCACAAACAGTCTCATTAGTCAGCAAGGTGGTGCAATGAACTGAATTCTCTGACAACATCATGAGCCTAAAATAAAAACAAAACAAAACAAAACAAAAGAAAAAACTTTTCTCCTTTAAAGAACTTCGTCGTAACTACAAAACAAAAACAATGCATAATAGCCAAGTTACATTATTTTAAATTAACATATCATATTATACATATATTTGCTAGATATTCAATGTATACAAATGATAAAAGAAATGCTATTATATCCAGGCTTGGTTTAGAGCTGCCCTGATATAATGTGAAGGGAAAAAGGGATGGTACAAGATGGGGTACAAGTGGCTGTATGATTGGTGATGAGATGATGTGAAATTAGCCATGCAGGGACACTCTGAAAGCTGTCTGATAGGCTCAGGACAGTTCGGCATGCTAAGTTCTCTATTTCCAGGTGTATATTTAAAACATCTGTCAAGAACTGTTTTAAGAATTATGTTTCTATTGGGTATGTTCAGGCAGTCTTTCTAGTTTATGTTCTCTCTCTCTTTTTGTTTTTGTTGTTGTTTTTGAGACACAGTTTCTCTATGTAGCCTTGGCTGTCCTGTAACTCACTCTGTAGACCAGGCTGAACTCAAAATCACAGAGATCTGCCTGCCTCTGCGTCCTGAGTGCTGGGATTAAAGGTGTGCACCACCATGCTCTGCTTAGTTTCTGTTCTTAAGTCCCATGTTGCACTAGAAGCATCAAACTAATGCAGTATGCTCATATGAACTCATCTCCACTTCCTCTCCTTACCATAGCACCCAAGGACTTAACACGGAGCTGTGGAGTACGGAGCCTGTTTTAGCTCACACCAGGGATGTTCAGGGTATATGTGTCCGACCTTACTGTCTTTTTTACTTTGTAGCTTTCTATCCAAGCCCTCTTATTGATGAAGTCTTGTGTCCCCTAAAAGTACACCTCATGGCACCACTTGTAATCCTAGCACTTGGGAGGCTGAGCCTATAGAATTACTGCCAGTTTAAGGCCAGCCTGAGCTACGTCACTGAGAGTTCTGGGCTGGCTAGGGCTACAGGGCAATACACGGCATCAGTGGGGTGGGGGTGGGGTCGGGCTGGAGAGAAAGAGATGGGGGAAGAGAGGAAAAAGGAGAAAGAGAGTGTGTGCCCCCTCTGTGTGTGTGTAATCACGACTGCTGACTTGGGTACACTAAGAAGTGTCCGAGAGATAATAAAGCACAGCCCTGGAATGCCTGTGAGGACATTTCTAGAGAGGCTTATGAAGGGGTGACTTGCCTGCTTGGAAAGTAGGCAGATGCATTCCATATGCTGAGGACCCAGACAGAAGGAATGAGAGAGCCAGCTAGTATAGGCACCCTCTCCCTGCCTCTTGGCTGCCATGGTGTGAGCTACTCTGCTCTGCTGTGTCCTCCTTGTCACAGTGGACCAAAATGTCTCAAACAATGAGCCAAAATAAACATGTCTTCTTTTTCAGCTATTTTCTTTAGGCGTTTGCCACAGTGGCAGAAAGTAACATAAGGTGACAGGCCAAAACACCACCAGCTGAGTGGCTAACTGACAGAGATTTACTGTCACCATCCGAGGGCTGTATGACTAAAATGAACGTGGCTTGCGCTTGGCTTATGGCAGGCCAGCCATCCTCACACCGTGTCTTTGCAGGGTGTTTTCTCCACACACACATACCCTGGGATCTCTAATCTCCTTTCATTAGGTTAGACTTCCCCAGTGGCATCGTCTTAACAGAATATTTCCTTAAAGGCCCTTTGCCAAAGAGTCATATTTTGATGTAACTGGAAATTAGAGTTCCAATGTTAGGGGCAGAAGATGGAGTAATTCATCCCATAACAAGAACAATTGTCTTGTTTCCAATGGAGAGCACCCAACCAATAGCAGATCTGGAGTCCAGGCTTTTCTTTAGATAGAGGGTGAGCTGGTGTGGTGGCATCATTAGTGATCCCAGAACTTGGGAGGCTGGGTCTGGAGTCAGACTGCTGAAACTGTAATCCCTGACTGAAACACTCATGTTGTTGTCATAATCTCTGTCTGGGAAGGAGAGGAGATTACTGTTAGAGCAGTGAGGTGGAGCTCCACATCAAGCTAGCCCCACTTGCTCGATTTCAAAGACGGCTGTAACAGTTTAGTTTCTGTTTCTGTGAAGGAAAGACACTCTGTGGTTCTTCTTGTGAGAAATGAATGGTTCCTTCAGAGAAACAAGTCAGTAAAGGGTCCTTGGAGTAATACTGCTTTAAGGTGTGCTCTGGATTACTTAGTTTTTTGTAGATTAGATGGGGGTAGGTGGTTATTTACAGCCCTTCCTTTTGCAGAATGGGAAATAACGTATCAGATAACTGAGTTGGGAGCAAGAGATCACAAGACAGAATTTAAGGCTCCAACTGAGTAGCTGCTGAGTAAACAGATAGAGGAAAACTCTTCACTAGGATGGAGGGTAGAATTTTGAAGATAGAGTGATGCTAAGTGGGCTCTGAGAATAACCACATCTGAATTACCAGACAGCTTTCTGCTTGAATCTACTGGCGAAGTTACAGTTTGGGATGTCACATCTTGCTGTTCAGTGGGTCGTTTACATGTGGTCAGAACTTTTTGTACATTAACAATCCTCTACATAACCGAAAAACAACAGTAATTCTTATTATTACCAATATACACTGCTTAAAACTTCATTACTCATAATGATTTGTATAGCTTTTTATGTCATTTTTTATCTCTGACTATAAATACTACTTTTATCGGGGTGGGGAGGAGAGAACCCACTACAGTATAGAACGTTACACAGTTATAGAGCGTTTAACTCTGCCAGATAAAATCTATGCCACTCCTGCACTGTTAGACGTCAAGCCCAAGGCCTTGTACACACAAGGCAAGGGTTCTGCTACCAAGCTGCGTTCCCAGCCCAAGACGTTTAAATGCAAGTATTCAGAGTTAAGAGGGCAGAACACACTCACAAGCATGTAACAGGCCCTGGGTTTACTCCCCAATACCACAAAGAAATAAACACAGGAAACAAAAGCATATATTCAATTTAGTTTTGAGTTTCAGGGACTACAGGAGTACTCAAAACTATGGGTTACTTCAGGGGCCAAACATTTTATGAAAATCTCAAGAATGAATGAAGCCAGTGAACTGCCTTATCTCAAGACGGTGCTAGCAGAAGCTTCTATTCTGCTTTATCTGGGAAATGTGTATATTGTCAGACAGTGCATAGGCAGAAATTGTTAACAAATTTATTCTACTACAGTACTGTCTTGAAATGATTGACTGGCCCAATGACTCAACATGAGGATGACAATTTTTTAAAAAATACTTATGTATTACAAATACAATGTCTGTCTGCATATACACCTGCATGCCAGAAGAGGGCACCAGATCTCATTATAGATGGTTGTGAGCTACCACGTCGTTGCTGGGAACTGAACTCAGCACCTCTGGAAGAGCAGGCCGTGCTCTTAACCTCTGAGCCATCTCTCCAGCCCAAGAATGACAATTTTTATTTTCTCAAGTATACATAGAAGACAACCTGAATATCCATTCCTCCCATACTCTATTTATTCAAAGACACACATGGTATATATTTACATAAAAGTGGATATTAAAAATATAATATAGGATAAACATACTAAAATCTGTACACCTAAAGAAGCTAAGCAAGAAGAAGGACCCTGGGTAAGATGGTCAATCCTCATTCAGAAAGGCAAATGGGATAGACATTGGAAGAGGGAGAAAACAGGCTACAGGACAGGAGTCTACCATAGAGGGCCTCTGAAAGACTTTACCCAGCAGGGTATCAAAGCAGATGCTGAGACTCATAACCAAACTTTGGGCAGAGTTAAGGGAATCTTATGAAAGAAGGGGGAAATAGGAAGACCTGGAGGGGACAGGAGCTCCACAAGAAGAGCAACAGAACCAAAAAATCTGGACCCAGGGGTCTTTTCTGAGACTGATACTCCAACCAAGGACCATGTATGGATATAACCTAGAACCCTGCCAGATGTAGCCCATGGCAGCTCAGTATCCAAGTGGGTACCCGAGTAATGGGAACAGGGGCTGTCTCTGACATGAACTCAGTGGCTGGCTCAGCAGCCTTACCAGTCCACAGAGGAAGACAATGCAGCCAGTCATGATGAGACCTGATAGGCTAGGGTCAGAGGGAAGGGGAGGAGGATCTCCCCTATCAGTGGACTTGGGGAGGAGCATGGGAGGAGATGAAGGAGAGAGGATGGGATTGGGAGGGGGCTACAGCTAGAATACAAAGTGAATAGACTGTAATTTATAAATAAATAAATAAATTTTAAAAATGAAAAAAATCTTCAAGGCTGGCAAAAGAAGATCACCCTAGGGTTATTGTGGCTTGAAATTTTGTTTCAAAAAGATTGGATGAAAGTAGTCATCATTTAATATTAAAGAAATAAACCCCAATCTCTTCCCTACCAACTCATCAGTGGCATTGAGTTGATTGTAAGAATACATGTTTGGATTCATAGGATGTCACTCTGCCACACACAAATACTAGGCTCAACAGCTGCCAATAGTTGAATTAACTCACTTGTGTGATTGTACACTGGGTTCCTGTGTACAGGCCAAAAGGCAGGAGCGGCTAAGAAAGAAATCCAAGATAAAAAATTAGTCCTTGGGCTAACAAGATAGTTCAGCAGGTAAAGATGATTCCCGTGAAGCCTGAAGACTTAGGTTTGAGCACATATGGACTGAGTTCGTCTTTCTCCCATGAGGGGGAAGCGCTCAAAAAACATAGTCCATGTCAGAGATATACCCTACTCCCCTAACTAGTTGGCCCCATGAAACCTAAGATGCCCATCTGCTACTTAATATGTAGATGAGCTAGGTCCAGACCATGCATTGTCCTTGGTTGGTGCTTCAGACTCCATAGGCTCCTCTGGGCTCTGGTTGATTAGCTCTGATGGTCTTCTTGTTAAGCTTTTGTCATCTCTAGGTACATTTGTCCTTGTCCCTTCTTTTCCAGTAGACTCCCTATGCTTTACCCAGTGTTTGGCTGAGGGTCTCAGCATCTGTTTTGAACCATTGCTGGTGTAGCCTCTAAGAGGACACAGCTCTGGTAGGCTCCTGTCTACAAGCATATCAGAGTGTCGTTAATAGTGATAGGGGCTGGCTTTCTTCCATGGAGTAGATATTAGAGTTGGGCCTGGCATTGGTATGGAAATTCCTTTAATCTCTGCTCTATTTGTTCTTTGTCCCTGCAGGTCTTGTAGGTAGGGAAAGTTTTGGATTGAGGTTTTTGTTGGTGGGTTAGTGGACTCCTCCAACTTCTATGAGGCTTGTCTAGATAAACGGTGTCCTCTTCAGTCTCCTCAGCCCCTGCTACTAGGAGTCTTAGCTAGAGTCCCCCTCATATCCTCCCAAAGGCCTACTCTGATTTAGGTCTGCAGCTCATGGCAGAGATGCCCCCACCCACCATTTATCTTTTCTCTTCAGGCTTTCTGCCTTCCCATCCCTATTCTCCCCAGGTCTGATTTCTACCCTTATTTCTTTCTGCATTCCCTCTTCTACCTGTTCCCACTCTTCAGCCACTACCTCTGTCTATTCTATTTCCTTCTCTGAGTGAGATTTATGCTTCCTCTTTTTGGTTCTCCTTGTTGCTTATCTTCTTGTAGTCTGCACATTGTGGTATGTCTATCCTGCAAATAAAAACGACTCTGAGATTCCATCTTATACCTGTCAGAATGGCTAAGATAGAAAACTCAAGTGACAACATGTGCTGGAGGGGATGTGGAGAAAGGGGAACGCTCCTCCACTGCTGGTAGGAATGTAAACTTGTACAACCACTTTGGAAATCAATCTGGTGCTTTCTCAGAAAACTGGGAATATCCCTACTTCAAGACCCAGCTATACCACTCCTGTGATACACCTGAAAGATGCTCAAACATACAACAAGGACATTTATTCAACCACGTTTATAGCAGCTTTATTTGTAATAGCCAGAAACTGAATACAAGCTAGACACCCCTCAACTGAAGAATGGATAAAGAAACTGGTACATTTATACAATGGAATACTACTCAGCCATTAAAAACAAGGAAATCATGAAATTTGCAGGTAAGTGGATGGAACTAGAAATGATCACCGTGAGTGAGGTAACACAGACCCAGAAAGACACACATGGTATGTACTCACATAGAAGTATATTGGAGATCTTACAAGCTTAAGAGGCAAGCATTATTTTCCTTGCCATTTTAAGAAAAGGAAGCTGTGTCTCAGATGAATTAAGTAACTATTCCAACTCCTACAGACTGACTTGCTCAGAGTAGAACTCGTCAGAATTTTTTTTTTTTCACTTGTGTGGTTGATCCTCTTCCAAGTGAACTAGGTGGCAGTACATTCCCTTGTCTGCTGAGTAATCACAACTGTTTTCAATTGTGTTCAAGGCACTTTGTGGAGGAAATGTTTCTCCCTCACCTCTCTAGGTTCCGTGGGTAGTATATGAACTGAGCTGAACTGAGAAACAGGACAGAGAAGCACATGTTATGTATGCACAGATGTCCTACAGACTTCCTTGTTATTAGAAGCTGGGTTTGGGTGCTGCATGGATGGAGTGGAAAGAGACTGTGGAAGGGTGAGGAGAGGGCCTGGGGTTAAAGAAGAGATGGTGGGAGAGGGTAAAGGTGAAGGGAGTTCTGTACATTTAAGTTGCCTTCTCTGCTAAGTCTCCCTTGAGTCATTCACCTTTCTCTTGTGGCAAGGAAGAAATTTTATAGCAATGTGCACTACTTTAAAAGACTAACTTTTCTAATCTTCCATGCTTGCAGTTTCTTAAAATAACCACTATGCCAAATTGTCTATTTTAGGATATTGTGTTCTAATCTTCTGCATGCATGTTTTGAGATGTCATGGCCTGACACTTATTAGTAAATGCCTTTCCTTGACTGTGCTGTTCATCTGAATCTTTTAAAATGATTTCTCTTTTCCTCCTTTTGCTGTTTTTCCCTTCTTTCTTTTAAAGATATATTTTATGTGTGTAAGTGTTTTGCCAGTACGCAAAGCATATGTATGCTCAAGGAAGCCAGAGGAACATCTAGGGTCCCCAGAACTGGAGTTACATGTGAACCAGCATGTGAGGACTCGGAACTGAACTGGAGTGCTCTGTAAGAATAGAGAGGGCTTTTAACACTTACAGGATTCTTCCTATGGGGCTCAGGCTAACCTAGAAACTTCATATATGACTCAGGATTTGGAATTGAGACACTGTTGGGTCAGTTCCTCAAATGCTGTTTAGAGTTAGAGTCTAAAGTTACAGTTCTATACCACCAAGCCTCCAGACTTCAGAGTTTCTCTGCTCTGTTTGTTTTAAAACTTATTTATTTTTATGTGTTTTCCCTGGATGTTTGTATAAATACCACATATACACAGTGTTTGTGGTGGCCAGAAAAGGTCATTCGATCTCATGGAACTGGAGTTATACACAAATGTGTGGCTACTGGAAACTGCATTCTAGTCCCTGGCAAGAGCATTAAACACTCTTGACCATTGAGTATCCTCTGTCTTTTGAGACAGGGTCTAATACAGCCCAGGATGACTACATAGCTGAAGTTGACAACGAATTCTTGATCATCCTGTCTTTATTTCTCCAAAGGCTTGGGCTATAGGTCTGTATACTGTATCTGAACTAGAGGGAGTCTTTAAATATTAATTAAATGTATTTGGGGATAGGGTAGTAAAATAGAAATACGTAAGCCATGGCAAACCATAAATATCCCAAGAAGTTGAGACAAAATAAAGTTTTTAGGGCAAACATAGGAAATTTACATAAGACATTTTGGACCAGTTACCCTTGGCCACAGGAATGATTAAGAGGATGCTACCAGTGTGAGGCTAAATATGCAGATGACAGACAGACATCTTCCCACATGTATGTTTTGATCAGATGTATGATGGCTGGCAGACCTCCCTACAGACATGTTCTTGTGTAAGGCTGTGGTGGTCTACAGAGAGTGGAAGAAACCCTGAATGAATGTGTATCATTGACAAGGACACTGGTGCCCCAGAAAGATGGGACCTGACAAATCCTTCCTCTAGTCTGTGTGCTAATGTTGGCAAACTGTACAGAAAACACCACCACAGCTTCTTCCTCGCTGATGTCACTGGGGCACCTCTGTTACAGACATTAGCTAGCTTCTCCTGTGCAGCTTAATAAATGCCCTGAGGGCCCAGAATGCTGCTTACGGATGCTGCTGGTTGCACAGTAGGCAAACACATCCTGTCCAATCCCAGGTTTTCTGTGTGTGTGTTATCTTCATTCCCTTGTTGTTTCAATCTGGGTTCTAGGAGCAAGCTGTGCAGGATGTGGTGGTGGTCTTCCTACAGAATTGTCCTTCTGCATGTAGTTTTGTGGTAGCCACTGTCTGTCTTGGTTAATTTTCTATCGCTGTAACAAAAGGTGACCAAGACAATTTATAAAAGAAGGCATTTAATTGGCCTTTTGGTTTCAGAGGGTTAGAGTCCCCAGTGGCAAAGGAAGAGCACGGAGGCAGGAACAGCTAAGAGCTCCCATCTTGTTCTGTGAGTAGGAGGCAGAGACACACTGGCAATGGCTCTAGACTTTTGAAATCTCAAAGCCTGCCCCTAGTGACATACCTTCTGCAACAAGGGCCATACCTTTTAACCCTTTCCCAAGCAGTCTCCCCCACTGGGGACCAGGTATTAAAACATGAGGCGATGGAAGCCATTCTCATTCAAACTGCCACACTGTAAGTCAATCATTCAGAAGAAATATTTCATACTCCCCCAACTTCATTCATTTATTTATTTCAGTACAGTTGATACAACCAGTTGGATTATGAGAACTTCTACAGTTGCTACATGCTCCCTGCTCTAACTCTCCCACTGAACTTGCATGGCTTCACTACAAAGAATAATATCAATTCACTTTGTGAGGAACTGAGCCATTGGCATATGAAGCCTTAAAGTACTGATACTTTGTGCTGGCAGCCATATTCTATGAAGGATACTTGTGCTAAGCGTGATTTATTCTTGGCTGCTTTATAGTGATAGAAAGGAAACTAACAGGACTGTGGTCATCAAAATGCATGGCGGAGGGCTAGAACTCTAGACCGGCTGATTAATGTGCTCGTTTACAAATGACACAAGGCCACAGAAAGTCCCTTGTCAGCAGAGAGAAATAAGTGAATACTACATTACATACTTGACAATGAAGTAGGATACAGACTATCATTTTGGTGATGTCCCTACTTTTACTTTTATCTGTACCCAGTTGTTGCAATCACAAAGTTTCACCTCACTTAAGTATCCTTAGAAAAGGAGCAATATTAGCTTTTTCACCTATTATTCTGAATGTTTCAATTCCTCCTTTAAGTGCAAATCTAAAACACTGTGCTAAAATCTTTGAAAATGTCAGGTTTCTTTGAAATTTCTAATTTGTAGCTTCTTTTGACTTAAAAGAAAAAAAAGGTGAAGAAACCAAACAGCATTTAAAAGGTCAGTGTCTGTCAGGGCTCCAGCCCCAGGTGAGGAGCTGTTGGTAGCTGATGGATGTTGGGAGAGGGAAAGTCATTTCTTTGGGGCTGTGCCCACTGGTAGGTTGCCCAGGCTCCCACAGCCATGTGCATTTGGGCAGCACTAATAGGATTCAGTGCAATATGTAGAGAGAAGAGGTGGATTTGGAGGAGAAAATGGGGGTGCAGATATGATAAAATACAATCTAAACATCCATGAAATCTAAAAGAATAAACTTTAAAAAGCCAGTTTGTGACAAAGAGTGTTCCATTGCTATTAGTATCTCCTTGACTCACAGTAAAGCATTCACGTCTCTGCGTAATGAGCTTGAGCATTTCCTTCACCGGGACTTTAAGCTGCTTGCACATGAGGGCCGCAACATATGGTTTTCCTCTTCCACTTTTTAATATTTTGGTCTCCAGCGAATCCACATACAAAAGCTTCCTTCCTTTAGCTGCACTGCACAAATGAAAGGCTTTTCTTTTTCTGATTGTAGATTAGCCTGCCAAGAAGCAAACACGAACTAGAGAACATCATTTTAATTTATTGATGGGATACAGATGATGAGGAAGTCTGTCCTCTTTTAGGCTTTTGGGAAAGCTTCAAGCTGACCCAGCACAGCTGAGTTCATACAGCCAAGGCAGTCTTTGCCAAAAACCAAAGCCAATAGTCATTGCAAACCCCTGAACCAAAACATTCCTTTAGTGCTTAAATTTCCCTATAATTTGTGTAGATTCCCATTTTGTCAATGAAGCTAGCAGTGGATAACTAGCTCCGTGCAATCAGACAAAACAACTGTACCATTCATTCGGTAATTAGATGATAGCTGGTCTGCATGCTTTATGGTTTCCGTTCTTCATTCTTTCCTTTCTTTTCAAGTCCTTAGAGACAAACCCTGGGATGTTTGGCAAAGCTCAGGCCCTTGTTGAAAAATATCCTGTCCTTTTTACTTCAGGATTGCTAATAAGTTCTATTCTCAGAGGCACAACAGTAGATGCACACAGCAGGAGAGGATCAGCCGAGTTAAAGAAAGAGCTTGGTTCTTATGTGTATTACTTTCTGCATCATTTTACAGTTTTCCTTACACAAAATGAAAGAAAGGTTAAACTCTTCCATATCTAACTGCATGGAAATGAATTTGATACTCAAGCTAATGCTTAGAGCAGATCTTCTAAATGACTTTATACACTTTCAGACATAAGAATTCTGTAAGAAGTGAAGCTGAGACAGAAAGGTTAGAAAATGAATGGAAAGGAAGGCTGTGTGATTAATCTGCTGAGAAGAGCAGGCGGATTAAATTGCAGTATGTTAAATTGAGCTAAGAATTGTTGTGCTAATGCTTTTTCCGGACCCCCACCCCACCCCCAATTGTTTTGTTTCCTTCATTGCTGGAAGAGAAGAAAGAGAAAGCTCCTTTAAGAAAATTGTTATTTCAGGTCTTGTCTCACCCTCGCCCCTATTACTGACACGTACTGGTGACACATCTGCCAAGTGGCTGGTGCTGGCTGCCTTCACCCAGGAGCGTGTTTGCTCCTATTAATGAGAAATCTTGATTCCAAATGATCCTGCTAGAAGAAAAGGTGACCTTTGGGAATGATGAGTGGAAAGGCATCTTATCACTTTCATTTTGCTCCTCTTCTTCCTCCTCCTT
>CM053745.1:48923636-49025173 GCA_028658305.1 Pachyuromys duprasi | reverse complement strand
GTAGTCTTCCCCAACCTAAGGCTCTTACAATTTTTCTGTCTTCCATGATAGTCCCTGGGCCTTAGGAGAATATGTCATATTTTGAGCTAAGTACTCCTTACTCTCCTATTCATTGCATGTGGACTATGTAAATGAAATTCTGTATTAATTTCCATCTACTGTTAAAGTTTTCCTGAAAAGGTTTGAGAGATGCACGAATCTACGAATATGAGTTATAACTATATTATAACTATGTCCAGTTAAGAGAATAAAAGTCCTGAGTTTACTAGAATTCTGTAGAGACCTCAGATTTGTGACTTATAAAGAGCGAGAGCCTAACCCTATAGGAAGAACTACTTTAGGCTAGATTGCTTTAGAGCTCCTTACATGCCACCCCTAAGCATGAACCCCTTGTCTCACTCTGGAACAGACCCGTGGAGGAGACTTATGAGTTCATGGTGTCAATGCTTTGCAACAAGTTTCTTGGCTCCAGGAGGCATACCAGGTTCCTGAGGAGTGTGGCATTCCCTTCAAGGCATTTGACAATGAGATTCGGCCTGAGGCAGCATGTGATGTCCATCAGAGCTTCAAAATCAGCCAGAATGACTTCGTGAAAATCATCCTAGTATTTCAATTCCTGCAGTATGTGCCCCCTTCAATTTCTAAAGGTAAATCTTTCTCGGGGGCCTCTTCAGAGTCTGTGTGAGCGTATGCCACTTCACAGCATTATATCCAGAGTTGTGCTTTTCAGCTAAAATTGAAGCAATTTTTTGATAATTTTTTCTAAAGTCATTATAATAATGTTATACTAACTTTTGCTATCAATTCTATGCAGTCTCCCTCATATAATTTTAAATTTTTTTATAACTCACCCATTTTTATTTTATGCGCATTGGTGTTTTGCCTGCAGGTGTGTCTGTGTGAGGATGTCAGATCTCCTGGAACTGAAGTTACAGACAGTTGTGAGCTGTCATGTGCATGCTGGGAATTGAACCCAGGCCGTCTGGAAGAGCAGCCAGTGCTCTTAATCACAGAACCACCTCTCCAGCCTCTAACTTTGAATATTTTAAAAATTAATTTTGAAAAAAAATGCTTCAAAATATCTGGGCTATTTTTGTTACCCTCTAGAACTTGATGGCAAGTTCTTATTGCTGAAGATACCGTATGTCTGAGTCACAGGACACAGAGAATTGATACTCATCTTATAGGCTTCATAACTACTAGTTAGCTTTCATAGTCTTGAAAGTTTCTATGTATTCTATGGTGGTGGGAGGGGGAGCCGTTAAAATTCTTACTTAGCTGTGAACCTTGTAAACTACAGAAACAAATGGCCCAGCAATAGTGGCACAAATGTTATGGGAGTTACAAGCATGTTCTGATTGAACTTAAAGTCTACCTCACAGGATGGAACCCTCCCAATACTGTTAATTGGGTGTGGTAGTTTGAATGTAATTTGCCCCCACAGGATCATAGAAAGTGGCATTATTAGGAGTTGTGGCTTTTTAGAGAAGGTGTGGCCTTACTGTAGGAGGAAGTGTGTCGCTGAGGGGTTGGGCTTTGATATTTCCTATGCTCAAGCTATGTGGCACACAGTCTCTCTTAGTTGCCTGCAGATCAAGATGTAGAACTCTTACTTCCTTCTCCAGCACCATGTCTGCCTGTATGTTGCCATGCTTCCCAAAATGATGATAATGGACTAAACCTTTGAAACTCTAAGCCAGCCCCAATTAAACGTTTTCTTCTATAAGAGTTGTTGTTGTTGTGAGACTTAAGTGAAGAGATTTAGATTAACTGCATTGGCAAAGGAAATCTAAAAAAAAGACTAGTATAGACTCTGTTGTGTGGTTATTAATGTTCACTCATATGAAGAGTGTTTTGATGAAAAGGAGCAAGCTGAGCAAGGAAAAATACAAAATTTATGTTTAAAGGAGAAAAGGAACACCAGGAAGTTGAATGGAGCTACATCCAAATTCAAGAAGAAGTAAAGGGAGGGAACGGTCACCTCAGGGCAAGATCCTATTCAGCTAAGCTTCCATTTTGTGAAAAGAAATTCAAGAACAATTTAGGTCCAGACTCGGTGGTACATGCCTTTAATCCCAGCACTCAGGAGACAGAGGCATGCAGATCTCTGAGTTCAAAGTCAGCCTGGTCTGCAGAGCAAGTTCTGGGACAGCCAAGCTCAGGCAGTGAAGAAAAGTATTGAAAACAGAAATCTGGTGAAGAACTTGGCAGCTTTGGCCACATGGTTCTGGATTTAGAGTCAAGAATAGGAGAAAGGAATTATGAATCTCCCTCTAGGACTAAGGAAAACCATTGACAAAAGGCGTGCAGCAGGGGTGTCCCTGTACGGAGGCCTAGAAAGGTCATTGTGCAAAGCTGTGAAGTGAAGGCTATAATACAGGCTTGGAGATCCCAAGATGTTAGAGATGCCAAACCCGTGGAATAACTGCTGAGGAAAGCTGCTAACAGGGTGTGGAACCAGCCCCAGAGAAAGAAGTGTGTTCCAGTCAAAAAAGCTGAAAGGAATTGGAGATCTGAAGAGTGTTTGGACATCAGACACGGAACTGCACAGTTTAGAGTTTGCCCAGCTTGTCTTCGGTCTTGCTTTGGTATTATATTTCTTCACTATGCTCCTTTTCCTCCATTTTGGAACAGTAATGTATATCCTATGTGATTATATGTTGGAAGTATGTGGTCTGCTTTTTGAGCTTGATTTTATAGGGGATTACAGTTAAGAGATAGCATAGGTCTCAGAAGAGTCTTTGAACCTAGACTTTTAAACAAGTTTGGGACTTTGTAGACTATGGGGACTTTTAAAGTTGGACTACGTGCATTTTGCATTATGTTGTAGCCTATGAGGACCAGGGAGTGAAATGTGGTAGTTTGAACGTAATTGAGCCCCATTGGCCCAGAGGGAATGGCACTGTTAGAGGTGTGGCCTTGCTGAAGGAAGTGTCAATATGGGGTTGCTTTTTGAGGTCAAGCTACACCCCATGTGGCACACCGTCTCTCCTTGTTTCCTGGGGACCAAGATGTAGAACCCTCAGCTCCTTCTCCAGCACCAGGTCTGACACCATGCTTCCTGCCAAGACAGCCCTAATTAAATGTTTTCCTCCATAAGAGTTGCTGTGGTCATGGTGTCTCTTCACAGCAATAGAAACCCTATGTAAGGCAAAATCTCATAGCTGGCTAGGACATAGTCCTCAGGAGAGAACCTAGTACTCTTTTGTTTGTTGATTTTGCGTTTGTTCTTTGAGACAGTGACTTTCTGCGTAGCCTTGGCTGGCCTTGAACTCACTATGTAGACCAGGATGGTTTCAAACTCACAGAGATCTGCCTACCTCTGCTTCTGGAGTACTGTGATTTTTTAGGCTGTTATTTCTGCTATTATTTGTGCTATTATTTCTGACTATCAAAATTGCTCTTTACCCATCACATTTTCTCTCTAGCTTCATGGAATTTTATTTAAAACTTCAAATCAGAGTTTGATCTCTGCCTAATCTTGGGATGTCTTTTTCAGAGGTGGAATCTTTCTTAGCTCTTGAGTGGGTTTAGCTGGGTATGTGTGTTGGGGATGGGGAGCAGGAAGTTTCCAGAAAGTTTGTGCCTGTCACCTGAGTAGTGGCTTTGGGTTCCTGTCTGATGAGTTTAAAGATTGAAATTCATGGGTCATCTTAGAAAGAAGTATTTTATTACAGGGATCTTAAGAGAAAGAAGCAAAGGCAGAGCTCATAGATAGCAACAGGCATCCTGATCTGCTAGTTTGGTGGCCTTCTAAGAAGCTGAAACGACATGTTGCAGATGGGGTGGGTGGAAAAGTTGCGAGCCCAGACGGCCCCAACAAGCATCCAGGTGCATCCTCCTGCTTTTAGATGCAGACGCTTTCGGTGTGGATTTGGACATTTGATTTTAACACGAAGGCAGACTGTTTTGACACTTTGTAAGCATGCAGACCGCTCTAACTTCCCAATGCTTCTGGCTTCACAAAGTACTGTTTGACTTTTGTTTGTGACTGCAGCCTGCAGGAGCTCTGATGCGTGAGTGAGCCATAGCTTTTATAGATTCAAGGAACAATTTCAGGATTCAAAAAACAAAGCCTGCCCATGGGTTGTTTGCATTTTCATTAAGAACATGTACACGTGGCCTTACATACTAAGTGCTTACAGGACTTCAAGATTATTGAGAAATTCCTACTGGAACCATCAGGAGTATACAGAAGCAAAGAAGGTGTTGACAAAATTCCATCACTCTCAGTAGATAAGGTGACAGTCATAGACATGGGCTGGTAACACACCTTCAGGCAGATTTCAAGGTGTTCTTAGACTACAGTCTGACAAGGTTGGTGTGTTGATCTTGTCTTGTTTTTGCTTTTCTTTCATATAAACCAAGCTTGTCCATGCACTTAGCTAAGGTGTCTTCCTGTTGCTCTTGCTACTTGTCTTCTGCCACCTGCATCCATGCTCTTTGTTAATGTCGGCACTGATGGGTTTCTTTGGCTGATGAAACAATAAGGGACATGACACACTTGAAAGTTTGAAAGGGTACTTGAGTCTGCCTCCTCTCAGGGCTCTTGGTATTGCCTTGAAAATAAGCTTGCATATTTTACTGACAAAGCTGCTTGAAGTGGATACAGCATCCTAGTGAAACTAGCCTGAACCGCCTTCCCTCAGCCAATTGAACACATCCAGAAACCTAAGGAGGAGCTGCTGGATCAAGCCCAGATGAAGAAGATGATCCAGCTTAGATGCAGGTATCCATAAGAAATATTCAACAGCTCATGACTAAACTTCTAAGTTTTAAGTTAAGTTGTTAAACATCAATAATTACCTGTTACACAGGCCAGAGTTTCAAAAATAGAGAAAAAAATTCTTTGGAGGTATAAATTTCTTATCACCATCTTCCTCCATCTGTCCAACTAGTCAGTGCTAGGCTGGCATTCATTCAACTCCGTTCTGGGAAGAAAAGGAAGAAAACACCCTTGAGCAAAGCACGCTTGAGATATAAATGATTTTCCACATTGTGTGGCTACATTTCCTTGCTAGGCCTCTGGGGGCTCAGGCATAAGAAATAGTAGCTACTTCACATTAGAAATCACCCAAGGATGGTTTCTTTAGTTGAATCTGGAATGGAGCTGGGAATTGATTTAGAAATTCTGTAAATTCACAGAGATGCAGACTGTGGTATAATGCCAGAAGTGCCTATATCCAAGGACCTGTGAAGAAGCTAGGAAAGGGTGATTGCTGTAAGTTCAAAGTCAGCGTGAGCCATACTGTGAGACCTTGTCTTCAACAACAATAGCAACAGAAAGGGGGAGGGAGGGCAGGAGGAGGAGTGAGGAGAGGGAGAATTTAGCGGATACTATTTCACAAGACAGAAACTATATAAAATTTAATATCAAGCTGAATTAAAATGGAAACGTTTTATATTTGAAAGGGAAAAAAAAAAGACACATCAGCTATGACAGACTGGCATTGTCGCCCTGCTAGTTTTCCTCTTTGCAGGAAGCTGCACATACTTCAGCAGGTGCTGGTTTCTGCGGCAATAACGCCTCTGAAAACTCAGTGGTATTTGATGCTGGACAGCCTTCTGTCTTTCCTGACTATGCGTCCTTGCAGTGTGCAGGGCCTCTGCTCACAGAAGTCCTTCAGGGACATGGGTTGACAGATGGTCTATCAGGAACTTGCTTTCATAATCACCAAAGCAAAGGAATGCTAGAAAAGAGATGTGCAGAACTGAACCCCGTCACTTAAAGCCACCACATGGAAGAAACATATGGCCCTCCATTCTCATTTCACTGGCTCAAGAAAGTGACATGGAGGAGAGAAATTCAATCCTGCTGCTTTCCTGGAAGGAGAGAGACAGAAAACATAGCCTAATGTTTTCCACAGCTATTCCATGCAACAGAGCATTTGGTTCAGGTTCAGTATATTTTCATGTATAAAATATACTTACTTCATCCCAAGGAAGAGAACCCCCAAAGCCTCATAAAATAATGAGAGCAGATGTAACATCCAGGATACCTGATGATATGCTGTCATCTCTAAGCATGTTCCCATATCCTGGTTTTTGGTCCAGACAGATCTTAGGACCAGATGGTAAGTAGTCTCTCCTTTATCCTTCTAATATATATTGATGGTATTTTTTTATTTTTGAGACATTTATTTTATTTTTAATTATGTGCATGTGTGTGCATGCCTGCTTGGATATGTTCAGCTGAGTGCAGGTGTCCTCAGAGACCAGATGCTTTTCCTACTCCTGGAGTTGGAGTTACAGGTGGTTGTGAGCATCCAGACATGGCAGCTGAATTTGGGCCCTCTGTAAAAGCAATATGAACTCCTAAGAGTGGAGCAATAGGGTACTTCTAGCATAGAGTAATTTCAAAAAACTTTCCAATCTACAGACAAGATGACTGAGAGATACCAGTAAAGGAATTGTTAGTGGCAGCCTGAGAGCCCTTTTGTTGACAGTGAGCACTGTCTCTTGCTGTGTGTGCTCAATTAGTATTCATAGACCCGTCTGCCACCCATTTAATCCAATGACGAGAGCGATTTATTACAAAGAAGTTTGGAGAAACCAACTAGGAATGCTTACATCATTCCTCTTCTTTATAGGTGAGCCAGCTTTAGGGAATAGATACGTACATCAGCTTCATCTTACTTCTCTGGTTAATCATTTCATTACTGACTCCTTAGAGAATGCTGCACCTTGATTCAGCATGGCATGATGGGAAGGTGAGCACATTCAAAACTGTGAACTAGGGGCATGTCTTTGTAGCTGCCCAACTGTGCATGATTATTGATAGTAACAGTCAGTTCTTGATTCTTTGTTCCCGACCTACTTTCTTTCGCATCTTTATTGCAGTTGGGAATGATCGAGCAGGTCTGTCTTAGAGTTAGGGCTTTCTGTTTCAGAATTTCTAGTTAGCCTCTCCTGGAACATCTTTGTCATCACTGTTTATGTTCTTCTCTCAAGAACATTCTTTTCTTTGATCTGTTTGTTTTATTATACTTGAGTGTGAGTTCTTGGGACTTATCTTAATGTTGGAAATGATGGTTTTAGTGTGCTTATTCTATTTCTGTTTTCTTTTAGTTCCACAAGTGTTATTTTGGAACAAAAACACTTTCTACGTAAACCCTCTTTTTCATATTTTTGCTGATGTTTGAATCATAGTTTGAACGTCTTCATGGTTTCAGGATTTCTGTGCAGAGTCAACTGTGTCTTTGCTTTGGTCCGGAGTCAAAGCAGAACACTATGATGAGAATGGTGGCTCAGAGTTAATCCCATGGCAGTTAGGAAGCAGAGAGTCAGGACGCATCCCACTTCCATCCACTCCGCCTCTTAAAGCTTCTGCCATCTCCCAAAATAGTGCCATCAGCTTGGGTCCAAGCCTTCAACATCCAAACCTGTAGGAACATTTCTCATTCACACAGTAACAGCTCTCTGAATAACTCATCAGGTACAAAGTCCTCAGTCACACTCAGAACTTCCATAACCCTAGTTATGTTCCATGGTGAATGCTGCTGTTGTACTTGATCCAATGGAAGAAAGGAGCCTTTGTATCAGAGGGCTTTGGAGCCATACTCTAGCACATCTCTTTGTAGGATTCCAAAGCATACCGCCTCAAAACATTCTAGAAATGTTACTCTACTACAAGAAGAATCCATATCAACAGAAGAGATTTCTATTTTCAAGTCATTGTACCACTGAGTTGCTCACCCTAAGCCCTAGAAACTCTGAATCAATGAAGAAAGCATTGGCTTAAATCTTCACAACAGATTTTATGTTTTATTAACCAAATGCTTTACTGGCCATCCCATCTTCTCTCTTTTCTTTCTCTCCTGACTGTCTATGTCTGTCTGTCTCTCTCTCTATTTCTCTCTTCCTCTCTCCTTATTCTTCCCCTCTCCCTCTCTCCTGCCCTTTTCCTCTCCATCTCCCCCTTTGCCTCTTCCTTTCTTCTTCCGGAGCATCAAGTCAGATCCTGGCATGTACACTCTAGGCAAGCATTCTACCCCTGTGTTAACCATTATCTTAGCTGTCTCCATAGCACAGCAGCAGTAAAGATCCGTTAAAGGAAAAATTCCTTCTGGTCTAGAGGATACAATCTCTGGCCTGGGTGGAGACCTAACATTCCAGTTGCATAGGTAAGAGGGCCTGGCTAAGGGACCACTCCTAGGAAGGCAGCTTCATCTTAAGCCGCACTGAAGAGATAGGCCAAATAGTTACCCCTTAAGTGAGATAATGTACTTTTTCTTCTCAGAATTCCTGCCCCTAACGCACAATAGCTTACACAGCTGCAGCCAAGCAGGTTAGTAAGTAAGCCCACATGACTCAGAAAGCACAACATTCCTTTGCTTCTTTCTAACTCTTACCTAAGCAGGCTTTATCTGCTAGATTAGGCTTCCTTATCTTTCTCTCACGGTCCCCTTCATTCCACGTGGTTTAGCTGAGAGACCGCGGCTTTCTTTTTCCTTCCTCCTCCAGGCAGCTGCTGAGCTTTACAGCTTGCTTGTCTGGGGAAATCCTAAGGAAAATTGCCCTTCAGCTTCCGTTGAGTCTGTTTTCAGGGGTTTAAGTACCACAAGAAGGGACCCTGATTTCTCCACTACCATCTGGCAACCACAAAGAGTGTCACAAAATGATAGCGCCAAGCCAGTGCATAAATGTATCCATCCTGGGAAAGTGACTCTCGGCTGCTTCCAGAAATGCCAACAGGAGCAGCCTGATGTCTACTTGCTGGTTAATCTCAAATACAGGGACATCCGCTTTAGGAGAAATCAAGCCTTACCACAAATTGTTAGCATCCTACTTCCTGAAATGTGAACATTAGACCGCACACTACACTCACTCCACATCCGAGGCACTGTGGGGTCCTCAGGGCAGAAAGAACTATCTAGGTAGCTGTCGAGACTCTTCACCTCCCTTCCTTTCTTTCTGTTGGCTCCTGGCCCAGCCTCCTGGCCAAACAGCTCTGTTCTATCACATGAGAAGCCATGTGGGAATATTCTCTTCAGGGGAGATGAAGGGCAGCCAGGGCTCAAGAGCAGTTTCACCTTCCAGCTTCCTCCGGGTCATCTTGGATACTCCATCTTTCTGAGAAGTGCAACCAAACACGTTTAGGGAGTCAGGAAAGGGAATCCCAAGAGCAAACCAGGTTCATATTTCTTCTCTATGAAAATCTAAACAGGCATGAAAAGAGGAGAGAGTTTCACCAGGGATTTATTATCCCATAAATGCTGTGACTGGGGTCCTGAAAACAAGACATCCTTACGTAACTCCCATTTGCGAGTATCTTTCCTCATTTCCTTTCATACAACAGAGGAAAAGGGATTATGAGAAGAGGTACCTGAACCACATAGTGTCTAAAGCTAGGAATTGAAAGGGGAGATGACTTCATCTCCTGTGGTCCTAAAACATACTGCTTTGAGCTACAGAGGTAGCTCAGGGTTGGGACTACCTGCTGCACAACAGTGAGAAGCAGAGATTGGATCCCAACACCCACGCAGCAAATCCAGCACAGGCCTATTATCCCAGCCCCCAAAGGACCTACAGACGGTAGTTTTCTGCCTGGAAACAAATTGAGTTCCAAGGAGAGATTCTGCTTTAAATGAATCGGCAGACAGCGGTGCCCTAATTTAAGGGTACTTATATTCTTTGTGGAAAACACCATCCTATTGCATGACACGGTTGGTATCTCTCTCTCTGTCTCTCTCTGTCTCTCTCTCTTTGTGTGTGTGTGTGTGTGTGTGTGTGTGTGTGTGCGCGTGTGTTTCTCTTTCAGGCAGCGATTTTGTGAGGCAACTCAGGTTGGCCTTAAACTTGCCATTCTCCTGCCTTAGTCTCCCTAGTGCTGAAATTACTGGTATACACCTAATGGAATTCCTCTTATACACTGTAAAAACATCTCTAGATTGTTTCTAACACTCAGATCAATGTACATGCTATGTAATAAATAGTGTGATAGTATATTGTTTAGGGAATAATGGCCAGGAAAAAAAAAACCATCTCTCTACTGAGTTTGGTATACGTACATTTTTCCCGAAATACTTATTTATTTGTATTTTATGTGTATGAATGTTTTGCTTCTGTGCATATATGTGCAATGCATGTGTGCCTAGTATCTTTGGAGATCAAAAGAGGGTGCTGGATGCCCTAGAACTGGAGTTACAGAGAGTTGTGAGCCACCATGTGTGTGCTGGGAACCAAACCCAGAACCTCTTCAAGAGCAGCAAGCGCTCTTAACAGCTGAGCTATCTCTCCAGCCCCTCCAAATACTTTTGATTAGTGGTCAGTTAAATCGTTGGTGTAGCACCTGTAGCTGCAGAGCACCATTCTACTGTGCCCAAGAATGTGTGACTGGAGGATTGGAAAAGAGAACGGGGAAGAGGAATGTAGATACCTAACTCACTTTAAAAATTCTGTTATTACACTTACATGTGACTTTATAATCATTCGGCTTTATAGAAGTGTGTGTGTGTGATTCACAGGTTGTTATAGTTTCGTTGCATATGTTCTAGAACGTTTCTGTACAAGTGTGTCATTTTTATTCATTCCAGAACTGAAATGTATGTAGAACTAAAAAGACTTGTTACAAGAAGAATCTTGAAGGCCTTTGGGAGATTTCTAGAGCAGTCAAATCCATTTTCCTACCCCATGGCCCTAACTCCCAAGGTTAAAAACCCTTTGTCACTGACCAGTTTGACAGCAGCAGACTACACTGGAACTGCAGAGTAGCAAGTCCTAATGAAGATATTGATTTTGGCCTTGGTTGGTTTTATAGTTGGAGTTATACTGTTTTTATTAAGAATGGCAAACACAGTTTCTCTAACCAAGGACCATGTATGGATATGGCCTAGAACCCCCGCTCAAATGCGGCCCATAGTAGCTCGGTGTCCTACTGAAGACCCTAGTAAGGGGAACAGAGACTGTTTCAGTCATGAACTCGATGGCTGGCCCTTTGACCCTCCCCCATACACACCAGGGAGTAACAGCCTGGCTAGATCCCAGGGGAGGACATTGCAGCCAGCCCTGAGGAGACAAGATGATCTGGGGTTGGATGGAAGGAGAGAAGGTCCTCCCCCATCGATGGATTTGGAGGGGGCAGGGAGGAGATGAGGGAGGGATGGGGAGAGTGGGAGGGAATGAGGGAGGGGCCTACACCTGGGATGCAAAGTACCTAACCTGTGATTGATATAAAAATAAATAAATTACATTAAAAAAAAGAATAACAAATAAAGTAAAAATAAACTTCCCAGAGCAACAATAAAAAAATAAGCACCATTTTAAACAAACAAACAAAAAACATTAGGTAATATATGTAAAACTAATATATATATTTTAATTAAAGGGTACCTGAAACAAAATACACTAATATCATACATGTTTTTTAAACCTATATAGATCAATGTTTTCTTAGTGTCAGATGTGATATGATCAAACGATGAGGGAAGCATGCATCCATCTAAAAGTATAAACTATTGTGGGCGTGGTAATAGCATTTGGGAGGTGGAGCCAAGAAGATAGGAAGTTCAAGAACAGTACCAGCTATTTAGTGAGGTCATGGATGGAATGAACTACACAAGACTTTCTAAACAAAGGAAAAGTTTAAAAAAAAAAATCTAAGTGTGATGGTGGATGCCTATAATCTCAGCCTTTGGGAGGCAGGGACAAGAAAATAGCCTCAAATTCAAGGTCAGCTTTGTCTATAGGCTGTCTAGGTCTAAAAAATAATAATAATAAAATTTAAAAATTAAATTTGCTTCACATAAAACCAAAGTATTAATAAAGAATTAATTTGTGAAGAAACTGATCCGTGAGGGGCTGGAGAGATGCATCAGCGGTTGAGAGCACTGGCTATTCTTTCAGAGGACTGAAGTTCTATTCCTAGGAGCAACATGGCAATTTACAACTATATATAACTCCAGTCCCAGGGGATCTGATGCCCTCTTCCATCTTCCTGGGGCATCAGGCATGCGCAAGGTACATAGACAAACACAAACAGGCAAAACATAAATGAATAAAACATATAACATTATGTTACTAAAAAAGAAAGAACCTAATTCACAAAGAACCTACCTTAGGAAACCAGGCCTTCATTTAAATTTCTGTACTTTGCATTGCTTCTATTATTATTTTTTCTTACATTTACTCATTTATTTCATGTGATTTCCAGTGCTCAGTAAGGAAAGATCAGGGGCAATGCACACACACAGGAGTCAGCTCTCTTCTTCAGGGACCTGGGATCAAACCTCAGACAGTTTGGCAGCAAGCACACTTTAAGCCATCATTTCTTTTAAATATTTATTTATTTACTAAGTATACAATGTATGCCTGCAAGCCAGAAGAGGGCACCAATCTCATTATAGATGGTTGTGAACCACCATGTGGTTGCTGAGATTTGAACTCAGGACCTCTGGAAGAGCAAACAGTGCTCTTAACCTCTGAACCATCTCTCCAGCCCTTGAGCCATCATTTAATGTCTCCTATGTATCAACTTCAAAAACAAGCAGCAAAACGGTCTCATGGCTTCCTGAAATTTTTATAAAGGTTTGTTTGGTTTTTATCAGAGTAACTGTCCTACACAAAAGCAAACCCGGAAAACCAAGGACCCTTGCTTCCCCTGCCACTCACCCACCCACCCACCTTTTGATCATTCTCGTGCACTGCCAACAGCTCTGTGAAGAACAGTGACAGAAGAGACCTCTCCTCCAGCTCCGCCCACGAGAGGTGATACAATAAAAAAGAAAAGTGGAACATCTAAGAAACTTAAAAAATATCATCGGAAGAGACAGGATTAAAAACAAATAGCTGGTGGTGCATGGAAAAAGCTGCTTGAGTGTGAGATTATTTCATCTCTTTCATCTCAAATCTTTAATGCAGAATTACTTTGTGAGCAGATTAAGTAAACACAAACCCAAACAGCATGGTTTAAGAAGCAAGAGCCATGCATGACCCATCTCCATCCAATAATATTTCCAAACACCCCTCCTCCTTTTGGTGCAGTTATCTGTGAGAGCTCTGGGTCCTAATTTAACTCATGCATGTAAATATTTTCCAGATGAGAGATGAAAGAATTTAGCAACATAGTGTGGTCAGTATCAAATCAGTCTTGACCATGACAAGTCACATCCCAACCTCCAGAGCTCACATCTAACCTCAGAGCTCAGCCACAGGGAATGCATCTTATGTTTGCTTTGATCAGCTGCCTGATAGGCTTTGTCCATAGTGCTAGAACCCAAGACTCTGCTTCTGCTCAGTCTGTTCCTAACACCCTCCACTCTCTTCTGTCTTTCCAGAGCTGTGGCCCACCATGTCAAATCTCTGGTACCTACAGCTGCATCACTTCTGTTTGAAACTGCTTCTGCCTGATGTTAACTCTCTCTGAGACACACCTGCTCCTTGGTGATTTGCAGGGTCTGAAAATGAGCTTCAGAAAGTAACTTGTTTACAGTGATGCATAGGATTGATTTGTAAAGAAAGAGCTGTCTTTCTACCATGATATTTCCTGTTTTACCATTCTACTGCATTCTGCCACAAAGATAAATATTTAAGAGGAGGGTGGTCTCAGGTAAAAAAAAAAAAAAAAAAAAAACCCTTTCTATCGTGCCCTGCTCCACAGCATCCCCACCTCTTCCTCATTCTCTACCCCTTTCCTCCCAGTCTGGTCCTTAGTAGAAGCCTTTCTGAAAGTCCATAGAGCCTCACAACCACCCCAACCCCACCCACACACCAACACACACTGAATGCACAAACCTTTTGTGAGGCTGTTTCATGGTTTCATTTATTGTCTAGTACTTAACTGATACGCACCTAAACGCACAAGCTGATCGAAAGAGCCGAGTAAGTACAGAGAAGCTTCACATCAAATGCTTTTTAAGACACAGAACAGAGCATTGTAACACACAACAGAAAGATTTGAGTGGTTTAGTACAAGCATTTGTTAACTGATTCGTGAAAGTCAACGTTCCAGAGAGAGTATGGGTTATTTGTTGAATACTGAGAACCCTTAATTCTAATTTCAATATCATGAAAAAGTATATTACCTGAGCAGTTTCCAAATATCTGTACGATAGGAGGATATGGACTAAGATTATCTAACAAAGCATTCTCTTTAAAATGCAATAGCCAGATGGAAGTGTCCTTCCCACCAGCCATTTTGTTATTTACTGGTGTGAACCTGATGGTAGGTTCTCTATTAGATCCAGTGAGCGAGCCGGTGAAACAGTTCAGAAGCTAAGGGTGTTTGCCTCCAAGCCTGACCACCTGAGTTTAAGTCCTGACACCCGCTGGAACCCATGGTGGAAGAAGAAAATATATTCCCACAAGCAGTCTTCTGTACCTAGACACCACACACAGACACACACAATAAATAAATAACTAAACAAACAAACAAATGGCTAAAACCAGCTAACTATCAAGAATTAGTTATACAAGATTTATGTTTAACAAAACATTTCCAATAAAGTAAAAAGTGTTATATTTTTAACTGGGCATGGCGATTACACCTGTAATTCCAATACTTAGGAGGCTGAGAGCAGCATGAGCTATACAGTCAGACTGTACCCAAAAAGAAGAAAACGAAATAGGGAAAAAACAAATGGTACATTTTAGGTTCTACTCTAGGACATAAGAAAGAAGGAATCCATTTAAGATATTGCAGTTATCTGGCCCGATTTCAGCATCTCTACTAAATATTATGGGGAAACTTATCAACTACAGTAACACTTTCTGTCAACCCATGTGAAAATTCTGTGTACAAGCAATATGAAAAACACAAACAAAAATCAGAATTTCCTTTTCTCTACTTCCTCTTCCCAAACTGTCCCTCTAACTGTTCCAGCAAAACCAGCAGAGGGAGCACAACCATTGTTTTTTTGAATGTGTGCCCTTAAAAGAAGAGAGAGAGAAACTTTTTTCTGGATATTCAGATCCTTTCTCACAATTCGCAAAGTCATAAATTATAAAATATTATTTGCTCCTGGTAAATTGTCTCAACAATTTGCTTCTATTGAACCAGTTTTGGAACATTCTCTTTATTAATGTTTTTCTTAAGAAAATAATGCATATCTGGTATAGAAGTGAAACAAACCCAGAAAAAAAAATGCTTTAATAATCTATCTTCTCTTCTAATCCATCTTATAAACAGACTGATGTGTGTCTTAAACCTTCTTATAAAAAAATGAACGTATGTGTGACTAACTACATATGCTATGTAGAAGGTCTCCAAGAATTTCCTGTCCAATAATAAATACTGCCTTCAATAGGAAAAATGAAATAAACACCAAGTTTGGGCAAATAATGCTTACATGTAGAGACCAAGATGATGGCACTGAAGTGATAATGTTGCCTTCCTCATGGAAACAGTGAGCTCGTGTAACGAATGTGGAGATCAGGAATAAAAAACACACAAAGCCAAGTATGCGAACCCCTTCTTAAGATATGATGAGGAAGATATTTTATAAATTCTAACACAACTGAATGATCAAATGTTTCCCTCACAGGTATGCTGAACTTATGCTCTTTATTCAACTAAATGAAGAAAAGGACACAGCTGTAGATATGACGCCTTTCCCCACTGCAATGGGATGAGTCTTTATATTCTTTGTGGATTCCAACTCCTACCCAATACTACCCCACAAGCTCTCTGTAAACACGTGTCCTGGGATCTAAAGACACACCAAAGCCCAGAGACTTATCTAACCAACGGCTACTGCTCTGAGTTCATTTCTGGGCCCTATGAATGTGTTGAAGCCAACAGATCTTTACCACGACTTTCTGTGAAGTCCCATCACCTAGTTGCCCTTTTTGTTTGTCTTTGTTTGCCCCCTTTGTTTGTGCCTACTAGAAGTGTTCTTCACCATTGCTAGCCGCTGTAAAGGCTGATCCCAAATCCTAGTGCTGAGGTCTCCTGTACAGAGGAGATGCTGCAGGAAAAGAACGGAGGTGGGCAACCACATCGGAAAAACTAAAGGGGGGGACTTGCAGGGTGACAGAAGGAAATCGTGTATTTACACATTACAATGCACTGTTTTGGGGGGGGTGAATCACGTAATTAGTGAGCTGTGGTTTCCCTCCCATCCCCTGAAAACAGAAAAGACCATCTGTCTTTTGTGGTGGTGGTTATTTGTGTTTTGTTATGTTCTCTTTGCTAAGGGCTTTCGACGTTTCAGAAAAGAAGTTCTAATAACTTCAGTTTGTACCAGAGCAAGAGAACACAGCATCATGATCCTCATTCCTCGCTGATGAAACCCAAGGAACAGGAGGGCAGAAGCGGGGCTCAGTGTCACAGGAAAGGCAGCTGCAGAAGTGGGGTTCTTGACTGCAGTCCTTTACTGTTATCCACAAAGTCAACACAGGCAGTCTAGATTTGTTATCTTGCCCCTTCTGTCTCAAAGGCTGAGTGGCAGGGTGCTTAGTGAGATACTGAGTGTAAATGACAGCACAGGAAGTCCATCGCCAGGGGCAAGCTGTGAGAGTGGCAATAGAACAGGAGGCCAGAAAGCAAGTCTGTGTGCCGGGTCCTTTCTGGCTATACTCCCCACCTCACCCCTACATGTGGCCTGGAGCCCACAGAGAGCCAAAAGAGGGGGTGCTGAAGCTATGGGAGGGCACCTGCAGCTTTGAAATTCACTGGCCCAGTCAATTTCTAAGCATCTTCTAGCCAAAGGAAAGGCTGGGACTCAGTGGGGATGAGATGAGTCATCCACACAACAGGGTGTTTGACATTTCAAAGTATTTTGTGTGATAACTCGCAGATAATTTATATCATTGTTTATAAACTATGTCTGTAAACCGCACAAATGTTCGAGGCACCCTCTGACACAGCACTGAGTTCAGTCAATCCACTTCCTTCAAACATGTTAACACAGTTCTCAAGGAATCCCATCTAGTCACGTATCACACTTGGAGCTTCAGATGTTGAAAGTGGAGGAAAGTTGTATCCAAACAGGTTCAGTATGCGTACTGGCCATGCCATATAAGGAAGAACTATTTATACGGAAACCACACCCACTGCTGAACTCACTGTTAAAACAGCCCAGACACTGCAAACGTGCAAAGTGCACTGATCTGACCGTGTGGCTCACACTTTGACTTGTACTTCCCTGCACATACGGCAACAGCACTGACACCTAAGGGGACAGGAATCCACCGCAAATGGAAGCTCACTGTTTTCCTGTCCACAGACCCTTCATCACAACCATCTAATTACAAAGGGACAGTCTCTAACAAAATCAAAAAAGGGAAAAGGAATCTGTTAGTAATAAGACAATAAACATCCCAGAGTGCAATCCATCATCTCTACCTACTACTAAATTGTGACCAACAATACTTGTAACAGATTTTAGGGACCAAAATACATTGTACAATGGGATGTTTTTTATAACGTTAGAATTAAATTTAAGATTAACTGTTCATGTTTAAATTGATCCAAATATATAGTATTAAAAAAAAGATCAGAGAGATCCTGAAATATGTTTCTTTCATAACTCTTATCATACACAAGATATGAAAAATCTAATTTCTAGGAAGGCATACTATGACTTATTAAAAAATATCTTGTCGTTTTTTTTAATTCTAGAATAACTTCTATACAGTTTTCATTAAAAATTCATTAAAAATTAAAAATTCTTTTCTCCATATTAGGCATTTATAAAACAAAGAAACACAATAATCATCACAGAAGAGAATGGCTTTATATACTGTGTCCCTACACATGTTTAATTTTTAGCAAAGAAATCAGAGGTGGTCAATCTTATCTGGAGAGCAAATGTATCTAAGGAGGAAAAACGACACACAAAGAGCACCCCAAAAAGACTGACAAATTGCAGACTGTTCTTTCTGAAGAGAACAGATCGCTTCTATGGTGGCAAATACGTTAGCTTGGAGTTCCTAAATCACGAAACTGAAGGAAAAAAATTCAGTATCATCAGAACTCCAAAACTTGGGGCTATCAGGAGAAACAAATGTGTGCAACTGCAGACCCAAAGACCACCTCCCCACCACACCCTCATCAAATTGCTGCTGAGCAGAAAATAACTGCTACCTGTAGAATCAACTGAGTCAAATGAGCAATACTTTAGAAACTGCCCCCACGATTATGCTAAAGTCAGATAAGGGCCATTTGCTGCAACAAACAGACTGCAAAATGAAAAGTTTAAATAAGAAGAAGGGAAAAAAAAACTGATGAAAGCCTAGCATTAAAAAGAGAAGTGTTTAGCTGTTAAATCATCCAAATTGCTATGCCAATTTTTGACATGCTTGGTTTCCTGGTAGTTAAAAAAAATTAAATCCTCTCTCTCTTCTCTCTCTCTCTCTCTCTCTCTCTCTCTGCTTTGAAAAAAAGTGAGGAAAAATAAGCAGCTGTTCCTTGTATAGTTCAGGAAACAAGTTTGATTTATTACTTTAAGGTTATTTTTGAATGAGCTGCTTGTGGCAGGCAGAGCGCAGAAGTCACTGAGGCCTGTCCACTTGAAGGGCTCAAACTGTTTCCTGAACAGCCCTCCTTCACTCCTCACCTCCGAGGGCTATTATTGACAACGTGTGACTGGGGCCTTCCAGGATTTTAAAACAGCAGGGGTCCCGGCTGAACAATCGGGCTGTCAATTACCTTTTCCCCTGTTGTGAAAGAGGGGCCCAGGACAATGCAACTTCTCAGCAGGGAGCTGTGCAGCTCCGCGTTTGTAACCCACCCTTGCACAGCTCAGCATTGAAAACCCAGTAAATGGTTGGTGCCTTCACTTTTGTCTGTGTGTGTCGGTCCAAACCAGAATTGCTGCAAGGTGTAGGCACCTCCGTGGACGGGTTTTCAAGTTCTCGCCAGGGCAAACAGATTCTGGACATTGTTGTCTCAGAACTTGGGAGAAGTTTTCTTTTCCTGAGATCCACACCCGGCTCCCAGCCCCTTTTGCGGGCTTGCCTGGCCGCAACGCCCAGGCCTCTCTACCTATATTGTGGCTTAAAAAACTTCCTGTGAGCATTGATGACTTGCTGTGAAGACTGTCCATCACCCTGCCCCTTTGTCTGGCAGTCACTTCCATTCGAATTTGACTGACTGAGGCAGCCTGAGTTATTTGTAAGGAACAAGAAGGCTTTTCATTCATAATTTTGGTAGAGGGACAGGGCGCTAATGACTGGGCTTGAATAACTAGGGAATGCGGTATTCAAGACAGGAAGATGCACCACCGGTTGCCAAAGGGAGGAAGGGGAGGATGTGGGGAAAGCGCCCGGGTAAAAAGCCAGTGGCCGGAGGATCACACGTGTATACAAATACAAATCGAGTTCTTAAAAGGTGAGACGCTCCGAGAGCTAGAAGCAGGAAGGAAGGCAAGCTCTCCAACAGGATTGCACGCTCTTTGCGTTCAGGTCCCCGCTCGAGCTGACAGTAAAAACCTCGTGAGTGATTCCAGAGGAAGCAGTCTTTTCTTTAACTGCTGATTCTCCTGCAACCCTCCCTCCGCCCCCCGCCCCCCGCCCGCCCCGCCTCTTTAAGAAAATGTTTTCCCTCTCCTTTAGTGCTTTTGATATATTTGGGGGGGCGGGGGGGGAAGGTTTTCCTTCCAGGGTCCTTAGCTTGGCAACCAAGTCTGGGTTCCAAGAAGCTTATGTGTGGGGTCTGTTGCCACTTCTGTGTGCCTTTTGTGTGAAATCTTGCATATGCCATGTTTCCGAGGAACACAGCTTTCAAAAATGTAGATTTCTGGTTGAACAGTTACGGAATTTCTTTTTATTGTTGAAATAGCAAAACTGCTTTTTTTTGTTTATTGTTTTTTGTTTTTTGTTTTTTTTTAAGTAGAGAATTGTGAGATGTCATGCTGAGAATGCATAGTTCAGCGGTTGGGTGCTTGCCCCACAGGCCAGAAGCTCTGGGTAAATTCTCAGCATCCTTGACTCTCCCCACCCCCGCCCCCCAAAAAAGAAAGAAACAAGCATCCACCCTTATTTGCCTTCATGAAATAAATAAATCTTACGTGTTTCTTGCTTACCTGCTTTTTTTTTAATCCATGTAATTGCATAAAATGCTAATTTTGGTAATGACCAGCAAAAATGTGACTTTAATGATTAGCTTTATAGAACGGGTGGGATGGGTGTTGTTTTGAGATAGGCTTTCTGTATTGTATTGCTCTGGCTGTGCCAGCACTCATGGAGACCAAGCTGGCCTGCCTCTGCCTCCCAAGTGCTGGGACTACAGATGTGTGTCACCATGCCCAGTAGGACAAGCGTTCTTGAGCATTTAGAGCTAGCTACCGAGGCTAGAGGTTAGAGTTCAGATCTTCTGTGTTGGAGTTCCGGAGCCAGCTACAATTAACTATGTGGTTAAGGACCACCGTGATATTCCCCCCCCCCCTTCTTTTAGACAAGGTCTCCTTTTCTAGCCCATGTTGATCTCAAACGCCGATCCTACTGGTCAGCCTTCAGAGCGCCAAGACTGTGCCACTGCACTTGGTTTCCATGTCATTCGCATGACCATTATCAGTGAGGAAACTGAGGCACTAAGATGTTCCAGTACTTTCACATGATATTGTTGTTCTTTCCGGGGGGAAGGGGGATATTTGTTGTTTGTTTGTTTTTTGAGGTAAGGTCTCATGTAACCCAGGCTGGCTTCAAACTTGCTACATAACTGAGGAGAGCCTAGAACTCCCGACCCTCCTGAACTTATACCTCCCATATGCTGGACTAATGTCTCAGGGCAAAGCACACCACACCTGGCTTTTCTGGTATTTCCTGTCCATTTCCACCTCAATACACAACATGGTATAAGCATGTGAACACATTCCTGGAAAATCCTAAAATGTATCCAAAGTAAGTATTGAATGCCTTATTATCTTATTTATTTATTTATTTGGCTATTTGTGCCAAGTATGTACATAAACAGAAATAAAATTTGATGGACCATGTTTATCTTGCAGCTTCCTGAATATTCTCTGGCATATCTTCACACATCCCTGGGTTTTTGAGAAAGGGATTAAATAACTTTCCCCCAGGGCTTTAACTTAAAATTGGTTGACAACTTAGTCATATTCTGACGATTCTATATTCAGAAACAGTTTAGACATAGCATGCTCCTCCACCTATGACTCCTTGGAACTTGAGGCTCAGGCCATAAACCCATGAACGTCAGATATGACCACTGGCCGAGAATAGCCAAATCATGAAGTTGATGAAAGTTGGCTCCGGGTGTCCTTCCTAACTTTCTGAGAGCTGCCCTTGAGCTCTCTGGCTCTCAGATGGGATGGCAGAGTTGACTTCGGCATTTAGTGGTGTCCGTGTTCTTGGTACTCACTATAGCTGATATTCCAACCAGAGAACGCAGAAAATACCTGGATAATCTAACAAGCAGGTGTGAGCATAGTCTAGCACCTACCTCCACCTACCTAAACTTTGCTGTCTCCTCTATTTTCTATTCTTATTTTCAGTGAGCTAT
The DNA here is from genome assembly GCA_028658305.1 of Pachyuromys duprasi. NCBI lineage: Eukaryota > Metazoa > Chordata > Mammalia > Rodentia > Muridae > Pachyuromys > Pachyuromys duprasi. The sequence goes on along the minus strand of CM053745.1, from coordinate 49,003,773 downwards.
AAATCCCTATTATGATTAATAATGATGATGATGAACACAATAATGACCTTAACTTAATAAGAGTTATTTCAAAGCCAGGTGTGGTGACACACTCCAGTAATCCTAGCACTTGGGGAGGCAGAGGCAGGTGGATCTCTGTGAGTTTGAGGCCAGCCTGGTCTACAAAACAAGTCTAGGACAGCCAGGACTATGAAGAGAAACCCTGTCTTGGAAAAGAAAGAGAGTTATTACAAGTTAGGCCTCTTTTACAACTCCACATGTATTCCTTCTTAATCCTTACTAAGATGCTCTGATACTGGAAATATTTTTATTCCCATGTAAGAGAAGAAACTGAGTTGTCATCAGGTTAAATAATTTACAGAGGACCCATCTTATATCGATCTATATTAACTTTGGATACAGCTAAATTGATACCTGTATTGTGTTGCATAGATATATTTTTCATGCATTAAAAACTAACACAGTTGTTACAAACACTTGATGCTCTTGAAGAGGACGCAGGTTTGCTTTCCAGAACTCACATCAGGTAGTTCACAAGCACAGTTCTGGGTTATCTGACAGCCTCTTCTGGCCTCCACAGGCACAGCATGCGTGTGGTACACAGGCATACACTCAGACATACACGCATCTATGTACAATAAAAATATATGAGCTTATAAAAATACGACCATAGAGATGGAGTGAGAATATGTGTGTGGAGGTTTGAATGCTAATGATCCCCACACACTCATATATTTGAATCTTTGGTTCACACTTGATTGGCTGTTTAGGAAGGCTTAAAAGGTGTGACCTTGTTGGAGAAGATGCTTCACTGTGGGTGGGCTATTGGGTTTCAAAAGCCCACACCAGGCCCATTGTCTCTCTCTCTCTCCCTGTGTATCACGAGGTAAGATCTCAGTTGATGCTCTAGTGCCTTGCCTACCTACTGCCATGCTCCTAGCCATGGGGATCATGGGCTAACGTACTGAAATTGGATGCACACTCCCAGTTAATTGCTTTCTTCTTCTTGTTGTTGTTCTTCTCTGTTCTCTCTTTATTTATTTATTTATTTATTTTGTTTTGTTTTGCATGCAGTGATCTGTTTGCACGTGCCAGAAGAGGGCACCAGATCTCATAATAGATTGTTGGGAGCCCCCATGTGGTTGCTGGGGATTGAACTCAGGACCTCTGGAAGACCACCCTGTGCTCTTAAACTCTGAGCCATCTCTCCAGCTCCCAAATGCTTTCTTCTGTAAGTTGCCTTGATCATGGTGTCTCTTTCCAGCAATAGAAGAGGAACTAAGATAGTATGTCATCTTTAGTCTATAAAACAGTTCCTTTTTTTTTTTTTTAGAAATAATCTCAATAGGTTTTTTTGTTTTGTTTTTTAATTTGTTTCTTGGGTTTTGTTCTTTTGACAGTTATGAGTACCAAATTCGGGGTCCCCTGTATTGTGAGCAAGTGCTGTATGACAGAGCTACATGTGTAGCCATAAGAGAATACTTAATAACTTAAATATCTCAGCAACAACAACAAAAAAAGCCATAGCGAAATTGCAGTGACTTTCTCGGCTTCATTTCAAAACTTCCTATCTTGCTATTTATTTATTTACCTTAATTTTGAACCAATGGATGAAATGCAGTATGGATCATCATTTTGTTGTTTATCAGAAATGTAATTCTGAGTTCCTGTGTTTGTTTGTTAACGCTAGCAGCTGCAGATGAAGCTGAGGGTCAGAATTATATTTCAGTGAATCAAAGCTTCATGCACAGTTGGCTTCCTTCATAGTCTCTCACCATCTTAACTCATCCATCCATCTATCAAACTTTTACTTATGAATGCGCCAGCAGGCGACCTGGGTTATTTATACCAACCGAATTCCCAACTACTGTAGTTCTAGCATGGGATGGGGGAGGGTCTCAAACAGTAACAACAGCCATTTATACTACGCAGATATATAAAGTAAGGCTCAGAGATCACAGGCCGTCTTGGCTCTGGTGGGACAGCACATCACACTGCACTTATTAAAGTTAATATTTTAAAAAATATGTTAGAAAAATAGCTAATTTTCCCAAGTAAACTACCAAACCCAATTTAAGTAAAACAATCACGTTGCCCTTTTGAGGAGTTGATGTGTGCTAGGCTCTCTAGTCATATTGTCCTACTGCCGTCACAGCCACCCTATACATACCTTCTCCAGACACCCTATACATACCTTCTCCAGACACCCTATACATACCTTCTCCAGACACCCTATACATACCTTCTCCAGACACCCTATACATACCTTCTCCAGACAGGCTTCATGGCTCCATCCCTTCCTTCGACTGAAAGGTAGTGTTCGAGTTCTTGTTCACGACAGGCTCTTCAAAGCTGGGCATAAAGTGGTATACAAAACTGACTCAGGACCTTAAAATACAGTGAATACAGTTATTGATGAAGGGGTTGGCCAATCCCAAGTATGCTTTCATGAGACAAAAAAGCGAGGAGGGATTGACTGACCCGGTCAAAGAGGTCAAAGAAAGCTTTCCTGAGAATATAACAGGGATTGGAAAGATAAATAGGGGTTAAAAGACAAGAAAGTTTTTCCAGAGAAGCACATCAGAGAATATCATGTTCAAAGGCCCTGTTGCAAGACAGGGACACTTTTGAGCAACTCAGGCACGGGCTTCATGGCTTTGGGGGGAGAAAGCAGGAGTGTGTTGGGACCTGCTGCTGGCGAGGGAAAGCGCTGGGTGGTAGAGCCTGGAGGGTATGCTCAGAGTTTGGATCTCTATTGAGAGCAACAAGACACTCCAGTCTCAATAACTAAGGCAACAGAGGTTTGTAATCAAAGTACCCCATCAATTGACTCTAAAGCTGAATCTCTTGACTTCTCTAACTTTTAAAAATCTTTCAACACAAAACACCATATATGGGTTTTTGTTTTAAGTTTTGTGTTTTGTTTTTTGTTTGTTTGATCTGTTTTTGTTTTGTTTTTTTAGGGTGGGGTGAGAGGAGGATGTTACAAGTTACAATCAACAAATAATAATATACTTTCTAATTTTCCCATGAATGATTTTTTTTTCCATTGCTGGGGATTGAACATAGGGCCTCACACATGCTAGGCAAACCCTCTATAAACTATGTTCCTAGCCTGTCCATGGATATCTTCAACATCTTGGAGAATATAATGCAAATGTGTCTTTGCAATGAAACAACAAGAGAAGTTCAAGAGAAGTTCATGTCTCAAAATTAGTAATGCGTATTCACACAGAATGCAAACTGCAAAAACTGTCCACTACTTGGTGACTTCCCTCCTGCGACTCTCCTCTGTGTAGGGGGGGTAGAGGAGTCAAGACGGGGTTTCTGTGTGTAGCCCCTGGCTACGCTACAACTTGCTGTGTAGAACAGGACAGCCTCCTGTGCGCCGCCACACCCAGCCCGCTCTGCTTCTCTTACTTTCATCAGTTTATGTGACAAATACTACACAGCCTTGATTTTTGCCAGATACACGTTCCGTTCTGCAGCCCCGTGAGATCAGTAGTTAAAGGTTCCTGTCACCCTTTTGCACACACCAGCAAGCCTGCTTCATCACCTGAGTTAAGTCCCTGACCCAGAGATTGGAAGTCAAAAAGAAAGTCCTTTGCCCTCCACATGTGTGCTGTGGCATTCACACATCATTCCCCACTCCAATTATAGACAGACAGACAGATGGACGGACAGACAGATGGATAAATGTAACTTAAAAAATGTGCTGTCAATTCCTTTGCAAACAGCCTAGGTCGTAAACATGCCTGTGACCTTGTAAGTCTTGACGACCTTCATCTGAATGAATGTGTGATTATTTAGTACCAATGAAATAATTTCTTGTACCATTTCCACACTTATAAGCCATGAAGTTGACAAAACAGTTCTGTCTCTACTTGTCCAAGCTACAATTCTGCTCATGATACACTTCTCTCAATTAGGTTTTAAATTTAAAACTTAACTAAAATGCTAACTTCTTAATTTCAAGTTACTGCTTAGGACTGTGAAAATTTTTAATGTCCGATGTAGGCATTCTTTTAGCCAAATGCACTTTTCAAAATGAAAAATTCAACCAGGTATGATGGCATGTATGTGTCATTCTGGCACACTAGTAAGCAAACACAGGAGGATCACTTCAAGTTCACTGTATCCCTGATGAGTTCCAGGGCTACAGAGTGATTCCCAATCTTAAACATGTGTGTGCCCAGTGGATGTGGCTAAGGATGGTGGGGTGATAATGAAGGCAGAATGGAGAGAGGCAGGGTAAGCCCACCAAAGAAAAACAAACTTCCTGAATTCACGTTCACGTGCCTATATCTACCTATCATTAGGTTGTGTGCTAATTTCTTTATTCTCGGTAGTCCGTAGCATAAAATTTCCATAAAGTTATTTTAAACCAGGATCAAAAAAATATTAATTATTTTGCCTGACATGGTGGCACACGCCTTTAGTCCCAGCATTTGGGAGGCAGAGGCAAACAGAGTGCTGTGAGTTCAAGCCCAGCCTGGTCTACAAAGTCCAGGACATCCAGGACTACATAGAGAAACCCTGTCTCAAAAAGAAAAGAAAAGAAAAAGGAAGAAAGAAAATTTCAGGACAAGAGGTTGAGGACATTCTGTATTTCATAAAAAGACCACCTTAGAAAAGAGGGGAGGGGCCGGAGGAAGGAGAGGAGAGGGCAGAAGATGGGGAAAGGAAATCATGGCTTTCATCAAACTTGTTTCAGTCACTTTACACAAGACATAATATTTTCACAGTAGCAAAGTGACTTAAAGTCTCTCCTAAGAAAAGTCAGTTGAGTGTGATGAAGCAACATTGTAATACCAGCACTCAAGAGGCAGGGTAAGCCTGTTCTGCATAGTGAATTCCAGTTACATAATGAGACCTTGACTGGAGGTTTGACTCACTTGCTGAGTATAAACCTGAGGTGATGGCTTACCAGCACTCCAAGTGGACAGGCAGAGGATCAGATATTTAAGGTCATCCTCTGGCCCATGCTGCCTTGGGACAATTGAGATTCTCTCTAAAAACAGGAAGGAAAACGGGAAGGAAGAAGGGAAGGAGGAAGGGAGGGAGGGAGGAAGGAAGCAAGGAAGGAAAGAAGGAAGGAAGGAAGGAAGGAAGGGAAGAAGGAAGGAAAGAAGGAAGAGAAGAAGGAAGGAAGGAAGCCAAATACATGACTTTTAAAGATTTGTTTATTTTTTATTTTACGTGTATAATTTTGCCTGCAGTTATATATGTGCATCTCACATGGGCATCAGCTGGTACTCTCAGAGGCCAGCAGAGGGCATCAGATCTCCTGGAACTAGAGAATACAGGTAGTTGTGAATCTCTATGTGGGTGTTGGAAACCAAGCCCAGGACCTCTGTAGGAGCAGCAAGTGTTCTTAACGCTGAGCCATCTCTCCAGCCCCCAGGTACTTTGCTTCTACAAAATTAAAGACTTGAGCCGGGTGTGGTGCTGCACACCTGTAATCCTAGCACTCGGGGAGGCAGAGGCAGGCGGATATCTGAGTTTGAGGCCAGCCTGGTCTACAAAGCAAGTCCAGGACAGCCAAGGCTACACAGAGAAACCAAACCAAAACAAAACAAAACAAGCCAAACCAAAAGACTTGAAAAAAATTAACTTAGTTAAATTCTTTGCTTTAATTAATTGAAAATAGAACTGAAATATTTTCTTTTTAAAGAAACAGTAAAACAAAAACAAAAATCTGGTGTTCGGGGAAAACGAAAAAAAGAGCAAAACCTCCACAAAACTTAATGTACATTTAACCCACAGACCAGTGGTTCTCAACCTTCCCGATATTGCGACTGTTTAATACATGTCGTGGCATGTCCCCCAACCATAAAATCAATTGGTTGCTACTTCATAACTGTAGTTTTGTTACTGTTATGAATCATAATGTAAATAGCTGTGTTTTCCCATGGTCTTAGGCAGCCCTAGTGAAAAGGTCATTTGACCCCTCCCAGAGGGGTCACAACCCACAGGCTGAAAACTGCTTCTAAAGATGTATTAGTGTTAGAATCCAGGAAGCTTTCTGTTCAATTAAGGACTCCCCCCCCACCCCAAAAAAAGTTCAGGGTAGCCCTGATATAGACTGTGCAGATCTTTGGCATAGTCTGGCCTGGAAAGTGTATCTTTGAAAGCTGTTTAATATAACTCGACAATATTTCTTTTTTAAAAAAATTTTTTTAAAAGCTTTATTTATATATTATGTATACAATATTCTGTCCGTCTGTAGACCTGCCCTCTATAGATGGTCGTGAGCCATCATGTGGTTGCTAGGAATTGAACTCATGACCTCTGGAAGAACAGCCAGTGCTCTTAACCTCTGAGCCATCTTTCCAGACCAACTCGACAATATTTCAATGTCTTTGTAATTTTAAAACAATTTCTCCCCATGAGAACCCCCTAAATCTGTACACAGGCATGCTCCAGCCACCAAGCCTGATATAGTTAGACATACCCTCTGCACTGAGATCTGGAACTGGCTGTAGGTCTTAATATTTTTGGTGTCTGTACTAAAATAAGAACTGTGTGGAAAATTTTGGACCACATCTTCCCTAGAGAACAGTCTGAACTTCCTGTGCCCTTTAATCAAATGCCCACACAACAAAAAGTAGAAAGTTTAAACATCCGTGGATGTGGAAACCCATGCCTGCCTGCCTGTAATCCCTGCACTTGGGGTGCAGAGGCAGGAGGATTGCCCAGAGTTGCAGTCCAGACCTGGCTCCATAGTGAGACCTTGTATAAAAAATCAAACTAAACTATACCATGCATTCCGAAACCAAATCTGCCTAGCTCTAAATATTACTGGTGATATCCAAAGACTAGTATCCATTACTGAGTCTCATTTATATGAGGCTTTAGCATCTGTTTAAAAAAAAAAACCTTCTAGAACAAAGAAAACACATAGAAAAGTAAAAGTAAGGCGGAAAGCACAAAGGACTACAACTGTGTACATGCAATCCCACAAAGGAAGAAAGAAGCTTAATCTTTAGGCCAAAGAACAAACATATTGAAAAAGCAACTAGAAAAACTCATGAGGCCAGCAGTTGAATCTTTTTTCCCTAGTTACACTTGTTACAGAGTTTCAGCCACCTTCTGGATTTGCATCAACTGTAGTAATGATGTGCAAGCATCTAGCAGGGATATTCATTCATTAACCAGCACAAACCACAGGTGGATTCTAGCTATAGATGAGATCTCCAAAAAACAGCAGCCGGATGGTGCCTAAGGCTCAAGGTCACTTATCAAGACTACCCCTTTCACCCTAGTATAACCCTAGCTCCTAGCATGGAGTTTAGTTAGGGATAAAGGACATCTGCAAAGAAGGCTAGATCCCGAGATAAACTGCTTCCAGTCCTTCAAGCAATCTAGATAAGACATCAAGTGGTCTATTTTGAATTCCTTTGCTTCTTTATTGAAGCCACTCCCAATTCCCTTCCTGGAGGCAATATCAACAGAATGTGAGGAATCAAAGAAATTCAAAATGTAAAATGATAACAGTCAGGGCTGCCAAATCAAAAGGTCCCCACTGCAAATCCCTTTGCTGTAGGAAGGTCCCTGAAAAGGCCTTGCATAAATGAATTTTACAATCTCAGTTAGGCTGTAAAAAGAAATGGTGGCTGGGAGGTCCAAACTGTAACCCCCCAAAACAGTATGCATTGTTGTGTCCGGTGCTGTCTTTAAATATGAAGCAAAACAAAACAAAAACATCAAACCCCCAAACAATTCCTTCAGTAATAGAACAGAATTCTAAATACTTATTCTTTGTCTCAAAAGCAAACTGTGTGTTTGCAAGATTGAGAACCGTTTAAAGATGCCCTTTCCCGTTGCAAAGAAAACCAAACAGCTCTGTGCAGCTGGCAAGGACAGTGCTGAACAATACTCAGCACAGTTCTGCAGAAGTATGTCTACAGTGTCTTCTTCAGTACCTTCTACCACAGAGTGGAGGAGATAGAATTCACGAATGTTTCTATTCTGCCTCATTAAAAACTACGAATGAAGAAAACTATAGTTAAGAAATGAAGTAAAAATGAATGAATTCCGAAAATAAAGCCAGAGTCGAGAACCCGCTGGTATACAACAGATTCTACTCAAGCGCTGGCACTGAGATAGCGCATTACCTGAGGACTTCTGTCATCCTCGAGTTGGGTATCCAGCAGCATCCAGTCCCGTGGACTTGTTTTGGTTTTGTTTTACAGTGTTTGACAAGTGGTAAAATCTGTGCCTGTATCAGGGTTCTCTTTCTAGAACTTTCCAGAGCACGTCTGAAAGCCAGCTTTCTCTTGATGTTACCCCGACTCTCGTCCACGATTAACCCGTTTTAATTTGTGAGCATAACTAGTTTGGAGGCACATGACACACCTCACTGTGTGTACACCATCTGTGCACAAATACAATCCGTCTTTTCTATTTTAACAGTAGTCTTTGGAAGCACAATGTGGCAGCTTATACACTTCACTGGCTGAGAAACAATATTGCACTAAGAGAAAGACTGAAGAATAATTTAATAGAATCCAACAGATTCTTGCATTTACTTTGTTCTGGAGTTACAGGTAACATGTTTCCCTAAGCAGCAATGTGGGGATTCTGGGAGAGAAAAGAGTAGATTATTTCCTAAAATCCTTTCTAATTTATGAAAGATAAATATGAATCCGTAGATTCTTCCCCAAGCGTCCGGAAGTTTCTGATTTAAATTCTATTTTATGCTTTGATTCCTAATGAGCTGTTAGTAGAGCTCCTGCAGCGATGGAGGAAATGGCATGGGGCAAATGTGTCCCAAGAAGCAGCCACCGGGTGGAAGGGTGTGAGGGAGGAGGTGTCTCCCTTGCCGGCTCTGCTTCAGCTGCTTGCTGGTCACACACCAGCAGCTCCTTCCTGCCAGCCTCGAACAACCTGCCATTGACCTCCTAGCTCCTGGATTAAAAAACAAAACAAAACAAAAAACCTTGAGATTCTTCGGAATCGAACCAGCTCAGTCTCGAAGGAAACGTGGCTAAGGCGATGGCAAGAAATGCCACCTTACGTGACTTTTATACTATGCATCTTAAAACCCCGAAGCCAGCCAGACCCACTTAGAAAGACGCCCCTCCAGCCCGCGCTGACTCCTACAGAAGAAAGCAGCTGGAGCCCCGCGCCCGGCGCGCGCCCCCTGGCGGCTCCACGGGGAGGCGCAGCGGCGCCTGCGCTCGCCTGCTCGGGACTCCACGGATTCCGGCGGCGCGCGAGCCGCGGTGGCCGAAGAGGCCCAGCTGCCCTGCGCCCGAAGTCCCCGGGACGCAACAGATCCGGCCGATGGGGCGTCTCCCACCCTCAGCCGTGGGGTGCGGGGGACGTCACCCAGCGCCCGGAAATAAAGCCTGCCACTTCCCCTGCCACCTCTAGTTCCAAACCCCGGGCCGAGGAGAGAACCCGGGGAGGGCAGGGCGAGAGCGCGGGCCGGGCGGACGGCGGGCCGGGGACAGGCTGAGGGACGCGTCGCCAGCGGGCAGCGGGAGGCCGGGGTTTCGGGCGCTCCGTGACCTCGCCTGGCGCGGGGCCGCAGGTGCGGTGAGGGAGCTCTGACCTTACAGCAGGTACTTTGGCGTAAAAAGAAAAGCGTTCTGCACACTTTTCGGCTGGAGTTGTAACACCGGTGTGCGGCTACCTGGCGGGGACCCCGCTGGGTGCTTGCTTCCACGTGCAGGCACCTTGGCGCAGCCGCGGCCGCAGTGCGCGGACCACCGCCAGCCCGGACACGAACTTACAGGGGAGCGCTCCGGGTGACAAACAGGGCTATTTGGAAGATGACTGTGCCCTTTCACTTATGGTTTCGCGAAGGAGGAATTCTGCAGGGGAACAGGGAGCCTCCCTGCCCCCTCCCTATTTCGGAAGTCCGTGATGTCGCCCTGAGTAATCGCGTGGGGTATTACAGAATCAATTTAAAAGGCTTTTGCGTCGAGCAAAACAGTACCAAAAAAAAAAAAAAAGGTCTTCAAAAGGCCCCCATCTATAGATAATCCCTCTTAAAAATGAAATTCTAACAAACTACAAGTCTGCACAATCAAAAGCCAATCCCGGCCGGAGCAGAGGGGGACTTGAAACCCGAATCTACATTCCGTTCCAGCCGTACAAGGCTCGGGGGTGGGGGGAGGCGGACTGTGCTGGTGCCCGGTGTATAATCGGGTTAATCCAGTAGACAAAGAATAAACCAATAGCCCTCCCACCTCACTTCCCGCTCCCCTCTCCCTCCCCCCCTGCTCCCCCACCCCACCCTCTGCGCCCCCTGGGCACCGGTGTGTGTGGGGTGGGGACGGCGAGGGAGGAGAGGAAAGAGCCCGAAATGGATTCCAAACCCGAACCTAGAAGCTGCGACTCGCTTTTCACGCTCGCACCGCGCGGCCGGGTTCTAGTTTGCAACATCCCTTCTCCCCTTCCCGGCGGCGAGGGGGAAAGTTCCCCAAGCGAGCGCAGCGCACGGCCCGCGGGCTACGGGGGGCGGGGGGTGGGGTGGGGAATGGGGGGACCCCTTGAGGTCAGTGCTTCCTCGGAACTAGCTGAACTGAGCTCGCGGCGGCCAGCGCGGGCGCCCGGGCTTGCGGGAGCGGCTGGGGACGCGCGGTTGCCCTTTTGAATGCCTCCTGCGGCTCGGAGCGCCGGCGGGCGCCGGGGCGCGAGTGAATGTAGCCCCGCCGAGCCAATGAGCTGGGACCGGATGCGATATATCCTCTGGGACAACAACTGCTCTGTTCCGCCTCGGATCCACATGACGCCATTTACTGCTGCCGCGGCCGCCGCAGAGCTCCCTGCCTCCTCCGGAAAGGCGAGGGCGCAGGCCAGCGGCGCGCCCCCCCCCTCCTCCCTCCCGTCCTCCCGTCCCCGGCCGGGCCCCAGACCCTCCTCCTCCCCCTCCCCCTCCGCCGCCTCCTCCCCCTCCGCACCCCCGCCTCGGCCTCGCCGCCGCGCCTCCGCAACGCCCAGTCTGCACGGGCGAGAGCTGCGCGCCGCAGCGCCAGCGCAGGAGAGGGGCCGGCGGAGCGCGCAGCGTCCAGGCCCCCGCGCGCGCCCGGCCCGGCCCGCGGCCCCGCGCCAGCCTCCGCTCCCGAGCAGCCCCGGGACCCCCGGGACCTGGCGAGCTGGCCTCGGGTTCTTTGTAAGGCCGTGTTCGCCTCTCTTCCTCTTGTCGACCGGGCAGCAAAAAAAAAAAAAAAAAAAAAGAGAGAGAGAGAGACTCGCCAACGTCGGCTCTTCGGCCTCTTGTTCATTGAGAAAAAGAGAGAGAGGGAGAGAGAGGAAATACTCCGCGTGCGCTTCTGGAAGGGAGGTCATCTCTCCTAGCCCGGAACCCGGGAAGGTTCCAACGGTGGAGGACTGGGCTCCCAACTTTCCCCGTGGTTTTAATCCTCCCACCGATTACTTGGAAGTTGGACTGAAGCAGGAGTCTGGGAAGAAGGAGAAAGTTTGCATCGGGACTGGATTTATTTGCACACCGCAGGAAGAAGGGAATCCAAGGGAGAGGGGTTGGTGCAAAGCCGCGATCACGGTGAGGAGCGTTTGGCTTTTCCCCTGCTAGAGCCGCCGCCGACCGCGAGTGGGGTCCGGGCTCCTCCTCGCTCCGCTTGAACCCAGAGGCTTCCCGGGAGGATCGAGGAGCTGCCCCGCGGGCCGGGCTGCAGGGAGCGCCGGCGCAGTGTCCTCCGCCCCGCGACGCCGCGCTCTCCGAGGGGCTCGGGGCGGAGGACCGCTCCGCCGCCCGCTGCTCCGACCCCTGCCCGGGCGGCGACTCGGTCTCCGGGAGCCGCGGAGGGAGGGAAAGCAGAGTGTTTCCCAGGTCGCGCTTGCAGACCCTTGCATCGCTAACCTGTTCCTCCTCCCGGGGGAAGAGCTGCCCTGCTGCGGGGCTGGGGTCCTGGGTTTCTCCCCTCGCCGCCTCACCCGGGCAGAAGACCCGGCAGGCGAGCAGCGGGTAGGGTGCCGGGCGGAGGGAGTCCCCGCCTCTGCCCGGTGTGGACAGTCTAGTCCGGTGCGGGTGGGAGCGTCGCCCAGCCTGGCGCCGCGTCTCAGCGGTTCGGAAGTGCAGCTTTCTCTCTTTTTCCGTTCTTCGTGGTTGGCCTGGGTCACGCTTTTTTTTTTTTAAATATATATATGTATTTGGACGCTCGGGTTGACCTACCACAGGAAGCGTGTTATCAAGTGGTCGCAATCGTTTTCCATTACCTGAAAGTAGGTGGCAAAAAAAGAAAAAAGAAAAGGCTAGTTCCCCCCCCCCTCCCTCTTTTGTGTTACTGTTTTTTAAGATTTGGAGTCTTAACGCCTTTTTTACAAAGGGGTTTCTGTGTCGGTTTGCCCCACCCTAGTGCTGAAGTCCTTTCCCCCCTAATCCTTAGTCTGATCGCACACTGTTCTTAATGGGGGTTTCAAAGCACTCTCGAAGGGGGAGGGAGCCAGAGGGGGCCCTGTGAAGAAGGCGGCCAGAGATCGGTAGGAATCACTTGTTTGTTTTTTTTTTTTTGTTCTTCCTTCCAAAAGATGCTACTTTCCACGACAAGCAAACCCTCCCGGAAAGTTTCCAATCCCAGGGGTCGGAGCCCTGCACGCCTGGCGTGTGCAGTTGGGGCTCTGGATGAAGCTATTTTTCTTTCGTTTTAGGAAACATGTCTTTTTATTCCTGCTCTAAAGGGAGGTGGGCGTGCGTGGGGGTCGCAGGCTTCGGTCGCTGCACCGTGGGTTTGTCCTGGGAGTGTGGGTGCAGAGATCTGCGTGCAGGCTGTGCGTCCGGAGCCGGGCTCTCTTCCTCCGGGCGTCGGATTTGGAAACTTGTGGGGAGGGCGTCTCGAGGCCTTCGCAGGAGCACCTTGTGGTGACCTTGCGGCGGGGTGGGCGTGTTGGAGTGGCTCCCCCTCTTGGGGCTGGATGGCAGTTCTCTCGGGTAGGGGGGAATTTTAGCGGCGGGGGTGGAGGAGGAGGAAGCGTGCTGGTGCCTTTCACGACTCGTCCCCCTCGGAGGCGCCCGCGCCCCCTGCCTGCCTGAGCTTCTGTGGGTTGTGCACAGGAGGGGCCGAGCTGGCCCCCGGACAGCGTCAGTCCCCCGGGGTTCTGGCTGAGTCCCACCTGCTGGGGACTGTGTGGGGGCGCAGATAGAGCCGATAAGAGGGGTGAAAGCGAAGAACAGCCTTGTGTACCTTGCTATTGGAGGTGAGCAGATCCGGTTTCCAGCTCTGCCTGGTCCTGAATTAGGAGGCGGTCGTCACCTGCCTTGTTCGCTGTCCTTTTCCAAAAAGCAGGGGTTGGATTAAAAGCCCGTTTTTGCTTATTTTTGGGAGAGGGGATGGTACTTTTTAAACCGGAGAATGACTGTAATTTAAGTGATTACGTGACAAAATGGTAGGTTTCAACCGTGACACTTCAGATTTCTAAAACTTTTCCTGTTGCTGTTCTTTGCTTTGTGCTCTCGGGTGTTTTTCAAAACTAGAAAATACCTTTTTTGCATGCTCTTTATTCATAAAGCAAGAATGACTTGGGTTCAGAATCCAAAGCTAGACTCAGGCTTTAGGGCTCTAGAGTATTTGATTCACAAGTTTTGGAAAATGTGTTCTGGTTTTGTTCGTCTTAAGAGATTGTTCTCATGGAATAGCTAATGGGAATCGAAATGATTTGTTTTTAATTCTGTAGCTGTGTGCTAGTATATTTAATTAAAGTGCAGCCTTAATTGTTCTTGAAATGTACTTTTTTATGTCATGGTCATCCTGTGAGATTGGAAAAGGGTACTGATTAGACAACTTAAAGCGCAAATGTGATGTAAAAAGCTGCCTAAAACCTAGTGTTGTGGGTATTTATTAGTGTTGAATGTAAAAGTGATCGTGGCAAATTTAAACCGAGTTCAAAACCTGAAAGGTACACCTCTGAAAATGCTGGTGGCATGGTTTGTGCCCCAGCCTTTACTTCCAGTTTTTACACTGAAGCCGAGCCTTTCAAGTTGCTTATTTGAGTAAAGGAATCTTAACTTTAGAGACTCCATAGAGATTACTTTGAGTCCCCTGCACGTCGAGATTGCAGAACTGTCAATGTCTAGCCATAACTTTCACCTTTGAGTACATACCACCACGACCAGTGCATTTCCAGTGCCGTTTCTCCAGAGGCTGTGGGAAGTGAAGAGTCAACTCTGGTGGGTGGAGAGTGGGAAGTCTTCGAGTGTAAACCATTTTCTTTCCTCTTGGTTTCCCCAGGAGCTCAGATGTGTTCTAAGCCTGCTGGAGTGAACACACTTCCAAGACCTGATGGAGGCCAGAGCTCAGAGTGGCAGCGGGTCGCAGCAGCCTTTGCTGCAGGCACCCCGGGACAGTGGCAGGCAGCGTGGGGAGCCGGACCCCAGAGACGCCCTTACCCAGCAGGTACATGTCTTGTCCCTGGATCAGATCAGAGCCATCCGAAACACCAATGAGTACACAGAGGGGCCTACTGTGGTCCCGAGACCCGGGCTCAAGCCTGCTGCTCGATCCTCCACTCAGCACAAACATGAAAGACTCCACGGTCTGCCCGAGCACCGCCAGCCTCCCAGGCTCCAGCCCTCGCAGGTCCATTCTTCACGGGCCCCTCTGTCCAGGTCCATCAGCACCGTCAGCTCAGGGTCTCGGAGCAGCACAAGGACAAGTACCAGCAGCAGCTCCTCGGAACAGAGACTGTTAGGGCCATCCTTCTCCCCCGGGCCTGCTGCTGATGGGATAATCCGGATGCAGCCTAAATCCGAGCTCAAGCCAGGTGAGCTTAAGCCTCTGAGCAAGGACGATTTGGGCGTGCATGCGTACAGGTGTGAGGACTGTGGCAAGTGCAAGTGTAAGGAGTGCACCTACCCACGGCCCCTGCCGTCAGACTGGATCTGTGACAAGCAGTGCCTCTGCTCGGCCCAGAACGTGATTGACTATGGGACCTGTGTGTGCTGTGTGAAAGGTCTCTTCTATCACTGCTCTAATGACGACGAGGACAATTGTGCTGACAACCCGTGTTCCTGTAGCCAGTCTCACTGTTGTACTCGATGGTCCGCCATGGGTGTCATGTCTCTCATTTTGCCTTGTTTGTGGTGTTACCTTCCAGCCAAGGGTTGCCTTAAATTGTGCCAGGGGTGTTACGATCGCGTGAACAGGCCTGGGTGTCGCTGTAAAAACTCAAATACAGTTTGCTGCAAAGTTCCCACGGTGCCCCCCAGGAACTTTGAAAAGCCAACATAGCATTATTAATCAGGAATACCGCAGTAATAAGGCTTGTCTCCTACCCTCTTTTTTTTTTTTAACACACGTATGCAACCAACTAAACAGTTGTAATCTTGGCACTGTTAATAGAGGGTGAAGGGGATTTGTGGTTTGCAGTGAGATGCTTCTTTCTCCCCCCCCCCCAACCCCCATGTGCCATTTTAACTGATATGCTTGCTAGAATTCAGCTAATGGAGCTCCAAGGAAAGGCAACAGGAATTGATGGCCCACATATTGCATAAGCTAAAGCAAGAAACACTCCTAGGCAAAGTTTCTCATTTGTGAATAGTCCTTGCAAAGTTTGTAAATTAGCAAATGACTTCCCCCCTTCATTGTTTTCTCCAGAGATAATGTGCTATATTTTTGTATATACAATAATATTTGCAACTGTGAAAAACCAAGTTGTGCTATACTCCATGGCACAGTCACAAAATATTATACTAATATGTTGTACATTCGGAAGAATGTGAATCAATCAGTATGTTTTTAGATTGTATTTTGCCTTACAGGAAGCCTTTATTGTAAGACTCTGATTTCCCTTTGGACTTGATGTATATTGTACAGTTACAGTAAAATTCAACCTTTATTTTCTAATTTTTTCAACATATTGTTTAGTGTAAAGAATATTTATTTGAAGTTTTATTATTTTATAAAAAAGAATATTTATTTTAAGAGGCATCATAAATTTTGCCCCTTTTATGAGGACATGATGGTTGCTGCAAAAGAGGGGTTACAGATGCTATGTTCAATATAAAATAGAAAATATATTAACGTTTGAAATTAAACTGAGCTTGTTTTATCTTACTTTACCTGGTTTTATTTTATTTTTCTGTTTCTAATTCAAGAAGCCACATTTTGTCAAGGCATTCTAATCTGATAGTTTCATTTGTCTGGACAAGACTCTTTTCATGACAGCTGCTTTACAGTAGAGCAGGTTCAGTTGCTTTCAGAGATGACGGCCGCCTGTCAGGACAGAAGTCAAGAGAGCATTGGAGTTTGAGTTGCTCTAAGCTTACGAGACCATCCTTTGGCTCTGTCTGTCCCATTCTGCAGACCTCCTGGCTTTGGCTTGCCTTGGTTCTATGGGGTGATTCTGTTCTGTTATTCTGAGTTTGCTTATTTAAAAGATATTCCAAAAGAAATTAAGTTTAGAATTTTTTTTCCTAATATACAGTATTAAAAATGGATGTCAAGGATATTCAAAACTAGAGGAACAAGTTTGCTCAACAAACACGAAGTGCTGTTTGTATGTCAAATGTGGAACATATCTATGCCCAGGATCCTTATAACAAGGAAAATCTAAGATGTTTTCTTGACTTAGCTGGTCCCAGCTGTTTTTTCTAGTGTATATTTGGCTTAGACTCTGCATTCACCATCATACCATATTCTTTGTTGGAAAAAAAGCATAAACAAAAATGTGTTTTGATGCAGATATTTGGTAGGACTTTTCATGGTCAAGTAATTCAAATTCAAGTATGCCAGTCAGATCTCTGGTCTGAATCAAATGATGTAGAAAGTTACTTCATTTTACTCCCGTGGAAAGGATGCATGGGAAAACTGTTCAGAAATGTCCTGTGGGAACAAAGAGCCTCAAGCTGCTACAATCCCATCTTGGCAAATATTAGTCACTTTGTAGCTGATGATTTTTTTTTCCCAAAAGCATAACATTTTGCTGCCAAGAATCCCCGGAAGTCTAGGAAATTATTTACCTGCTATTATAGTTTAATCTCTTGTTTCCTGTTCTTGTGTGAAGAGGTCTTAGTGCAGGCTGTCTTCTGTTTTGTTTTGTTTTGTTTTGTTTTTAAATGGGCTTTCAAGGAACCCTATGGACCTTCTGAGGACCTTCAGTCCTCTGAACTTCCTCCAAACAACACAAGACTCAATTAATTTAGAGCTTGTTTACTTTCAGCTTCAACTCAGAGATACTGAATGTTCATGGAATGTTGGGTTTAATGTGCATTCTTAAATTTCTCACTGGTGATTTAAGGAAGAATCAAAGTTGGAAAATGAAGCAGGGTTTATTACTCATGGCAAACTTAAAAGATTTTGTAAAGCACGGTCATTCTGACTAGTTGCCATTGTTCATCACAGTGCTTTACACATGGATAGAGCTTTTTTGTAGGAGTGTAAAAATTGTGAAAGTCAAATTTTTCTTGGGACTGTGTAAGCAGTTTTCAGAGTAATCTGTACACAAATTGCAACAGATGCCATTGAGTGTTTAATGAAGTCAGATTAAAAACCTTCATAGTTACCAATCGGAATCTCTACTCTGGCCCACGGATTTACATTTGCCATCATTCCACGGCAAGTTATCTGCAGTCTGGGGCTGCTGACCTAGGGATTGTGTTATACTTTAGTGTTTTTAATGAGCTTGGATGTCAGGCATACTCACTGATTTGGATATCAAATGATGGTCAACTAATGTTAGAATAGAGGACTTGGTGTGTAACTATGTTAAGTGCTAGCGGAAATAATTTGTTTAAAACAGGGAAGTTGGATTCCTCAAGGAGTTTCTAACCTATTTAGTGTTGGATTTATCCATACCTGTATAAAATTCACTTTTAACATGAAAATTAAATGCTTATGAGTAGATACATTAAAAAGAGTTGGATTTCACACATTCCCTATGCTAAAAGTTAAATGTAATCACCTCACTTGGGAACAAATATGGAGGAATAATAATCTCAAAGTGTCAGTTTCTATTGAAAGTGGACAATGCTGGTAAAATACAGTGAGTTGATGAACCAATGACCACATTTTGATGTAATTGATTAGAAGTAATGATATAGACAAAAGTAACTGCTAAGTGTTGAGGTAGTTTTCAGAAACTTTCATTGTTAAATTTTTCTTAAACCTGTGCATACTCTGTATTTGAGATTCATTTATCTAAGACAATTTGATTGTTGTTACTTGAAACATTTGTGTATGTGTTTTGAGGGGGAGATTTGAAGGCCTTGCCAAATTTCTGCCATGTTGGAGCATGCTCTAGGGATGTCTGAAAGAAGAAAGCCAAACCCAGGGATGTAATTCCAACCGTTGGCATAACTTCTTTCTCAATCAAGTACATGTCTGTCCCAAGTACTTCTCAACTCCCGAACATCTTAGGTGTTGGTTATGTCAGAAAAACGGATTTGCTCATTGAACAGGGCCAAGTAGCCCACAGATTTGCTATTGTTTGTGAGCTTTTGCATGCATAATCAAAGTTTTACTGGATTTACAATTTCAGTTTAGGTTATCCACAAGTAGCCATTTTCCTTCCTCTCCTAACTGTACAAAAGGACCACAGCATGAGTGGACAGTCTCAGTTTGGGCCCTGATTAATTACATTCAACAGCAAAGAGCCATTTGTTTTGAATTGGAGATACAGCCCAAGGATAGAGTGCTTAGCATGCGTAAAGCCTGGGATACAATCGCTAGCACTTGCTTACACACACAAGAAAGCATGTTTTTATCATGAGGTTTTGGACTATTTTAGCAAAGAAATCTCAAGAGGTGTAGCTCAGTTAACAGAGTACTTGGTACCCTGCAAAGAGCCATGGATTCGATCTCTAGCACAACACAAATGAGGCAGGGAACTCCAAGCTTGTAATTCGGGCACTTCATAGTTTGTGACCAGAGGCTCAGCGGTTCAACGTGTGGCTACATACTCCGTTCAAAGCCCATCTAGCATACATGAAACCCCATGTCAATCCAAACTAATAGGAAAATCAGTAGCATGTTGTGTCAGTGTCTAAACTACTGATTGTATTCATTAAGACTGGCAGCATATTAATTTCTACTTTAAATTGGATGAATGCATTTTTCTCCTGAGAAAACCAGCTCAGTTTATAAAGGCCTACTTGATTTGGCTCAACACTGCTCTTCGTGGTAAAGATACAGATCAGAAGTTTTTAATCACTGTTCATCAAAAGGAAAGGCAATTAGATTGCTTTCATTCAGTACTATGAACTGGCTTAGATGTTGTGGGCTTGTTCCCTTCAGTTGAGGACCATGGGAATAGCACATATATTTCACCAATAGCACTATGTATCAGATCAGAATAACTAGTCATTAATCAGGAGTCCAAAAAGACCAAGAGGAATGAGGAGGTGGCTCAGTGAAGAAAGGGATCCACTCACGTGAGGACTGGGATTCAGATACCCAGAAGCCAAGCAAGGAAGGCATGGCCACTGCCTATAATCCCCAGACTGAGGGATGCGGAGATGGGCACCCCTAGGTCAATCTGGCCAACTACCATAAACTTAATCTGCAAGCTCTGGTTCAGTCTGTCTCAGTATATAAGGTGAAGGGTGATTAAGGAAGATACTCAACAGTCACCTCAGCCCTCACAGGTGCATGCATGGACACACGTGTACGCCAAACACACACACACATACCAGACCTACCATGGTGGCACATGGCTTTAATCTCAGAAGGAAAATTGCTGCTGTGAAGCTAGCCTAGGCTTCATAATGGGCTTGCCCTGTGTAGCGCAAGAAAAAGCAACAATGACAGAAAATACTGGAGATGGAATAGTACCTAAACATCTATGAGTGGGTAACAGATATTACATGTTTTTATTTAATACTGCTTTTTGATTGACTTACAATTATTTTTTTAAGTCTGTCTTGGTAACTCCTCTTTAAAAGTAAACGAAATCAGAATGGAGCTGTGGCCTCTGACTGGGCTGGACGGGGCCATTTATGGCTTTAGCATACCTACAGGGGTTTATTTCTCAAAACTGTTGCTAATACACGTAAGAACTGTGTGATTAGTAAAACTCTCAGCATGGAAGAAGGGCAAAGAACCCACATGGCAGCTCAATTTAAATTTTATTTATTCATCCATTCATGGAGGCATACCGCAAACTGGCCTCAGATTTTTAGGCTGGACTAACAGACTGCAGCCTGGTAAACTGGTTTCCAAATGCTTGCTGCATGGGAGTCACAGTGCTAGTTAACCTGATGCAAAGGAGCAGGGCCGGCAACTGCAGTGTAAGCCTTGTGCTCTGTTTATTCAGTGGGGTTTTTGTTTGTTTTGTTTTGTTGTGAACTTCATCTACAGCCCTGCTGTATTTATTCTTAATTCTCAAAGACAATTCACAAAAACCTTCTTTACAAATAAACAAATCAGCTCAGTCAGAAAAAATGTCTTGCAGGCACAAAGACCTGAGCTTGATCCCTAGAACCCAAATATGCTAGGCTTGGTGGTAGCATGCATTTAATCCAGTTTTTCAGAGCTTTTTAACAGCCAGCCTAGCCTACTGGCAAAATAAATAAATAAATAAAAATGGATGACGCCTAACAGATTAATGCCCAAGACTGTTCTCTGACCCTGACATGCACACACATACGTGGAGATGTGCTCTTGTGTACACATGTACATGTGTGCACATGAGCAAGCACACACACCAAAATACAGATTAAAAGACACTGGAAGAGACATAATTAAGTTGAAAAGACCCACCTCTTTTCTAGTTTTCGTTGAAATTTATCTCTTGCCAACAGCCCATTATCTTGTTTGCCGCTTAAATGAGGACAGAGGAAACATGAAAAAGAAATGAAGTGGCTGACCTTTGATGCAGTTCTACCTTAATGGAAAAAAATTAACAATAAAAAAAGTGTGGTTCTCAAAACCAGGTGCCCACCCCTAGGACCTAAGCAAAATGTTTTCTGGTTTTTAAATGTTTTGAGCTCCCGGTAACACCCGGCATACTGACTAATCCGTGGCTCTTGCCCTCCAGCAACCTTCTGCTAAACATATTCGTATCAATTCTCATCTCTCTAGATTCTTATTCTGTGGCCCTAGCTTGGCCTAACTCCAGCTTTGCTGATCCACTCTAAACAATAGGCACCTTTAATACTGGCTGCTGATGCTGAAAATGCTCTGAGATCCTGCTAGAAAGTCATCTTTCTACGTTCAGAACAGCATTTAAGGATGTAGCTCAACGACACACTGGCAAATGGCCTCACACCCATCAGGATATGGGCAGTACAAATCCGGCTCCATGGCAAGAAAAGGATGTGGTGTTGGGCGGGGATTTGGAAGTGAGGGGTGAATCTGGGAGGAGTTAGGTAGGAGTGGATCGTGACTGTGATAAAAAATACAATGTATCTGATTCTCAAAGAATTAAAAAGTTTAGAAAGAATGCCTGTCTAATAATGGTCACTCTGAATGTTACAAAGCTTGGGGACTTTGCGGGTTTGCATGCAGCCACCAGTAGTGCATACAGAGCCAGTATCTTCTCCAAAATAGTTTATGGCGAATTTCTCAACATGGGGGTCGAGACCCCCACAGGGGTGAAAGTATCCAAGACCATCAGAAAACGCAGATTCACAACAGTAGAGAAATTACTACTGTTAGGTAGTAACGAAAATAATTTTGTATTTGGAGTCACCACAACACAAGGGATTGTATTGAAAGGGTGGTAGCATTCATTACCAAGGCTGAAAACTGCCTTCAGGAGAGTAAGGCCCTGACTCCAGGAACATAATACAGCCACACTCTCAACATTTGAGTTTAGCTGAGCTGTCTTCGGGAGTCTGACTTACAAAGTTAGTATAAAGCCTAACTGGTTTCATTTTGTTGCACTCTGACTATTGAGCAAAACTTTAAAAACACTGAAAATAACCAGTTCTTTCACAAAGTACGATTTATTATTTATCATCTGTGAAGTCACGTGATGAGCCCAGTAGTAGGCCTGCTGAGTCTTTGCCCCGCCCTGTGAACAAGAGAACTAAGACTAGCAGAAGCAATGTAGTTCAGACAGAGAACACTTGTTGGCATATTGGAGGCCCTAGGTTGGGTCTCCAGAACTGTGGGGAAAAAAAAAAAAAAGCCTTCATGCTCAGGGTACAACTACTGGTCACTGACTTAAGTTCTTACTGCACATCTTATTGTTGGCTTTCAGTTGTAAATGATGTCACCACAAATGAGAGAGAAAAATGTTCACTGGCTTTTCAAAGCTGATAATCTAACACTTAGGTGGTAATCTTAAAAGAGAGCAGATCGCATTATCTGATTCCTTCGTTGGATCTCGAGCCCCTTCCCCTCAGGGTCCAGTTGGCAAGATCTTGAACATTTTGGACTTCATTACTGGCAGTAGGAAGGGGGAGGCCAGGGATGATACCACGCAGCCTAGGACCTCCCCCAATAACCAAGAATTTCCCAGCCCACTATGCCAGTAAGTCATGTTTAAGCAACCCTTCCTGCAACAGAGGAAGCTGAGAGGCCAGTGAAGACAATGCCGCCTGTCTTTCCTACACATGGCAAGGAAGGCAGCAGGTGAGTGAGAGTTCAAACACGGGGAAACGACTGTGATCTTAACTTTGGGATTTTCCTTCTAGTTGTATCTGGAATTCTTAAATGAAAAGTATTCGAAAAGTGTTTATGAAAGTCCAATCCTGAATCTGATTACTATAATTTACTGGTATGCCTGTGTGAGTGGTTTTTACTGGGTTTTGTTGTTTGATTGATTGATTGTTTGTTTGTTTGTTTGTTTTTGAAGACAGGGTTTCTCTGTGAAGCCCTGGCTGTCCTGGAACTCACTCTATGGAACTAAGCAATCCACCTGCTTCTGCCTCCTTGAGTGCTGGGATTAAAGGCATGTGCCACCACCGCCCGGATGTCCCTTATTTGATTTGTAAGCAGTATATCAGTATGTAAGCCTGGATGGCCTGTAACTCTATGTATGTAGAGACAAGGCTAGTCTCAAACCTGTACTGATGCTGTCTGCCTTCCAAGCTTAAGTTTACAGGCATGCACCACCTGGCTTCATATATACATTTCGTGGTTAAAAACACTTTAGTTTTATCTGAAATTGTTTTGAGAATTCTGTCAGTAAGAGGACTTTAGGAATTTATTTGTAGTCTCAGGAGGATGGGAGGAGATAGGTTTTATTGGCAATCATTTGTGGAAGCGGAGCCTCATACATACCACCTCTCCATAGACGCTTCATGAACACTTGATGAATGCATACAGTCGATAGAGAATGAAAGTGTACTGATGGTTTCTAAGAGTATGAATAATGACAATTGGCAAAATAGAAATAGCGGTTGTTAAAGAAATAACAATAGAGCTGGGGTGTTGTTCACATAGAAAGGATTATCCTATTCTAAGATCATTTATTTATTTATTTCTAAAGGTAGAGAGCATTTTACAATCAGTGGTGTTTTACAATTGCCACTGATTAGACAGTAGCCATAACATACTTGACATTGTCTGCTCTTCTTGAGCTGGATCACAGTTATTCATAATGTCCTACTTCAACTGAGCATATATGCAGTTTTGTATTTTAAATTTAACTGTCAGTATAAATGAAAAGACATTTATGCTAAAACCAAAAATATATTATTGGGTTTAAGTTTAATAGGAAAATTAGTTATTGGAGAAATTATTACAGTCCAGTTCTCTTTTAAACAAACAAACAAAACAACAACTGCTTTATAAGACCTAAGAAAATTCTGGCATGGCAGCACAAGGCTGTGATCCCAGAACTCAAGAGCCGAGGCAGGTGGATCTCTGTGAGTCGGAGACCAGCTTGGCCTACATAGCAAGTTCCAGGCCAGCCAGAGCTACACAGCGAGAACCAAACGATATTTTTTCACAACTTTATCAGCAATGCTTTTACTTTTCTCATGGTTCAAACATAATAGTGCAAATACTTGGAACTGAATCCTGGTCCTCCAGCAGAAGAGCGAGGGCTCTTAACTGGTCAGTTCTTTCCTAAGACCGTTGTTGTATTTTAGAGGTTCTAAAGGAAGAGTCATTTGGATAGTCAAAAGACATGAAATTTGCCCAGGAACTTGAAATGTAGATAGTGATATTGGGAAAGCCAAGTCAAGATTAAACAAAATCCTATTCAGGAGACTCAATTGACCAAGCCATCTGAGGTGCTCATTCATTTAAGGGATAAATGAAAAACGCTAGGAAGAAAGGCAGAGCCTCAGTGCCCAGAACTAAATAGCCCACACTTTATCATAACAACCAAAGTGATCTTCAGAAACTTATTTAATATATTCCTTCATCTCCAGAGCAGAGCTCCATTTCTGTCAAGAGTCTTGACAGACAGGATCTCCTCTACCCAACCTGTGTCCTCAGCATGTCTGCCTTTTGCCTCTCTTCCTGGTGTCAGCCAGTCTCTTTCTTTCCTATACCCATCTTTAATGAACGTTGTGCCTTTAGGTGGGGTGTCCCCCAACATTTTCCTCACCCATTTACCTGAAAGATGTTTATTTATCCTTTAAAATGGTCCCTGCAATGAAAAGCCTTTGCTCCCTGCCCCGTGTGTGTGTGTGTGTGTGTGTGTGTGCACGTCTGCCAGGAACTGAGCCCAGGGCCCTACATGCACTAGGCAAGCACTCTACAACTGAAATAACTTTACAGCCCCTTGAAAGTCCTTCTTAAACCTCTAGTATGAGGTCTCCCGATGGTCTGCAGTCACACTGCCCAGATGTTTTATGTCAAGGCGTGCATCTCACATCAGTTATTTGTGTGATTATTGTTTAGTGTCTTTTTCACCACTAGAACTTTTGTATTTGGTTTACATTCGGATTCTCTGGATTGTGCCCATCATCTGGCACAAAGCTGATGAATGAAGCCAATGAAAGTGAAGACATGCTGACAGCATCTAAGAAAGCAAGAATAAAAGAAGTGACTAGTTTAGAAAGCTCGACTGGTCATTTAACATGCCGATTTAGAATAGTACGGATTACTCATCTATCTTATCCGATTATAAGAGTTTTAAGGAAGGGATGAAGACTTCTTAATAGCTCAATGCCTGGCAAACATTAGATACTCCCTAAATGTCATTTAAACGAAGGGGGTATCATTGATCACAACACAGCCGTTATCTAGATTGGTCAACTCTGATTTCATATATATTCTTTTATCTTAGGTACCCATGACTCCTAATTTTTTTCCCTCTTAGGTTGACCGGGACTCTGTACCTGCCGGAAACATGAACTGCAGTGCCAGGAATGGTGGCTTATGCCTGTGATCACAAGCATTTGGGAGACAAGAAATTCATCAGTTCTAGGCCAGCATGGGTTAAATGGTCAGATCTGCCTCACGCAAACAAAGCAAATCAAGAACCTTCAAATAGACAAACAAAATCAAGAAATGTAGATTAGTGTTCCCTGCTGATAATAAATTAAACGACAGGATTAAAAGTTGTCTGAACATTTGGTGGCTGTGATATCCTCCTGAACTTCTTCCCTGCCAGAGAGCACTTATGTAGCCTGTAACACAGGTATCTTCAAGCACTAGGAAGATGGACACAAAGTTAAAAAAAAAATCTACTTATACATATAAAAGGGAGGGGAAAGAGGGAAACCTACCTTGAACCGGTCATGCTGGGTAGGACTCTTCTCCATTTCCCATGCACAATAGTCACCTGCAGCTGACATGCAGAGTTTGACCAGCCCGCCACAGCCTGGAGCTTGAGCAACAATGTATTTCAGTGAGAGAGGGAGAGAATGGTTTTATTTTCAGGAATTGGTTCATGTGATTACATATGGAGTCCAGCAGGTTCAAAATCTGCAGAGGGGATGGGATAGCTGGAGACCCAGGAAGAGCCAATATGCCCATTTAAGACTGAGAATTGCTATTTGCTCAGAGTAAGACAATCTTTATTTCTTTATAGCCTTTGATTAAATAGTACCCACATATAGTGTGCAATCAGCGTTATAGAAAATTTGCCAATTTAAATATTAATCTTACTTCATTCTTATAGAAACATCCAAAATGTTCTATGGGTGCAGTGACCCATTCCACTGGTCACATAAACTTAGCCAGCAGCTGGGGTTGGAGAGATGATGGCTCAGCAGTTAAGCACTCTTTCAGAGGACCGGGGTTCAATTCCCAGTACCCACATGGCAGCTCACAACTGTCTGTAACTCCAGCTCCAGGGGATTTCACACCCTCACATAGGTGCAGACAAAACACCAATGCATATGAAACAAAAATGAATAGATCATTTTTAAAAAATCAGCCAGCTGCAGCAGTAAGAACTAAAGCCATACAGTTCTTCGAATGGCTATGTTTTATTTGTCCCGTCTTTAGGGGTTTGTCAACGTATTATAAGTTAATTGGTGACAACTGTATGGGATTTCAAGAGTTGGGATATCAAATTTCCTTATTAAAAAGAAAGTCACAGTAAAGCTTATAGAATATATACTTCTATTATGAAAACTGATACTTTCATCAGTACATATGTTTCTATAACTTTATAAAAGAATAATTTCATTATCTTAAGCTACCTAGAAGAAGCTTTAATGGAAAAAACACACACAAAAAATAATTTTGATGCAATATAAATATCCAGAATCACTGCGTTTGTTAGCATAAAGATAGCATCTCTCAAAGGCGCCACCATTTCCTGGCTGAATGGCCTGTGGTATGATTACTTAACGTCTCTGGGCATCAATTTACTCTCACATAAAGAAGGGATTAACACTGCTCCCCCACTCCACCCCAACACCGTGGGTTGCTTCATAATTAAAGCTATGCTATATTGCCACTGTCTTCCTTTCATTGGTTCTTACAATTCCCTGAATCCTGCCTTCTGATACACGCCTCAGATTTGTGGCATAATAACACACCAGTAAAAAGCACAAAAAGGTGGAAACTGTCTTCAGCTGGTTTCTTTCCATTGTCAGATGGAGCAGGATAGAAGCAATACCATCTCAAACTAACTATTCATGATGGTGCTCTGTCTCTTTTGATTTTATGGTTTTTGTTACTGTTTTTTGTTTGTTTGTTTTTTGTTGGAAAAAAATGGGGGGGGGGGTTTCCCATGAGCTTCAGACCTGCTAATTGGAGTTCCATCTATGCAAATCTTAACTTCACATTTTGTGGATCATCCTATTGCTGAGAAAAGGAGTCCTTCACATATTGATCCCAATTTGACTGTGATCTTGTAGGCAGCCCGGATATTGATCCCAATTTGATTGTGATCTTGTAGGCAGCCCGGAGAGGTCTGTAGAGCAGATAATAACATTCCTGTTTTTCACAGTTGATGCAGGTGAGAGGATTTCTTCCAGTCACGCAGAAAGCAAAGGTCAATACCTTGCCTCAACCTCAGCCCTTTGCTTCCAAGTCCCATGCTTATGGCGCCATTGCTGCTGCTTCTCACCAATGCTTTCTAAGCACAGCATGTCTCCTGAAGGCTTCTGCACTGATGTCTGTGCTCCGGCAGCTTCACTCCTGGACAGCAAAGTATTCCCTGAGCGAGGATATTCCGCACTATCTGTGCAAACTCTGACGCTGCTTTCTTTTTTATCTTTTTTAATATTTTATTTATTATGTATACAATGTTCTGTCTGCATGTACACCTCATGTCAGAAGAAGGCACCAGATCTTATTGTGGATGGCTGTGAGCCACCATGTGGTTGCTGGGAATTGAACTCAGGACCTCTGGAAGAGCAGCCAGTGCTCTTAACCTCTGAGCCATCTTTCCAGCCCCCTGACGCTGCAGTCAGGGCAGGGATCAGTGAGTCTCTCATTACTACCAATGCTGTTCCTTCAACTGAAGCAAGTCTCATCCTAGCACCTCTCTGCAATTTTAGTTGCATAACAACATAGAATCTCCATAGTTTATAGATAAATTACTTAGGTTGGAAAAGTATTTAAAGAGAAAACCATGAAAACATATTTCCTGTGCCCCGAGTATGTTTCATTTTATTGAACCAGACCTAAGAAAGTACTTGTGGATTCTGATCTTAAAAATGATGGAATGTATACACAAAGGACCTGGTCAGACCTCTGCAGGCCCTGTCTGGTTGTGGAACCCTGCTTTTTTGTTGTTGTTGTTACAGGAGGAAGCTTCTTTGATGATGGCCAGGCAAGGCACTGATATATTATGACTTCCAGTTTAGTATTTTTTTTAATTTTTCTTTCATATATTACATCCTAACTGCAGTCTCCCCTTTCTCTCCTCCGCCCAGCACCCCTTCCCCATTCTCCAGATCCACCTCTCCTCCCAGTCCACCCAGGGACACCAATCAGATGTTTTCATGGGAGTCCTGAGCATATGAATGAGTGGGTCTCTGTTTCTTGTGCCTTTTCTTGGGCTCTCTTTCTACAGCTTCTTGGTTTTGTCCAATTCTAATGCATTTGTTTCTGTTTTATCATATTATATTATTATTCCAAAAATGATGTAATTATTTTCTACTGATTCTGGTTGGGCAGACTTAAAAAGAGAAAAAGAATTGTGAGTATAAAAGACACTGAACTAAATTTCGTATTGTATTGAAGTTTGATAGAACTGTATGTAAGGTTGCCTAAGTCTGAAGTTGTAATAGTGAGTACCTGAATACTAAGCTGGTTACTGCTAGGGGTTAGATTCGGCTTACGCTCCAAAGGCTCACGGGACAGAAGCTTACTTTTCAAGGTCAGGATATTGGAAGGTGGAAAGACTGCAAGAGTGGGAGGTAATTAGGTCCCTTGGGGCTCCAGTCAGGGCAGGGATCAGTGAGTCTCTCAAGGGAGTGGCCTGGGTCTCTCCAGACTGCACTGCTTTGCCCTGCGAGAGGGTTGCTTTCACCCAGGTTTGTGTACCTCAGTTTGCTACCCTGCTTTTCTCACCGTGTGGTCTTTTCCATGGTGCTATTCGCTAATATGGTCCTGCTACACGATTCCATCTGCTGTCATGCTACATAGCATCCAAAACTGTGGGTGGGTCAAAAGCCAGTTTCTTTTATAAAGTACCTTGTTTTAGGTATTGGCATAGCTATACAAAACAGACCATGGCATTAACTCCTTCGGTGTTCTTTTCTTCTATATAGGGGGAAAAAAATCTAACTTTTTGGTGTGGCAGACCTATTTTATTTTATCTTATTTTACTTTATTTACATGCTTTTATCTGCCTTGTATACTATTAAGCCCTATGATTCACATAATGAATGTACTTTTCTTGCAAAAAAGAACGTGCTTAAACTTCCAGGTTCAACAGATTTGCAGGTGACTGGGGTAGGTGTAATTATTATCTGCTTGTTTTCCCAGTCATCTGGCTTGCCACTCCAAAAAAGTCTCCTTTGAATTTATGTACGTATTTATTCTCTTTTTCCTTCCAAGGGAATTCTCATACACGTATTAAAATGATGAGGCACAGATTTTACTTGAAAGGCCGAACCTCTTGGTTACCTGCCTAAAGCCTTGGAATGAAGCCTAAACTTTAAGTAGCAAGTTAAAGAGTAAATAAATTCTGCTAATGGCTATTAGATTGCTAGCTGGGGAGATTAGTATAGGGAGTGATTCTAATTAAATAGAGAACAGTGGAGAGAGCCGGAACGTTTCAAGAATAGATTTGTGTCTCCCATGCCTCATTAGGAATATAAAATCAGCTTCTATTGTGGGAATGACAACCTTTCAAAACACGGCTCTTTTGCCATACAGAGCTGTATAACCTCCATTTTCAAATTTTGAATTTCTTTTTTTAGTAGCAAAAGGTACTCTTATAGCCCTAATCCAATTAAAGCCATGCTAAATCACCATGTTCTATTTTAAGTTAACAATAATTTATCTCTTGTTTAGACACACAGAAAGGCTGATCTCAGCCCTTGTTATAGAATCACAGAATTCAAATCCCTGCCACCCAGTGCTTCTTAGATGAGCCTCAGAAGAGCTGGGAGTGGGCTCTCTTTCCTCTTCTTTTATGCAGAGTTTGCCCACCCTGCAGCCTGACAGCCATCACTCAAAAGCAGAGAAGAAAATTGGGGTAGAGATGCTAAGTAACGGACTTAGCTTACAAAAGGTCACTCTCACCAAGTTAGCGTTTAATTGCACAGTTCATTGAATTATAAGGAGAAAAGGGTGACCTTGTTATAGGCGTGTTCCCAGGCAGCACGTGTACTTCTCACAAGGGATCTGCATAAGCAAATGATGCTCAGAGCATGTGTGACAACATGGCAGTGTGATTAGTTCTTATTCCTTGTGGAGAAACTGGAGAGGAGTAACTCAGTGAAGAGAGGTGTTTTGTTTGTTTTTGTCTGCTATTTTGTAAGAAGGGCAACAAAAGAATTTTTAAGTAAACTAAATGTTAACCTCCACCTCCCGAGAAATAGATAGATAGACAGACAGACAGACAGACAGACAGACAGATAGATTTCAGAAGGCAGAGGTAAATTTTAACATTTAGAGTACGGCAAAATCCTTTTTTGCCCTTGATACATAATATATAATACATAATACATTATATTTATGTTTTTTTTCAGCTAACTGCCTGAAATCTTCACTATTCTTTGTTCTACAAATATAAAATCACAAGATATTTAATGTAAGAAAAAAAAAAGTCTATCCGTTGTTTATGTTGTACAACTATGGCTGAAAAAACTAAGACAGGGAAAAATAATTTAAAAGTGAAATAAATTTCTGGGACAAACAGGAAATGCCCCTGCAGGAAGGAGTCATGTTGCTTCGAACATGATGACCAGGTGAGAGCCGATGGTGTACTTTTCCCTGTCCTTAAGAAGGTAGCTAGGAAGCACAGATGCCCACTTCCCTCCATCTCTTCACTGTTCCTCTCCAGTTCCTCCACGGGGAATAAGAACCAATCACGTTGCTGCGTTGTCACACATGCTCTGCGCATCATTTGCGAACATACTTCTGTTGCGAGAAATGCTCGCGCTCCGTGGGAGCCCTCCTTATAACAAGAACACCTCTGAGTCATTTCATTTATTGGTACATTTGTTTGTTTTACTGAGGGAGTAATTTCCTACAAAAATAAACCATCCGGTATATTTATTTATTGTACTTACTGATGCAGTGTTCTAGACAGCACACAAGCCCTGAAGGGGCTGACGCTCTCGCTGGAGCACTGCTCTGCCTCTCGAAACCTGACTCACCTCAGGTCAATGTCATGGCCTCTCAGAGCTTTGCTTGCCGCTCCGACTGAAGTTTTAAAGCTGACCTAACCCCAGACTCACAGCTGAACAACGACTGAAATACTTAATTATTATGATGTAAGTCCAGGTAAGCAGTGAGCAAATGAAATACCTGTAGTTGAAAAAGGAGAACAAAGGAGAGTTTGAGAAAAAAAATCAGGGGCTTCGAGCTTGGAAAGTTTATGGGAAATGTGGATCCGTTCATTATCATTAGCAATGTGAAACACATCTAAAAGACTGTTTTATGGGGGCTCGCCCTTCCCCCTAGACTTAGAAATATTTAACTATCAATATGAATTGAACCTGGAATCAGATTTTTAAATCATTGCACCAGAAAACGTCAGATTAGAATTAAAATTAACTCTATCCATTGGTATTATCTATAGGAAGAACAGATTTAACTCAGGAATAACAGTGTACCTGTAATCCAGCATTCCAAAAGCTGAGTTAAGAGAGTCGTGATTTTAAGGGCTGCCTGGACTACACAGTGAGAGTGTCTCAAAAGAAAAGTGGGGGGGGCGACCATATTTGTTTTGTAGTATTAATTAATAACATAATCAAGAATTATTCTTAATTATATCCCATTCTATTTTCATTTTTTATATTGCCATATCTATTGTAGGGACAATATGTTAATGTAACAGCATTTGCACATTTATAATTTACGACATACTACACTCTAAACTTGCAATGACAGATTCGTAAACAAATACATTTAATTATCACTAGGTTAGAGGAAAAGTTAGAACATGACTGGAGGAGGCATTACTGCAAATGAGGTGCTGGAAACCTACACTGGGTTTCTTCTCCTGAGCACTGTGGGTGATAATACCTAACTAATGTGATATTTGTAAAATGTGTGTGTGTGTGTGTGTACGCATGCTTGCACAAGTAGTAGAAGACAGCTGCAGAAGTTGGACCTCTCCTGCCAACTTGTGAATCCTGGAGATTGAACTCGGGTGGAAGCTTGAGGCTTTCACCTGCTGAGCCGTCTGTCTCACTGCCCCCGGTCTGCCTGGTTTCATTCATCTGTTCATTGTTCCTGTCACTGCAATTCCCACACTTTGCTCCAGTAGTTTTCTGTAATAGTGTCTGTGCACATTTGAGCAATGCTACACTATCTTTTCTTGAGGAGTTGCAAAATTAAGTGCTGTCCCAAGAGTTTTGAGGCTTCTCAAAGTAAAGGAACTTGCTCAACTTTCCTTAATTTCTTCTTAATACACTTGACCCCAGCCATCATTTTGAGTTTACAAATTATCTAATTTAATTTAAATAACTGTAACAACCCCATTAAACATCAGCAAAAAAAAAAAAAATTTTTAATTAAAACGATTTTCACCAACCCCTGCCCAATCAGGAAAATTGGCCTTGAACTGGAGTGAGGGCACTGGGTTTTCTTCCCAAAGAGCTGAGTTCTCTTCACAGCACCTATCTGATGACTCAAAGCTGTCTATAATGCCAGTTCCAGGGGATCGCATACCCTCTTCTGACCTCCAAGGACGTTGCACACATATGGTACACAGACATACATGCAGGCAGAACACTGTACATATTAACAGGAAGAAACCTTATTTTTTTTTAAATGTCTTTAATGTCTATTTTATTGGTAGCTTGATTCAAATAGTCTATTGCTAAATGTTTGCGTTCAAAGTTGTTTATTTGTTTGTTCTAAGGCTTTATATTAGATACATAGTTTAAAATATTAGGAGTTTTTAAAATACATTTTGAAAATTGTGGCTTTTCTACAGTACTATGCCAAAATTTTTTGTCTGGTAGTTTCTTTTTCTCTTTTCTTTCTTTTATTCTTTTTAAAGGCAGGGTCTTACTATATAGTCCAGGTTCTCCTGAAACTCAGAGATTCACCTGCCTCTGCATCCTCAATGCTGGGATAAAAGTCATGCATTGCCATGTCTCACTTTGATAGTTTCCTAAGGTATAATATGGAACCCAAAATCTTACAAACTTTTCATATTTTCTTTCAATAAAATTTATTTTAACGGGAATGTTATATTTTCTCTGAAGAATGTAAAATATTTCAAAACATAGTGAGGTATCTTTGTGATAAAATTTATCTGCATTAGTAAAATTCTTCTGCCTATAAATGATGATCAAAGTCAGAGTTGGGTGATGGAAATCCTGTGGTTTAGGTTCCTGCAGAAAGAAAATCCTGTGCTTAATAAGGAAATTTTGAGATGAGTCTCGGCATCTCTCCTTATTGATCTCATATACTGTTTGTTATAGAAGATACCAACACATTTCAAACTGGGGCATAGTAACTTTTTAAAAAGTGGAAGAAAGGCAGATATGGAGGCATGAGGATGTGATAAGGTGTTCTTATCCCCTTGGACTCAACTTCTTAGACTATTAACATAAATGTTAACATTCCTTGATCTGCCTTTTATTGAGCATGGATCAAATATGAACACAGCTGTGCACATATTTAATGACAGATTTTCCAGGGTAAATCTGCAAAGTACTTCATGTTCAACATTGGTGCCTCACTCCAACAATGGCACATGGGTTCCCCACTGTCTATCTCATGAGAAAGCCTTTTCACTGACCTATAAAACTTTTCTAAACAATTGCCAACATTTTTTTAGGACAGCTTTTAACCCTTCTTGCAAAGAGCAAAAGACATGGAGGAACTTTCAACATTCTGATTTAAAGCATTATTTGAATCTTTCTGGTTGTTTGTCTGTTTGTTTTTACAACCAAAAGAATTTCATCATTAATGTTTCTTGGAAAAACTGTTTAATAAATCAGAAGCAAAGTTTAGTTGAAGAGCATGGTTAAGCATTTTTGAAAAGGCTCACTACTCTAGTGAGCAGAACTATTTCCAAGAATAACAATTCTTCAATTTTTTTTTTTTAGTTTTTGCCTTTAAAAAAACAAGAGCATAAAATGTGTCTCACAAATCACTGAGATGTGTAACTAAAGGAAGCTTCAGAAATTCCTATGGAAGAAAAATACCATCTTTAAATTTATCTACTTGTAAGAACAAACATATCATATCTGAAACGCAAATAATTATAAAGTCACAACTAATTTCTTCCTCCATGTTAAGTTTTTGAACAATTTCCAAGTTTTTCTCATTGTAAATACCTATAACTTAAGACTTCTCTTTAATTTACAGGATGAGGAAAGGTACTTTTTTCCTTTTGAAAAGCTGTCATAACTAGTTTATATAAATTTGTTCAAGTTAGAAGCCAGAGTTTTCATAATTAGATGATTAATGAGTGTTTCTTTAGCTTACAGGTCAGATAGGGGTCTGAGTTAGAGATTTCCTAGGGTTTGTGAGAAAGAAACCATACCCCTACCCCATCTCCATCTCCTAGGCTAGATGTAGACATTGCTCCTCAGCTCCCTAACATGGCGGTCATTTGGAGACCTGACCTGGAAAAGGACGGAGCCTCTCCCTTTTCCACAGAGAGCTTCTGAAAGCTTTCTCCCTCAAACTCACAACTGCTATTTGAAACTTGGCTGCACAGAATTCTCCCCAAGGAGTACATGTGTTCCATTAGCTGACCTCTTGAAACACAACTGCCCATCACTCCTTCCCTCTCCATAACTTCCTGGAGCAACACTACTCAGCTGTTATTCAAACTCTTCTCAGCTTGGAATTTCATCTTACTACTCTTCCCAGATGTGTACATTTAAACTCCTCTGTAAAGCTGGCTTTCTGGGAGAGACCTTCCCTAGTTGCCTCAGCCTGGCTGCTGCAGCTGGCCTCCCTAGCTGCTCACAGTGCCAGCTTACCTTTGCTACACATTAGATTTTTCCCAGAATTCCAGCATCCATTTATCATTCTGTGTGTGTGTGTCTCTATCTCTCTCTCATTCTTTTTGTGTTTTGCCATACTGTGATTGAACTGACAGCCTTACCCAGACAATACATACAAGGCAAACATTCTGTCCCTAAGCTGAAACGACACTCATTACGTGTCTCAAAAAAAAAAAAATCTGATCTTCATTAGTATATATTAATGACATTTTGGACATGTACGTAATGTGTTTCCATCATGCCCCCCGCTCCTGTCATCCTCACTTGTCTCCTTCCACGGATCCCTTTCCTCTTTTAATTGATCCCATTCTACTCTGCAGTTCTCCTCCCCCTCCCCACCTTCTTTCTTTAAACTAGAGTTTTATTGGGGTTGCTCCCAGAGCATGGGGAGGGGTTATCTACAGGAACATGGCTTCTTTACTGGTGGCCACACTTTTGAAGAAGGCTCCTTCCTCCAGCAAGCATTAACCGCCTGCAATCCTCAAGGAGGGATGGTCTTGACGGCACTGCCTCTCTCCCTGGCAAGATGCTTAGCGGTTCAGTATTACACAGGTTAGCACAGTTCTAGCCTATTTTTTCTTTTTTCTTAACCTTACGTTATGTATTTATTTAGATTTGTTTCTTTTTATTTTGCGTGTATGACTGTTCGGTCTGCAAGTATGTGTGTGCACCTCCTGGCGCCCACAGAAGACAGAAGATACCAGACATTGTGGAACTGGAATTACAGATAGTGATGAGTGATGACATAGCTACTGGGAATCAAATCCACGTCCTCTGAAGGAGCAGCAAGCTCTGCCGTCACTCCAGCCCTGCACTTCTTTGCTTGGCCTCTCCATATCCTTCCTCTATATAGGGTCACCTCCAGATACGGTTCTGCAGATCGCTGAAATGAAACTAACTACAAAACACATAGTTTCAGTTCCAACCACACCTCTGAATGTCCAACTAAAATCTTAACTGGTTTTGCCTGAACTCTTGTTATTATTTAAATTGATCATCTATTTTCTTAATTTGAGCTATGTTGATTTCTTTACCCATGTACTTTTTTTTTTAACTCTGATATGTACTTTATTTATTACAGATCCTATCAGGTTGTGGGTGTTGCTCAGTTGTAGGTAGAACATGAGTTTGACATGTACAAAGCTCTGAATTTAATCCACAGCAACTACGTTTACCTTAAAAGAAGAAAATAAAAGAACAAATCCAGGGGCTAGAGAGGTGGCTCTGTGCCTAAGAGCACTGGCTGCTCTTGCGAGGGTCTCCAGCTGACTCGCCAGTGCCTGGAAGTCATCTCTAACTCCAGTTCCAGGCTATCTGCTACCTTCTTCTGACCACTGAAGGCAGCCCACGCATGCAGTGAACACACACACATGCCAGTAAGACACAGCCACGAGGAACAAAAAATAATATACAAGGGAAAGAGAAATACTACAGTGTACCTAATATTGTATATCCAAGCTTCCCCTAACTCTGTTAGGAACTCTTCAGGATCAACTGTGTAAGAAATAGATGGGATCTTAGCAACCGTGTTTACTTTTACTCCTTTCATATCTTGACTTTGATTGGTACTATTACCAAACAAATCTTCTCAAGCAGATTGCTAATCTATGCATGGCAAAGATGTCATTTTGTTTGTTATTTCTCAGTGGTCCTATTGTAATATTTTGTCTGTAGTAAGGGCTCTATGTAACTGGGCTGATGACTTAGTAGTAAACTCATGTAGTTTCCTTTTTTGATACTTTGAATATAGCAGATTATCCAAGATTAAAAACTAAAAATTAGGTGTGTGTGTGTGTGTGTGTGTGTGTTCGTGCGCACGCGCTCACCTGTCTGTCTGTCTGTGTGTTCACCCATACAGGCACACCTGGAGGCTGGCTACTGCTGTTAAGATGTCTTCCTTAAGCACATGCCTATAATCCCAGCACTCAGGGAGGCAGAGGCAGGCAGATCTCTGTGAGTTCAAGGCCAGCCTGGTCTTTAAAAGAAAAAAGGCGTCTTTCTTAGTCCCTACTACAACTTAGTTTTTGAGACAGAGTCTCTTCTTAAAACTGGAATTTAAAGTTTCAGCAGGACTGGCCTGGCAGGATAGGATCCATCCTTCTCCTCTACCCCGGGGGGCTGGGGCCATATCCATGTACCACCAGCTAATCGTCAAAGGCCATGCTGAGGATCAGAATTCGGGTCCTCACACCTGCACAGCAAGCTCTTCACCCGCTGAGCCATATTTTCAGCCTTTTGTCCAGTATTTAAACAGACACACAGACACACTGAACGCATCAGCCAGGAAGAGGATAAAGGAAATAAGTGAGGGACCTCTTTTAGTATTCTTTTGATGTAAAGCATAAGAGACATCAAAGCCCACTCTGGCGTAGTCAGAGGAATCATTTCCTTCTTGATCAGAGTTCAGTGTATCTAACACATATAATTGAGCCAGCGGAAAGGATAGACTATAATCCCTTCCCTCAGAAATATTCCTTCAAGGACCTCAGCAGTCTTTTTTAATGCATGATGGATTTTGGAGTGGCTTCATTTACTTTTATTTAAGCATAAGAGAAAGACAGTGATGTTACTTTCAGGTAACTTCTTTTTCTGAGTCAGAGTTGTTTATTAGTGCTTCAGCACAAGTGAGCGAGCTCAGCAGGCAAAACGCTGGCTGTGCAAGTCTGATGACCTATCTGCAGAAACCACGGAGAGGTGGACGGAGAGGACCACATCAACACAGCTGTTCTCTCACCCCCACACACAGACACACTCACACACTCATGCATTCAAACATACATACATTATTCTTTTTTAAAATCTGAAAATACAGCCTTTCCTAAGAAAATAGAATCAAGGTTTATTCAGGAGAGCTGAAATCATGGCTCCGTGGCTAAGAACCCTGCTGATATTTCTGAGGACCTGAGTTTGGTTCCCAGCATGCACCTCAGAGGACACAGAACCTTTTGTAACTTCAGCTCTAGCAGATATGAAGAAGCCCTCTTCTGGCTCCTTTGGATACCTACATTTTCATGCACGTTACCCTCCCTTCTCTCTTCTCATCCACATATACATAAAAAAGGATTCTTAAAGGCGTGGTGACATACATAAATGTATGATCATAGAACAACTGAAAAAAATGTCAAAGATCTGCATCTGAGAGAATTCAGCTGTTGATATACTTGAGATATTTTAAATATGAAAGTCACAGAAAAATCATAAGTGTTATGTTTTTTAAACTATTTCAGAGATAGGATGTGAATCTACTGCTAGGCCTACTGCTAATAGGGGCCTAGGAGAGAAAGAAAAGAACCACACTTATTGTGTCCTCAGGAAACACAACTTTAGGGTAAGGATAGATTTTTAGGACATGTCATGGCTGAGTGTGAGGGATCCCCAAGGGCAGATGAAGTAGTTCTGGGAAATGAGGTGTGGGAAGAGATGGGATTGTAAAAGGTTCTCACGTATTTATTTGAGAATTCGAATCTGAAAAATAAGGAAGATGGAAATTGCAAACATCTTGTGGTTAAGGCCAGAACAAAGACTAAGAGCAGCCTGATCACATTCTTCCCTAGACCCTGAAGCGGTTGTGTTTAGACTGAATGTCAACAGGGCCTTCCTCAGAAAACACCGGGCCCCGGAATGTTCCTTATTACCTTTTTTTTCTTATAGATCTGTCTAAACGAGGCTGGAAGGCCAGCAACGCAGTATCATGCTTAGATCATATACACCCCCTCTTGAGTGCTGCCAATGGCATACTTACGAAGAACTGTCCTAAGGATTCTATCCAATGTACTTTCCTAAGAAAAACTGATAGGGAAGACAAGGTAGTATTGTGGGGAGTATTGAACTCTAAAGGCTAAAATGCCTCTCCACAGGGCACAGGAGAGTTGCTTTTTGCAAACTAATAACTCTGGGTGGTGAGAGTCAGTGGCATTTCAGGTGAGAATTGTGTCTAGGAGAAGGGGAGGATCAAAACCTGAATTTCGGGGAGCCACAAGTGTTAGAGAAAAAGAAATGACTTTGGGATGAGCTCATGTGACTTGCTGAGCCTTTGATCATCCATGAAGAACAAAGCAAATAAAACAAACCACATTTCAGGGTAGATAGTAACAGCAGTCAGGAAACCAGGAAATGCAAGATGCCTGGTGGGTTTGGACAGAGAAGTTCATTTACGTTTCATACGGTTTTCAACATGTTAGGCTTGACACATATGTGTGACAGCCAGGTAGAGTCAGGATCCAGATGTGAAGGACGTTCCTCTATGTGTGTGCCTGCAGCAAAGCAGACGTGGGTATTCGGAAGGGAGATGCAGTAACCGTAGCGAGCTTCTTACACTAATTTACCCATGTCTTTCAAGTTTTCACTCAGCTGGGAGCCTTTTCTCTTCAGAACCCAATTTATTATCTCACTGATACCCAGTCTGAGCTCTTCAACTCAAGCCATCCTCCTTGTGAATAACCCACTACAAAATAAGCAAATTCTGCTAAGTTAAGGGAGACAGTTCAGTCTCCATGGATGGAGTAGCTGCTACAAACATGGCAGTAGTGCTGCTCTCCCTTCGCAAAAAGGATCCCACTGAATTCTCACAGTGGCCAGCTATAATGATCATACATCTACAGCCAAGGTATTTCCCTCCTACTGCCTCTATGTTTGCTGTAATTTTATAGGTGTCTTACTTTTGTTTGTTTTGGTTTTGGTTTGGTTTTTTTCAGACAGAGGCTTCTCTGTGTGGCCCTGGCTCTCCCAGTACTCACTCTGTAGATTAGGCCAGCATTGAACTCAGAGATCAGTCTGCCTCTGGCTCTCAAGTGCTGACATTAAAGGTGCGAGCTACTATGGCTGGTTGTTGTTAAGGCAAATGTTGTTAATAATAATAATAATAATAATAATAAAGAATAAAACAAAGGATAACTTTTCTCATGTTATCATGGAGAGAAGACTTTAATGAACAGTCTCAGGGGTTCTTTGAACAAGAGAACATTCAGAGAAATTGTCTGTCTGCTGATATTAATGATTGCCTCCTCCGGGAACATGATTGTTGATTGATTTCAGGGTACAAACTTGTTTATATTACTTGTGTGACAAATCAAACCTGGTACATGTTAGATAAAAACTATTCTGTCACAGATTAGGAGCACAAAAGTAGGTTATGATGCTCCTAAGTCAGTAAGGAATTCTATGTTCACGAATATTCTAAACAATACAACTGAAACCACTTGTCCTTAAAAAATAGTGTCTAACTAGAGAAATAAGAAAAAGGCATTCAAGACTATGTGTTGAGTAAAGTTAGAAGCAACTCATAAAAAAAAAAAGCAAAGACCTCACACTGTGGCCTTCCTCCTCAATGGAAATACTATAATGCCATATACAGGTAAACATCTGCTATACAGTCAGGCACAGTGGTGCACACCTCTAGTTCCAGCACTCAAGGAGGCAGAGGCAGGCAGATTTCTATGAGTTCAAGGACAGCCTGGTCTAAAAGCCAGTCCAGGAAAGCCAAAGATACACAGAAAAACCCTGTGTATTTTGTCAAAAACAAAATACCACATCTGCTATACATACAGCTGCTAATATCTTTCAAATCTTGCCCATCTCCTCAGTCTCTGAATCTTAATACCATCAGGCAAGTGACAATCTTGGAGGTTTTAGAACTTACTTCCCACACATCCTTTCTCTGCTTTAATATTGTCATGTTTTCTTCAGCAACTACAATTTGTCCAAGCTAGTTGTGCCAAAAACTTAAAGAGAAGGAAGGCTGAAGGGTAAATGGAAGGTAGGTCTTTGGTTTTTCTAAATTAGAAAAGCAGTTTTTTGGCCCACCTGCCTTCCCAGCTTTGGGGTAGTAGTCTTGCTGTGTTGCCCAAAATGGTCTCCAATCCTGGGTTCAAATGACCCATCTATCTCAGCCTTCGGAGATACAAGAACAGCAGGCTAGAAACTGAACTCTTATTACAAAAAGAAAGGAAAAAAGCTGTGAGTCTTAACATCTGCTGTGATTCCCTGCTGGGTGGAGTCTTTCAAAGGACATCTATGGTAGACTCCCATCCTGTTTTTTCTCTTCACCTGATTCTGATGTCTATTCTATTTGCTCATCTGAATGAGAATTAAGTATCCTCCCTTGGGTCCTCCTTGTTGCTTATCTTCTTTAGGTCTGTGGATTATATTATAACTATCCTGTATTATATGGCTAATATCTGCTTATAAGTGAGTATATACCATGCATGTCTTTCTGCTTCTGGATTACCTCACTCAGGATCATCTTTTCTAGTTCCACTCATTTACCTATAATTTCATGATTTCCTTGTTTTTAATTGCTGAGTAGTATTCCATTGTGTAAATGTACCACAATTTCTGTACCCATTCTTCGGTTGAGGGATGTCTCGATTGTTTCCAGATTCTGGCTATTCCAAATAAAGCTGCTATGAACCAAGTTGAGCAAAGGTCCTTGTTGTATGGTGGAGCATCTTTTGGGTATATGCCCAGGAGTGGTATAGCTGGGTCTTAAGGTAGAGCTATTCCCAATTTTCAGAGCTCAGGGAGTTGTTGGAAAGAGTAGGGAAAGAGAAGGACCCAGAAGGGACAGGAGCTCTATAAGAAGACCAACAGAGCCAAGAAATCTGGGCCCAAGAGGTCCTAAGAGACTGATGCACCAACCAAGGACCTTTCATGGAGAGGACCTAGACTAGACCCCCTGCTCAGATGTCCCATGGGCAGCTCAGTCTCCATGTGGGTTCCTAGTAAGGACAGCTGTCTCTGACATAGACTCTGTTGCCAGCTGATAGATCACTTTCCCATGGTGAGGGGGCCTTGGCCGGCCACAGTGGAAGAAGATGCAGTGGAAGAGAATGACACTTGATAGGTGGGAATCAGACAGTAGGGGAGGAGGGCTCCCCCTTTCTGAGAACTAGGAAAGCGGGATGCAGGGAAGAGAAAGGAAGAGTAGGACCAAGAGGAGATGAGGGAGGGGCCTACAATCAGGGTCTAAAGTGAAAAATTATAAAAAATAAAATTAAAAAATGCTTACTGCAATAAAATAGAAATGCACATTGGTAGGAACAACAACAAAAAGGCAAATCAAGGGCTAGCGAGGTAGCTCACAGGCAGACAGCTTGCCTAGCATGCACAACACCAAGATGTAAATGCTCACTGCTGTATCATGTGAAAGTCTGCGGTCTAATAAAATGTAGTTATAGTAGAAGCCTTGTGTTAGCGGGGAAATT
This sequence comes from Pachyuromys duprasi, assembly GCA_028658305.1. NCBI lineage: Eukaryota > Metazoa > Chordata > Mammalia > Rodentia > Muridae > Pachyuromys > Pachyuromys duprasi. Next base: position 48,961,713 of record CM053745.1, on the reverse strand, counting down.
GGAGTTTTCTCTTTGGAGTTCTTAGTTTTGTTAGTAAAAGAATTTAGAAACAGACTCAAAAGGAAGCTCAGGGACAATTTTATTATTAAAATTTTCAAGAAAAACAACAGGACAGGAAAGCTGTTAATCTTGGCAAATTCTAGGAAAAGGGAAAGAAGAGGAAAAGAAAGCCATTTCTTTTGAGTTAGGGTCCAAGAAAGCAGGCAGGCCCCGCAATAGTGTTAAGCTGGCAAACAGCCACATGGCAGGCAAGCAGCTGCATGGAAAAAGACAGTGGGGGTGGGGAAAGCCTTGGAGAATGAGTGAAAAAGCCCAGAGTGTCAGAAAAAGCATGCCCAGACTTTGGCCAGTATCCCAAAGGGGGGATTAAAAAAAGAGAGAGAGAGAAAACAAGGAAAGGGAAGTTTTGTTTTAGGCTCCTCCGTGCTACAGGATGGAAGTTCTGCCAACACCTGCACTGGGACAGCATTTCCGGGGAAGATCCTCACACTAGTTCACTAAGTCAACAGTTATTCTTTGCATCTCATCAGACCTTCAGGTGAGTCATCTCTCCTGGTGGCTCGGACCCCTGACCAGGTGACTGACACACCCAGATGCGCTAGGAGACAATGGTATATAGTATTTTAACCTTTGGAGCAGATTGGAATGTTTTGTTTCCACTCTGGGCAAGAGGTAGTGTATTCTTTCAGACCAAAGGTTTATAGGGAGTGGCAAAACCGATTTTACCTTGCTTGGACTGCCAGGGAAGCAGGAGGTGTGGTCCAAAGTCAACCCAGAGCAGGAGTCCATCCTCAGGGCCAGTCTAACATTCCTCTCTCAAGAACAGAGCCCCTAAAATCATTTAAGAACCAGAATTTAAATAATACTGGCATTTTTGCCTCCGGCCAGGACAGGATCAAGTACATTTTCAGTTTCTGGCGATGGACACAAACACATCCCTAAACTGCCTATGTGGTTTGTCTCCTCTACTCCTCACTTGGACCTTTTAGTTCAGTTTGTACTCCTGGGTTTCCCTGTTCCTCTATTGTATTACAGGGAGGCATCTTCTTTTTTTGGGGGGGGGCTTCCTTTTTTTATTAATGTAATTTATTTATTTTATATTAATCACAGGTTATAGTCTTTGTATCCCAGCCATAGCCCCCTCCCTCAATCCCTCCCACTCTCCCCATCCCTCTCTCATCTCCTCCCTGCCCGCCTCCAAGTCCACTGATGGGGGAGGACCTCCTCCCTTCCATCTGACCCTAGCTTATCAAATCTCTTCAGGGCTGGCTGCAATGTCCTTTTCTGGGATCTAGCTAGGCTGTTCCTCCCGGGGCGGGAGGGGAGGGGAAGAGGGAAGGGGGAGGGCCAGAGTTGAGCTTCCTTTTTTAACCAAGGGTCATCATTAAATGTTCTTATTTTGGCTTCACATGGTGTATCACCTCACACCTTATCTGACTGCAATATTAATTCATGGGTATCCAAACTGAGCACCCAAAGCTTCAGCAATCCAGGACATTTGGCCATTAATGGCAACACTGCTAGTAAAAGATATGTTGAGGCTAAGTTAAGTTGTTGAACGCTATTAAAATAAACCTAATTAGAAAACAAGGGTGAAGCTTCCAGGCAAATTGGCCAAGCCAAAACTCAAACAAATCGAATCACTGGAAACCCAGGTTTGTACGTAGTTTAAATCGAAGACTAAAAGAAAGAAGGAAATGCAATAGAGGTTAACGTGAATCTCATTAAAAGAAAAGATCTCATAAATTATTCAGTGTCACAGAGTCTCTGCTGTATTTATGTCTTGTTCTTAATTTATGTCTTAATAAAAGAGATAGTACATAGAGGGTAAAGGGTGAGAGATGTCATTTTAAATGACAAAAGCGGAACACTCCCTCCCACTTTCACTCCTTTCTCGTTCTTTGCTTGAACTGGACTTCATCTTTCCAAGCTTTCCACTACCTGCTCTCCGCTCCTAGAGGCAGCTTACCTGGTTATCTTGCACCTGTGTGCTAATGTTGACAAGCTTCCTGCTCCCTAGGGGAGCTGGAAAGGAAACTCCCCCTGGGTGGGGATCTGGGTAAAAGGTCAACTCTGGCAATCTTGCTGAGTTTTAACTTTGAATGACCTTTGCAGAACATCTGGAAAGACTTTCTGATAATGAGAAATAGGACAATCTGTGAAAACTTAGATCTGTGATTTGTGATCGTTTGCCTAGCTTGAGTGAGATATTGGGTTCCATCCCCAACACACACACACACACACACACACACACACACACACACACACACACGATGCTTCAGGGTAAACCTCTTATCAATGAAACACATTTTCTGTGTTTAGGACTGGAGAAGGGAAAAGGAGAAAAGCCAAATATTTTTATCAAAATAGAGTACTCTTTTCTCCATTATTAATAGAATTTGTGAAACAAAGATATTCATAGAAAATTATTTTAATTGCAACAATCTTATCAGGGAATCCTTGTAGCTTTTTTACAATCTTGCGTTTGCTCCACCCACTGTGTTGTTCTGTTTCTGAGGGTACACAACTCAATCCAACAAAATGTTTCCAGTCTTCCCTTTGTAAAGAGCAGCGCTCAGACGGCAGGCCCACTAATTAGCAGCATTTTAGAAGGTAGCTGTAGTCTGTCTTTTATTTTAAGAGACTGCCCAAGACCTGTTGGCAAAAAGACAGCCATGAGAGCTAGAGGAAATTTTATTTATTTATTTTCTCCAAGCTTAATCCAAATTCAACCTTCTAATGCATGATAAAATATCAGTGGCATTGCCTGAGCAGTAGCTGTTAGCCTGCTATAATTCCACGGGGACTGATTAAGGTGCCAACTCCTTTGAGTTCTGATAGAGAGTGAAGGAAAAACTGGCACTCATTCAGGGCGATGCCCACCAACCAGCGATTCTAAAATGAAAGGTCAGAAATCTGAGGTCACTGTTCAAACTCTGTATCCATCCACTTGCTACAGAAGACTCAGATAAACTCCAGCTCAGTTCTTCTGTTTCTAATACTAGTAATTCTAAGGTATATAGTAACGAACTTTTAAAGTGTCTTAAGTAATTTTAATTTTTCTTTAAAAAAGGGAGAGGAATTATTGTCTGTTATTACTAGCACAAAAATTGTTTAATTAAAAAATTGATTTACTTTCAATTCTTCTCGATATTACTGAATAAAAAACAGAAATAAGAAGGAAAGGAATATGACTAGTCTTGGGTTTCAGCACCAAATGAATGGAAAAAAACAAAAAAGAAAAGAAAAGAAACGTGACCATTCTTAGGTATGGAGGAGGAGAAAGTTCATGAGAGACATGTGGGAGAGTGTAGCCAGAGGCAGGGACCTGGGAGAGTCCTCAGTGTCTATGACCCTGAGCTGGGCAATGTGGAGGGGCAGACGGACAAGGTGGGGTGGGGAGGATCAGAGGAGGCCCCAAAGTACAAGGACCGCAGTGGTTGAATTATACAGGAAAGCGCAGTTCGGCCCCCTGGGTGGAGTGTGCAGGCTTAGGGGACAGCACATGCCAGGCAGGAGGGTCCTGTACCAGGTAGAGACTGAGGGATGCAGGTCCCACTTGATGTGTTAACAGGCACTTCAGCCCTTTGTCCCAGGTTGGAAACCAATTACTGCCCTAACACATACTATCTGTCCTCCTAAATTATGCTTATTTTCATCCTAAGAATATACTTGATAAGTTCATTTTAAGATGCAAGCGAACCATATGCAAAACAAAATAAAAGAGGACATTTTCACTACAGAGAACAATATTGAAGGCTGAAGTCTCCTGTGACGATGCAGTCTTGGAGAGTACCAAATGAGGCTGAGAATTTACTACTCAGCAGCAGTCCTTGCCCACACCTGCAAAACCATCTTTCCTTTTTTGGTCCTCCCTGTCTGCAAGGTGACTTGTGACATTTAAGTGACAGGACACTTAAGCCGATTTTTGTGTGCTTCTGACTGAAGCCCAGGTCTGACCTTTGTTCCTCTATCTCACTGCAAGAACTATGACCGACCATGTAACTTTTTTTTTCCAGTTATTCACTTTTCATTGTAGCCCCCTCCCTCAGGATCTCTTCCTCTTCCCTCCCTCCCTCCCCCTCCTATCCTCTCTCCCCTACCCCTTAGAAAAGGGGGCCCTCCTCACCTCACCCCATTAACCTACCTCAGCCCATGAAGCCACATCAGGACCAAGCACTTCCTCTTCCACGGTAGTCCAGCCCCGGTTGGAGGAAGTGATCAAAAATCATGAAGACCAAGCTGCCCATAGGGTAAATATGTGTAGGGGACCTAGGCTAGATTGACGTTTCTGTGGGTGGGCTTCCTGTCTAATCAGAGGGTGTCACCTTCAGTCTCTATGAACTGCTACTAGGAGTCTCAGCTACAGTCACACCCATATCCTCCGAGGAGCCTACCCTGTCCTGACCTCCAGCTTGTCTCAGAGATGCCCCTGTTCACTGTTTGTCTTCTGTCTGCAAGCTCTCTGTCCTCCTGCTCGCTCCTACTCTCCCTGAATCTGATCCACCCCCATCCCAATTCCCTCAGCACTCTCTCTCCTATCCTGTTCCATCTCTTCAACTACTACTGTCAATTCTATTTCCCCTTCTGAGTGAGAGTCAAACATCCTCCCTTGGGCCCTCTTTGTTACTTAGCTTCTTTGGGTCTGTGGATTGTAGTATGGTTACCCTGTATCCCAAGTTGGTCTGGAACTCTTTACACCTCCTAAATTCTGAAGTTAAAAGTCCTAGGACAGCAGGGGTGGTGGTGCCCGCCTTTAATCCCAGCACTCAGGGAGGCAGAGGCAGAGGAGTCAGTTACTGTGAGTTCGAGGGCTGGTTTACAGAGTCCAGGAAAGCCAGGGAGGGCTACATAGAGAAAAACCTGTATCTAATAATGATAATAAAAATAATAACAATAGTCCTAAGAGAATATTCAGGAAACTGAGTAATGTTTAGTCATTCAGAGACTTCTTTAGTATTTTTGAAAATGAGCAGTCACACTTTCTTCACACACACACACACACACACACCCCTCTTGGTCAGAATTGAACCCACATAGCACAAGTCGTTCTCAAGCATCTCTATGGCCTGGTCTTCAGGAAACAGATAACAAGAAGATGTTTGTGGAAAGTGGGGAGGCTAACCAGTGAAACTGCGAGTGAAGCCTTAGCTGCAATAGAGACATCAGGAAGTTGGCAATGCCAGGGACATGGATGTTTGCTGAGGAAGACTTAGACAATGAAGGAAGCCAAAGAGAGAGGTGGGGAAGGGCATGTGGGATGCCAGCAGCTAGGACAGAACTGTCATCATACATCCAAGCTCACTTCTTGATATATGTGAGTGTGGCAGAGGCTGGACAAGGGTCTACAGCACTTCATGTTTGCCCTAATGGACTTTGTTCTTGGTTCGGATCCTTCCTTGATATTGTATGTCGTTCCTCTATTTTGGAATGGGGATGTTTAATATGTGTTCTAACATCTTTGAAGCCTATCACTTGCTTTCTGAATTTATAGGAGTTCACAGCTAAAAGTTTTTAGGAGGCAGAGGCAGGAAGATCTATGTGAGTTCAAGGCCAGTCTAATTTATATAGTAAGTTCCAGGACAGCCAGAGCAAGGTACAAAACTCTGTCTCAAAATAAAATAAAATAAAAATAAAAAAGTTGAAAATTAAACATTTTTGTCCCAGTGAGCAGAATTTGAATGAGATCTAAGACTCAGCTGATAAGAGAGTAAGGTTAACTTTCTACCGTAATGCTTCCATTGAGTCTACATGAAGGAGTGTCTTTACTCATATGACATGAACATGTGTGAGGCAGTTATGGGCTATCAAATTAGTGCTGCTATAGTTCCCGCGGTGAACTTAATCATTAACCCAACAGTGTGAAGGGCAGAAACTTTAAGAGGCAGAAAGGGCAGCTCAGTGCTGTTGCAGGAGTGGGATCATTGAGAGAGTGAGCTCGCTCAGGAAGTGGTGCTCTCTTGCTTGCTCACGCAATCTCTTACCCTTCTTCTGCCTCTAATCAAATGGCAAAACATAAAGAGCCTGGAAAGACACCAGTGCCTTGATCATGGTCTTTCCAACATTGGAAACTATAGGAAACAAATCTCATGTATTCACAAATCACTCAGTCTTGATGTTCTGTCCTACCAGCCGAAAAGGAAGTAAGCTACTCTCCAAAGGCTCAGGAAAGCAGCAGCAACATATCTTGAGTTCCTTTAAAGCAGAATAACACTTTATTTACTCATTCTGTCATTCTGGAGATTAAACCAAAGACTTCACGTAGTGTGCCGCTCATCTCCATCCCCTGTCCCAGATGATATTTTGTATCTGAGGATCTCTTGCTGTGCCTCGGTTCAAATTCCTGCAGCTCTCACTGAGTAAGCCAGCGTGAGTTCTGAGTTCTGTGACCTCACTGAGCTGCCCCTAGTCCCCTGTAAAAGACCTAGTGGTGGTGATAACTACCAACAAAGATATTTTAAATGTTAAATGCAAAAGAATTTCATGAGCCAAAGAGATGGCTCAGTGAATAACGTCACTTGCCAGGGTTGTTAACCTAAGTTCCATCTCTGTAGGAAGGCAGGAAGAGCTGATGCCAGAGTTGTCTGTAAACGTTTATCAAATGCCATAGTACATATGCTCCTACAAACACATCACATACATATACATACACACACGTACACACACATGCATGCACGCACACAAACACACACACAAATAATAAATGAAAAGGTAAAAATATTTTTTTAACTTTACATAATTTTCAGCTACTAGAAAATGTTATTAGAGGGCAGTTTCTTTTCTCATTTCTTATTGTTTTCTAACTATGATAAAATGCTTACTTAGTTTACATATAAATGACCACAAAATAGAATGAATGCATGTAGAGATGGATTTTTTTTATGCCGACAGATGAAGTATTTTAAGTCCTTTAATCATTTGACACTGTTATCGGCTGACTATGTCTATTCTGAATTTGAAGGTTGTTCTTATTCAAATGTGTCCAAGAATAACACATTGTAAGCACACTATGTAGACTAATGCCTCTGCATAACAATATTTGATGTCACCAAGTTCTGACCATAGAAGCGTCCACGTACTTTCTGTCACTTTCACTGGCAGAAATATTTAAACATTATGGATGTCACAGTGACAGAGACCGTGTCACGTAATCAACAACAACAACAAACAACAAATTTTCGTATGCATGAGGCTGCAGTTGCCAGTGAGGAAATTCACATTATAGTGAAGAGAAAGGGCAGATGAGGCATCGTTTTTAAGTGCTGCCATAATACAGTTGCATGACTTGTAGCACCTTAAAGCAGCATCCATTGCTTGTCTCACAGTTCTAGGGAGGCAGAAGTCTGGATGGACTCAACTCTTCTCTGAGCCCTGGGTCTCAAGAGACTAAAATAAGGTTATTTGCCGGCTGTGTTTTTTAACTTGAGGAGAGCTGGCCTTTCCAGACTCTTAGAGACTGCCTGCAGGACGCTATTCCTTGCAGACACAGGGCTGAGGTCTGTGTTTCCTTGGCTGTTGTCTAGAGGTGACTTTTAGCTCAAGACCAGACTACACACACCCTTCATTTTACAAAGAGCCTTCCATCTTCAAACCAAGAACCCAGGGTCAAATCCTCTGCACACTTTGACTCTCTCTTAATTCCTCTTCTGCCTCCTTTGGAGAAAGTCCTTTGCTTTTGAAGAACGTGTGTAATTAGTTAAGGCCTTCTAAGATAATCTGCCCTTTTTAAGGTCAATGGTTCCATTTAGCATAACTAAGGGGTGACATGTTATCACAAGTTCTAAGGAACAGACTGTTGACATATTGGGAACCATCCCAAAGAGTCTTAGGTTCACACAATCAGTTTTAAGTATGTGTCACATACAGTAGGAAAAACTAACAGTGTGCTTCAGTAAAGTTTCTGTAAATTTTGAAGGTACATTTTTTTGTAATGTTTGTAACCTTGGTATATCTGCACAAATTTTGAGTTAAGAAAAGCACTGACATAAATAAAGAGAATGTCCATGACTATATTTCTCTTATGTATTAAATGCAAGGCATTCTAAAGACATTTGAGATTACACTCTCTATCCAAACATATAGATTTTTCTACAGGTAACACAATATTGTATCACTTAAATGAATATTTTGTCTCTTTCATCCCATCTTTGGTTTCTACTCTTAACTGCCAGACTGCAAATTTCTGTGTCTGCTCAGCTCAGATCTAAAAGCCAGCAAGGAAGATAATTAATTGGAAGAACATTTGTGCTGATTCTGAATACAAGGGCGTCACAGTTGACCGTACCAATTTTGACTTGTTAATCGCCACAGAATAGGCAGATATAAAAAAAGTTTAAAGCATGTTAGAGAACTGTACATTAGAGAGTAGAAAGAGGTAACTGAATTGGACAACTTCAAATGCAAGGAGCAGCACAAACAGCAGCTCTTAATATAAACAATAACGTGGATGTTTGTGTGTTTCTATGCATACTCCCCTTGGAGGGCCTGAATCAGGATCTCACTCCCCTGGTTCTATAGCTCAGAGGCTTGCCTTAGGTGGGGTTGGAAATGCCCTAGAATGGCTCTTTGTTGATTTTCCCTCATACTAGAGTCTAGTTCTGCTGCAAAGCAAAGTGCTATTGAATTTGCTCACTCAGGCAGAACACTCAACAGGAAGGAAGGAAGCCGCCATTCTTTCTGGTCCTATTGTCTGACCACCCGGCTTAAGCAATCAAACAGCTCTGTGGGTTTTCTTTTTCTCTTTCTTTTTTTCCCCTTCTCCTTCTGGTGGGCACTGGGGAAGGGGGCGGGACGGACGGAAGCTGGCTCTTCGGTTTTCACTCATTTTGTGCAGTCGGAGGGCATCTTTTCATGGCTCAGATTCAGGTACCCATTTTCAACAGAAAAATATAGGAGGAGTGAGACTACACATTTGAAACTGCAGCCAGTGTGTAGCGATGTGTTAGGTTTTCTCTATGTCTGAATTGTGAAAATAGGGAACAATAAATGTTCCATTTCACTAATAACGCTCAAAACCAGTCAGCAGTTCTAAGCGATGGCTTCAGCCACTCTGTGCCAATGAGTCCATTCCCCTCTGAACTTGTTTTTCTTTCTTCATTTTGAACAAATAGTGTAAGGACAATGCTGTATTTTGTATGGTTATGTGGCTACAGAAAGATGCATTTAGAAAAATATATTATCCTAATAAACGGCATTAATATTAGGAGGTGAAAATGACATCGATTAAAACGATTAAACATGATAAGAAAGGGAGCAAAATAAAAGCTCTGATGACTGAGTCAAAATAATAAATTTATAACGGATAAGTTTCCTTTTCTCGTTTCTTTCCTTTTCTGAAATGATGCCTTGCTGTGTAGTCCAGGTTATTCTGGTACTTTCTGTTTAGTTGAGTCTGGAATTGAACTCATGATCCTCTGGCCTTACCATTGAGAGAGCTTGTATTACAAGCGTGTATTACCATAGGTGACTAAATAATTTTACTTCTCATGTCTCACACGTTTATTTTTTTTTAAGATGAAATCTAGTGAAAGTGGAAAAAAGTGAAAGAAAAAAAGGGGGGGGGCAAGCCTAAGCCTGGATCGGTATATGACTTGGGGCCACTCCTCTCTCTGCCTCTTGTTTCCTCCTTCTCCTCTTCCTCTCCCTGCTCTTCCACCTCTTCTTTTAGAAAGCACCTCAGAGAGCCTAGGCTGTCCATGACTTTGCTGTGGAGGCTGGGATGCTGCAGCTCCCACGTCCAGGGATCGCAAGCACACTGCCGTCCCTGATGAACTCAGTACTCCCAAGAGCGGCAAGAGCTCAGTATTTTAGCAACCAGATATTTCTGGGTGTGCAATGATCAACATTTAATTCTGAACTGTGAGGTGTTTCTGACAGTCTCCCATGTTGGGATGAACAGTCACGGCACCCTTAATTCTGAGGAGGCAACACACATGCTTCGCACTGTGCTTTTGTCAGGCCACACAGTAAAGGCTGCTTGAAATACCTTGAACTGGATTCTACACTATTGCATGTTCTGAGTTCCAATGTTTTTGGTGGACACCCAGTATATTCTGCTTTTAAAGAAACAAGGGTTTCATTATAGAAAGCAAAAGACTCCCAACTCCCAACCTTCCTTAACAGGTAAAGAACAAATTAGTACATTTTGGAATTGTATTGTATTAAGATATTTGGCTTTAAAAAATAGTTATTTGAGCTGTTGATTTGAGCTTTGTAAAGTTATTAAGTGAATTTTGACTTGGTATGTAGACACCATCTCTGAAAGTTTTAATATGGCCCTAAATAGTGACCTGCATTTTTATACTATATGCCTATAAAAAGGTGAGTTCTCAATACTAATTAATGATGATAGAATCAAAATGTCAATCAACTCTGAGAATGCTGAAGATGTTCTGTATCCTGCAGCATCAAATATTCAGCCAGGATTTAATTCTTTATGAAAGAGTAAACAAGCCCATCCATCTTCATTAGTATGCAGATTTACTTTAATCTCTAGTAATTACATGTGTATCAAAGAATTGTTTTAAAATAATTTTGTAATGGTTTGTTGTAGTAAATGTTTGATTGGTATATCCATTCTATATATCTATATACCTGGGATGCATAACAAGTTTTTGGATGAAAAGAGGTCACCAGTAGAGAAGCTTAAGAAATTCTGGTCTAGCACAGGCCTGAGTTGGATATATTGGGATGGTTAATACTTGCTCATCTTAGAATCTTCCCCTTACTAGCAAGGCATGGTGGTGCTCACCTTTAATCCCATTAGTTAATTAAAAACATGAAGAGGCTTCATCCTGCTCCTTGTAGTTACCTAGAATGCAAAGCTGGGCTCTGGGTGAACTTCTTACTGGGGTTGGGAGACCAGTAAATCTTTAAGGGTGTGGTATATAGGGGGTCCTAGAAAACCTTAAACCCTAGAATATACTATGCCAAAGCTGTATTGTTATAGAAATCAAAATTCTTTATGTAAAATTATCCCTTTGGATGAAGGTCATCTCTCTCTCTCTCTCATATTTAGTTTTAGGTTCTCCCCCAGGGGAAGAGTCAGTGTAAAACCCTGCAGCCTGCAGGAAATAAAAAGAGAAACATTTCCAGAGAATTGAAGCCTGAAAGAAAAGGTACATTTCTTTCTCTACAGTTTTTGTCAATATCCTCTCATCTGAAGTTTTAGGTGACAAAAATAGAGAGGAATAGTTAGTCTGGGACTCCAGAGAGCTCTGATCTGTTTGAGTTCACATGTTCAATGCATTATTCTGCTCTGTTAAAGAAGACCCTCGGAACAAACACTTTTCTCATGGTGCTGGTAGATCTAAAATTCCCTCATTCTCAGGCTGTACACCGAGGGACACCTACACACACACACACACACACACACACACGTTCAAAGCCGTGATCCATTTATCAAGGTACTTCTGTGATAGGGAAAAAAAAATAACAAAAGGAAATGTTGTATGCTACTGATGGGAGAGCTGAGGGGTCCTCCACTCCTGAGATAGAACAGAACCTCTTTTCCCGTGATACAAGGTTTTGCTATGGCAAGAAGATTGGGTAAAGCTAAGCCAATCCACCCTGCTTTTTTTTTTTCTAAGAAAACTACGCTGCATCTGATATAATCCGAAGAGTGTTTTAACTCAACCAAATGGTTTTTCCAAGGTTTTCAGACAGAGAACTCATCTATAATCATTAACAATGTGAAATATCTTGTCCAAATACAAGAACTTTCTCTGACTTTTACCAAGCCAAGCACTTGAGATAAAATTAAGACATGTGGACAGCTCTGACTTTGGTGGTCTGCTGGTCTTCATTGCCAGTTTGATGGGATTTAGAATCAACCAGGAGACACACCTCTGGGTGTGTCTGTGAGATACTAGTTGAATGGAGTGGGAGGCGCTTTCCAAAACTGGTGCCCTTGAGAGAGAGAAAAAGAGAGAGGGGGTGAGAGAGAAATAGAGAGAGAAAGAGCAGTACGAGAAATAAGTACTGCTTTCTTTCCTTTCTTTTCTTTCTGAGTACGTGACACCCATCCCTGCTGCTGCCACCGTCCTCAGCTTATGTCAGACTACAATTGTTAGGCCTCCCAGCTCACACTAACAACCACTAAGGCCCAAGGAATCCTCTAAGTCTGTGGCACATGATTGGAATCACTGAAGAACCCAGTTTCATGGACTGAGTAGATGCTAAGTCCTCAGCCTTTCCACTGTGTAGATAGTATATTAATACATTTCCCTGTTGCTGTGATAAAAAAGCCTGACAAAATCAACTTAAGGATGAAGAGGTCCGTGTTAGCTTACAGTTCCAGGTAGAGCAAGAGACTGGTTCATCTGGTCACATCACACTCACAGGCACGAAGCACACAATTAGGAATATGCATGGCTCCTCAACTCTCCACCTCCACACATGGTCCCAGTATCCAGCCAGGGAATGGTGCCATCCACAGATGGGCAATGAGCTGGCATTTCCCATCTCAACTAACACAATCAAGAGGATTTCTCACAGACATGCCCAAAGGCCCATCTTCCAAATTCTGTAGATTCTGTCAGGCTGACAATTAACTCTGGCATCACCCAGCCCCTATCATGGACATTAGTCTAATAAACTCTGTTCTACCTCATCTGTTCCTCTTCAGAATCCAGCCTAGATATAGAAACAAAAACTACTGTAAGTAGTTATATTCAAATACTTTAAATCATGCCAAGTGTGTCGGCACATGCCTTTAATCCCAGACTTCAAGAAGCAGAGGTAGGTGAACCTTTGTGGGCTTAAGGCCATCCAGGGCTTCACAGTGAGATCCTCTTGAAAGAGACACTCAGCACTGAGCAGAACTTCCATATCACTGACAGATTTTAAGTAACTAACAACTCTTCAATTCCAGTTCAGCAGATACCTAAAGTTTTCAGGTTTGTCCTGTCTTAAACTGTGCCTTATAAAACCTAAATCTTGTTTTCATCTCGTAAGGACTTTGGAAGGTGGGAGTAAGCTGGAGTAGGTGGGCACTGTTGGGTGTGACTTTGAAGGTTCTGCTGGGTCTCCGGTCTGGTTCTCTCTCTGCTTCCTATGCAGAAAACATTAACGAACTGCCATGCCATATGTTTCTGCTGGACTGTTGCTCTGGCCAGGTACATGGGACCAATTAACCATGGATTGAAACCTTTAAACACATGAATCAACTTCTTCTTTCCTCCTTAAAGTTGCTTTCTTTGGTATTTATCAACAATGACACAAAAGCCCAACTATTCAATATACTAAAATAGAAAGTTGGCAATAGAAAAATAGGGTTATCATGGTGAGAAAACCTGACCATGTTGTTTCAGGTCTTTGTAACTGACTTATGGAAGTAAATTAGAAGAATTGGCATTGCTGGCAACATAAGGTTTAGAATACTAGAAGCATAGCCAGTGGGCATTTCTAGTGAAAGCTTAAAATACCAGAATTCTAACAGAAATGTGGACAATAAATATTGAGTTCATGAGGTCTCACATGGACTCAAGGATGCCACTGAGCACTGAGCATTAGACAAGAGATAATTTGTGTTAAATTATACAAAATAATTTATCTACATTTTGTTCATATTCTGGAACTTTATGACAGCAGAAATTTAAAGATGACAGATTAATTAATTTGAGAGAAGAAATTTCAAAACAGAGTGACATTCAAACTGCATAGTCAACACTGTTTGTGTGTGTGTGTTTGTTGTTTGTTTGTTTTTTATTTTGACAGGGTTTCTCTGTGTCTTGGAACTCACTCTATAGAAGAGGCTGGCTTCACCTCTGCCTCCCTAGTGGCATGTGTTGCCACTGCCCAGCCAAACTAGATTCTTCTAGCAAGTTTTACAGAGTTCAGAGGCAAAGGAGAGTAGAAAGAGTTGAGAAACAAAATTTGGGCAAGAAAGAAACATGGTTGAGGTTGTGGAAAGGGAAGATATGGGTGCTAAAATGATTGGGGCAATGATAAAAGGCATCAATAACTTTGAAAGGAAATAATAGAAATAATGTTTTGAGGGCATTTCAGGAATCTATCATACCCAGTTATCACAGGTTACTATAAGTAAAATTGTAAACTCATTTTGACATCTTTTCCCTTGAGATTCAAGAACCACAGGGATAGTCTATCACACAGGGCTGCCTGGGAAAGTGCTTTTCTGGGTACAGGTACCTGCCCACTCAAAGACCACTGTGGGGAAAGCCTAGCTATCACTCAAGCTCACACAAGACCTTGCTGGGCTTGCAAGCATGTGGAATGCAAGAATTTGAGAGTGATCATGGCATCCCTAGAGATTTCAAAGGAAGGCAGAGGAGGACAGGCAATGTTTGGCAGAGTCATATTCCCTGCAACAGGTGGCTGGAGAAAACCTGTGTGATCCTTCCAAGCCATGGCAGAGATCACAGAACACTGACGATGCCAGAATGTTGAATATCTGGCTTGGAAAGTTTTAGGCAGCGAGTGAAACCAGTTCAGGAGAGACCCTGTGGTCTCCATCCGGGCTCACAGCGTTCTGGATGCTGGGCCTCTTTGGCCTATTGGCTTTTAGTCTTCTTCCCTCCACCCTCACCCCCATAGCCCCACTGATCAGTTTTGGAAAAGGGATTTTTTTTCTGTGGCATTATGTCTTTAAAGTATGTAATTTGATTTTAATGTATAGAAAGTCACAGCTAAGAGTTAATGACAGACTAATAACATATTTTGGGCTAGGTTTTTGATCAGTTGCTAGAACTGATAACATTATAGAGACCTTGGTGATGACCCAAACACATTTTTCACTTATATGAGCCTTTGAGGTCTAAGAGCAAATGTTATGGTTTGAATGTGAAGTGTCTTCTAGAGACTCATGTTTTGATTGCATTGTTCTCATTTAGTGACACTATTTTGCAGTATTATAGAAACCTCCAGAGGCAAGACTTGGTTGAAGAAAATAGCTCGTTGGGGATATGACTTTGAAGGTTATATTTTGACCTCGTTCTGTTCTCCTCTCTCTTTTCTGTCCACTGTTAACCAACTATTCAAATTGTGCGTAATGAATATAATTGACATTTCTAGAATATTTCACCAAACAACAACAGAGCATTCTTTTCAAATGTGTTTGGGATATTCTCTGAGAAAGGCTATACAAAATTTTAAAAGGCAGTACTCAAACAATGACCGCTCTCAGACAAGTAAGCTAGAAATTGGTAGCAAGGAAAAAAAAAACATGGAAAAACACACAAAAAGATTAAATAACATACTTCTAAATAGCGTGTAGGTTAGGCGATTGTCTGAAGGCAAGCTGGAACATTTTAAACAAATAGAAGAATACAGCTTATGTGTATTTTTAGGTTGTGATGAAATTGGTGTTGAGATGGAAATCTGTAGTATTTAATATATATATATATGTACATATATGTATTAGGAAAAGAAAGATCTAAAAATAAGTTAATTACACTATTAAGGTAAGAACAAGATATAATGCCAAGTCCAAAGTAAGACAATAAATAATAAATACATAGAGTCCATAGAGAAAAATAAAACCCAAAGCTAATTTTTAAAAAAATCAATGAAATCAATGTTTCTAGCTATACTAAGAAAACAATTGATGACAAATTTGCTAACATTGGAAGTGAAAGTAGGGATATTGCCATAGATACTATATTAGCAGAAAAATAAAGAAGTGCAATGAACAATAGTAGAATAAATTATTTGAAAGACAAATCTGCCTAGATTCACAGATGAAACTACTACATGAATAACACTATACCCATTAAAAGTAATGAATCTGTGGCTAGTTTTCCATCAGTTTGACACAGGCTAGAGTCATCTGAGGGGAGGGCACCTCAACTTAGAAAATACCTACAAGATGAGGCTGTAGGCAAGCCTGTAGAACATTGTCTTAATTAATAATTCATGTGGAGAGGGAACAGGCCATCATGGGTAGCCCATCCTTGGGCTGTTATAAGAAATCACACTGAGCAAGCCATGGGGAGAAAGCCAGGAACAATACTCCTCCCCGGCCTCTGCATCAGCTCCTGCCTCCAAGTTCCTACAAGATTTGAGTTCCTGATCTGACTTCTCTCAGTGATGGGCTGTGATATGGAAATGTAAGCTGAAATAAGTTGCTGTTGTTCATAGTATTTTTCACAACAATAGAAACCCTAACTAAGACAGTGAGAGTCTAAGCCAGAAAACACCAGATATGGCTAGGCTGGCCTGGTAATTTCTACTGATCATTGAAGGAAGAAATAATATTCTTTCTCTGGAATTTCAGAAAACGGGAAGAGAAGTGATGCTTTCTGGTTTGGTCTATGAATCCAATATTACCTAAAGTGCAAAACCACCAAAAGCTTTCCAGAAAACAAACCAAAACCAGCTGTTAATTAGTATTTTTCACTGAAGGCCATCTAATAATTTTCAATAAAATAGAATCCAGCTGTAAAAAAAAAAAAAGAAGTATACATCATGACTAAGTGGGATTTGTCCTAGGAAAGAAATCTGATTAAGTATTTGAAAATGAAGGCAGAAAACTAGAAAAACAACAATGACTAATAATTATTATAAAAGAGTCTAATCTAGGTGTAGTTTTAGTGGCAGAAGAGGAAGACAAGAAACAACATAAACAAACAAACCAAAACACAAACCAAAACCCACCTTTAAATGACCATCATGACGTGAATATCAAGAGGTCGCAACAGACTCTTTCATCAGTCTAGAGATAATGCTTAAGACTACTTTGGAAACAGGTTGCTAAGGAACCATGAACCGTCAATGAAAGGTTCCTTCTAGTTTCTATGAAAATTAAGCATAAACAAACACTTGTAATTAAGATCTAGAAATCTTCCCAAAGCCAGGTAGGCCTTTAGCCCTAGTACTCCAGGTCAGCCTAGGGAACTCTAGTCCAGACTGGGCTACATAGAGAGAACTTGTCTCTAAATAGATAAATTCATCACCCTAAAGCAAAGCTTTTAAATCTAAAACAGTATAGAGCATTTCTTGATACAGTTGGTACACTAAGATCTCACCATATGTCTCATCATACTATTACTCTATTATTTTAAAAGACTAGAGAAAACAGATGTTTCTGTAAATGTTTTGTAAGTCAATGAGCTTTCCCTAGGTAACTAACTTGGCAAAAGCCCAAGAAAAGTAGCAATGGCTGTCCAAGGCCTGGAGGTAATGAGAATACCCAAAAAGCAAAACGGCTGTCATTTGGGAGCTATCTTACTTACGGTGCAATTTTCTTTTGTGCTTTGAAATAATCTTCAATACACATTAAAGACCTCTTTGGTGATGCACAATCAATTAGAATCCATTAAAAAGGATATTGGAAAAGACCACAAATATTAAGTATTGGACACCCTTTGTTTTTCAAGAACAGACATGTCAGCTTGTTCCACTTTATTATCAGGTCTGCATGAGCACCATCCTTCTGATAAAAAATGTCCAGGCTTGGAATTTGCAGAAGAACAAAGGCAGCTATGCATTGCAAACAATAGCTTCTTGGGAAAGTAAGTGGATATTGCTGTAGAATAACCAACACATTAAGGTTTATAGGCTTAAGTAAAACACATTAGGTTTTGTTTATATCATTAAGGTATTGTGCACAAAATAATCTTTACTTAAAAGACTGGCTTTTGTAATTTTTTTTGTTACAGGACCATAGATTGAACTCATGACCTTGTACATTCCAGGAAACCTTTCTACAAACTGAGTTATAGCCCAACCCAAAAACTGACTTTAATAATGTGTTAGGCTTTATTCATATTTGAAAGCAAGTACAAATATGTTAATGTTTTGTTTTTGTTGTGCAGTTCTTGGCAGAAAACAACATAGCAATTCATAGGAAAGTTCCACTATTTTCATCAATCTACTTTTATCATAAATGTTAGTGAAATCTTTTTCTAAGGGATAAATTAATCTTATATTTAATAAGGGACAATTATATGAGCACAAACACACTAATGCCAACCAATAAGAGCTTATGATTTATGGTCTATCATTCTCTCCAATTAACCAAAAGGGCAGATAAAAGTAAGTGACTACACAATTATCTGGAAGCTGAGTAAGTCCTAGAAAATTGTATGTACATCAAGATACTGCAATTTATAATTTAATCAGTATGGAATTGTTCTTGATAAATGAAGGGAAATCATGAGGCTGTGAGGAAATTTTATAAATAGAATCTATAGAAATATACGTATCTCCAAACTAGTACCAGTCACACAAAGAAAGACACACTTGGCTAGATTTAAAAAAATTACAAGATGAAAAAACTCCATCAAAAAATCCAAAAGAGTAATGACAATGTTGAAATTTATATCCATCATAGGGCTCAATATCTATAACTTCAGAAGAAAATGAAAGTGCTAAAAAAACATAGTTTCCTTTTAAATGGTCAAAAATGTGTCAGTTTGGACTGGACTCCACAACTTTGTACTTGGATTAGTTGTGTTCTTCATTTGCTGCAAAGAGAGGTTTCCTAGATGATGGATGAGGACTACTCTTATCTGTGGGTCTAAGGACAAGTATTTAGAGTCTGGTTAGAGATAACGCTGGCGTAGTAAGGTGAGAGTTGAGGTGAGTTGAAGATCCGTAACTTCATTAGCTCTAGGTAGTTGTCTGGGTTTCTCTTACCAGACGTGTTTTTCCTCATGTTGAGTGGGTCTTGAGTCCAGTTAGAGCTGTTAGTTACTGCCAAGGTGTGTGTGTCGCTACTGCACCCTTATGGATATCTTGCCATACCAGACATTGTTGTGGTTCATAAACATCATAGCTGTGCGGGACCGTTGGTTGCATCCCCCCATTGGAAGCTTGCATGGCAATTTTTGGTACCATGATAGCTTATGCACAGGGAGATGTGGTGGGAAAGCTGTAAGAGCCAGAGGATCAGAGGTACAAGAAGTTTTCTGTGAATTTGTGTTTCCTAGACATTCCAGAAGCCACACCTATGGCTGCCTAAACATGACCTGGACTAAGACAATACCAACACACATGTGTTGGTAATGTGGACAGGAGAAAGCTTGCCCATCTTCAGCTCTGCACAAAGTATAGGCAACTAAGGGATGCCGAGAGCAGGAGAAATAGTCATCCCCGGGAGATAGAACACCAATTTTATCCAATATCGTATGGTCAGCCCATGAAACATACATACAAGTAAAATACAGACAGAGTAGGTTTTATTTTTATGTATTTAGACACTCCGACATTCACACACACACATTATGTATGTATAACAACAATGAGGGAAAAACAGGCTGAAAGAGCTGGGTGGGGTGGTATACGTGGGAGAGTTTGGAGGGAGGAAAGTGAAGGGAGAAGTGATATGTTATAATCTCAAAAAAAATGTTCTTTAAAAAGTCAGGGGATGAACAAGCAAGTCATGTTAGACGGTGTGCAAATACATAGGTGTGTACATAAAACTGGATCTCACTACATTCAAGTGTAAATCAAATCACAAGATGACACTTTTCCACTTAGATCAGATTGGCAATAGCAATAATAATAATACCAGCATCTCTAAGGATATGGGAACAGACCTTCCCATTGACTACGTATGGTCCCTTGGGTTGAATAAGATAAGAGTAAGAGTGAAAAAAAAAAAGCAAAAATAATCCCATTTTTCTGGAAGACAGCTCCAGATCATTAAATGATCACAGTGTCTGAGATAGTAATTCTGGTTTTCAGAACTATTCTTTTTTTTTAAGATTTATTTATTATGTATACAATGTTCTGTCTGCATGTACACCGGCACACCGGAAGAGGATACTAGATCTCGTTATAGATGGTTGTGAGCCACCATGTGGTTGCTGGGAATTGAACCCAGAACCTCTGGGAGAGCAGCCAGTGCTCTTAACCTCTGAGCCATTTCTCCAGCCCCCAGAACTATTTGTAAAGAGACTATTTTACAGGGCTGGTGAGGCCGCTCAGAGGGCTAAGAAGCTTGTTGCCAAATCTGATGGTCTGATTTTGATCCAAGATCCACACATTGGAATGAGAACATATTCCTAAAAGTTTTCCTCTGACATCTACACGTGTGCAGTGGTGTGTGTGCCCACATACTTACAAACACGATAAATATGTATGTATAATCACAATCTGTTAAAATTTATTTTATGTGTATACACGTTTTGCCTGCATGTATGTATAAGCATGATATGTGTTCCTGGTGCTCAAGGTCAGAAAAGTTCGTTGGATCCCCCGGGACTGGAGTTACAGAGAGTTTCAAGTCTCCATGTGGGTACTGGGAATTAGACCCAGGTCCTTTATTAGAGACATAAGTGTTCTTCACCACCAAGTCAATAGTCCTAAAAACATTCCTTGTTTGTTTGTTGCTTTTGAGACAGGGTCTCACTATGTATCTCTGGCTGTCCTGAAGCTCAATATGTAGATCATGCTGGCCTCAAACTCATAGACACTCACCTGCCTCTGCGTACCATGTGCTGTTTTTTGTTTGTTTGTTTGTTTGTTTGTTTCCTAATAGCAATTTTAAAAAAATACAACTTTACAAGCTTTTGCAAATTAAGCAAAAATTTAAATTATAGTTGTAGTATCATATGCTTGTAATCACAGTAATTGAGAAAATGGTGTGGGAAGCTTCCTAGTTTAATATCAGTCTTGGTTTCATAGTTAAGACCATGTCACAAAGAAACAAACTGAAGAAAAAGAAAGACCCCTAAATTCCCAAAACAAACAATAGAACAAAACAAGGCTACTGCCAACAACAACAACAACAGTATTTATGCTAAGACAGCACTGGTCATCTCCCAGACCCTATTTGTAAAATAGTAAATGTAAAGCACGTAGATCTATAATGTCATGAAAAGGTAACCTGTGACTGATCTGAAAATGGAGAGAGTAATGACAGCATAGCACCCATACAATGGCCCTAGAGCTGCCTGGGTTTATGATGTCTCCGCAGTGAGCAGACTGAGAGTGTGCTTTCTACAAATTGTGATACACAGTTCAGACTTTCCTCACTAGTTTTGCAATCTGAGCTTACACTGCTTCTTTTCAATTAAAAAATATTGTTTTAAAACTTAGAAGTAGAAATGATCCAAAATGTAGGGGAATATAGCCAATACTCATAGAAGGGGTGTAAAGCTCATCAGAAGACAGGGAAGTTCTTAGGAGCTGACAGTCAGTGGCCACTGTAAGAGCAAGCCCTTGTTGGAGGAGGATTTCCATTATATATACCTCTGGTATTACTTAGAGTTTCACAAAACTATCCATTTTTACCTCATCGACTTTGCACTTGTTGAGCTCAGAGCTCTAGGGGCTCATCGTTTCAGCTTGGAGTTTCTCAAAATGCTTAAATAACTTATATTTAGATGATTTGAAGTACTGAATCCTTGTTCCTACATGGCAAAAAAAAAAAATCACTGGAACCAGTAACCAGGTATAATTTACAAAATTGGAATTTGTCCAAACAAAATTATGATATAGAGTATTCTGAGGAAATTGTGTGGAAACCAGACTACATGCTGCTTCCCTTTCAGGGTACCACTTAAGGGAGCCAAGTGCTATCTGAAGAAAATGTGGCCACAATTTAGTAGATAGTTTTTGGGGACAAATGATGATATGATATAACCTGGCACAGCATGTAGTTACTGGAAAGGGAAAAATAATTCAGAGTATATCTGTGAAATGTAATTCTTAAATTATATAGTGAGCATTCATATTTAAACAAGTATAAACTAGTCAGAGAAAATAGACAATGGTGCCACCACTTAATAGTTGTAGGAAATAAATATATGCCCCAAATTGCAGTAGAATTCTATTTGTTTCTTTTTCATTTACATTTATAGACTACAGAAACTCATACACTATATGTGTAATAGCTTAAATACGTTTTGAAAACCTTGGATGAGAAGTGATATACCTCTAATCTGAGGTTATTGGCACTATGTCTAGCCTCTAAAAGCAAAATTGGAATGGCTAAGTTGGAAGCAATTGAAGTATAAAATAAGGCTGTGTGTTCATTAGAGAGCTGCATCATAAAATATTAAATTAAAAGACCTATCAATATGTTAGCTATGTCCTCCTGAAGAGGTATCTTACACTGAGTCTTATGGGACAGGAAGTAGCTTTAGTGATGATGTAATCCACTTTAGTGCGTTAAAACAGTTCATTCGTATCTGTGACATGTAGTCTTGAATTAAGCCATCAACAAAGACCTTGTTAGTCTTTGATCTGTCAGTTTTCTTTTTGAATAACTTTGAAATTTCTTCTTTGTTTAGAGCTGGAATATACAATCATGACTTTGGAAGACGGGATGGTAAAGGGTCAAGAGTGTGGCATGTTGAGGCGATGTAATTCAGTGTAGTTATTTTATTTAAGTACTAACTTCTGTATTTGAGTAAGGCACATAAAATTTCTGAATGCATTTTGTCATGTCTGAAAGGGGGATGAGTGAGCATAACAAGCATTGTTTTGAATTGACCTGATTAGTTTTTATTGTCCATTTGACACAATGTAGAGTCACTTAGGAAATGGGAACCTCAGCCGAAGGATTGCCTCCACCTGATTGACCCTGGGCCATGTCTATTCGAAATTGTTTTAATAACTGATTTGGGAGGGGCTAGCCTACCATGGGCATTGCTGTCTCTAGGGAGGTGGGCCTGAGCCCACCTGACAACTGAGCATGAGCTGGAGAGCAAGCCAAGAACTGAGCCGGTAAGTAGACAAGTAGATGTCCTCAAAGAGTCCTGCTTTCTGGTTCCTGTCTTGAGTTGCTGCACTGACTTCTGTCAATGATGGGGTGTGAACTGAAAGTGTTAGCCAAGTAATCCCTTTTCTCCCCATGTGATTTTGGTTAAGGTGTTTATCATAGTAGCAAAGGTAAAATTATGACAAGATTGGAGTAGTTATTTGTGGGGGAAGAAAGTTAGTTCACTAATTTCTTTTACTAAATTCATGTTCCAATATTTTATTTTATCTTAAATTTTTTGTTGTCTTTATTTTGTGTATATATGTTGTGTATGTGTGAGGGCTGAGGCATACATGTTAGCTCATACATGTGAAGTCTTTGGGGAGACCGTTTTTTGTCTGTCTCCTGCTTCAATATTTTATACCTAAAAATTGCAATACTAAAAGTATTTTTAAGAAGTCATCCACTTATTTTAAATTAAAAAAATGCTTTGAAACAAGATCTCCCAAATTTAGAAGCAATAAAAGAAAAGGTTCATCTAGTGAATATGGATGAGTTTTCAAACATTTAATACAGAAATAAATGGATAAAACATTTGCATTTTATAGGTTAAAAAGATGATTATTTTTGTGTAAGAATGAGAAGCAGGACAATTCACATACAAAATTGAGATAGGAAAAAAAAGCAACAACACTGAATATGTGATTGAAGTATGGAAGCCAATGTTCAATTTTGTTCATAACTGAAGCATTCAACAAAAATTTCATTTCCTATACTGACAAAGATCTAAAGATTTTTAAGGAAAATATGGTATGTGGGGCAATCTAAAAAATATTGGGAAGAATAAAATAAAATTTCTTTGAACAACAATTTTATTGAAACTATTAAATTTATTAAACTGAAAAATTTACTTGCATTATAAGGCTTGGTAAGTTTTTATTTCTGTGCTTAGTCTAAAAGCACATTATCACAATTACAGAAGGAAGCATGGGGGAAAGATGGTATATAATAACAGTGAACTCAAAATGAGCTAAATCAAACTGTTTGTCTAATTAGATGAGAGAATTCTACATGGAATTAAAAAGTAGAGACCAGGTGTGAGAGAAACCTGTTGGAAATGCCCTTTGGAAGCTGAGGACTACTGGATGGTCAAGGCTCGTCTGTACTACACGATGAAACCATGTCTTGCTAGATAGATAAATAAATCGACTATAGTAAATTTTACATATACAAATGCTTGCCACATGTATTGTAAAGTAAAAAAAAACCCACAATTAAAACAATTTATGTAATATAATTCCCATTCATGCCTTGAAGAACACATTTATTTCTGTATACAATGATACTTCCTGATTGCCTCTTCTGCCTCCTCCTCTTTTATTCTTTTCTTTTTCACTTTGTCAGAGGGAATAAACCTAGGTCTTCACAAATGCTAAGCACATACTCTACCACCTTGCTATATGCCCTGTCCCGTGCTGATGGGTTTTCCCTAGAGTAGGTCTGAGTTCAGACTGAAGGTGGAGACTGGCTGCGTTTGATCCTGCTTTCCACTGTTTGGATGGGTTTTGTTGCATGTCATTAAAACAGCTACCTGATGTGATTGTTAAGAGTCTAATGAAGTATGCCACATCTTTTGTTGCAATAGAGTTAAATTGTTTCCTTTATCTGTGTGCCAACTAACTGAAGTATTTCAAGACGTGTTATTTTAGGTGCAAATTTCTAGTTTCTCATCTGTACTCTCCCATTGACAAATGCTGCTTGAATGAAATGTTGACACCTCAGTCCAAGGAACGGTCCAGGTCTGAATTTATTTCTTCAGATTTTATGAGAAACAGAATTTTCCTATAAAATGATCTGCTGTTAGAAAGCTAATAGGGAGAGTCTTAATTAAAGATATTTAATGTAGAAAGAGTTAGGAAAATATAAACACAGAGGGTAGCAGTAGCTGAAACGTCTGGCACGTTAATATCATGTTACCATCAAAGACAAATTTCAGTACCAAATAGCTTTATTAAATTATCAAATGCAAATTAAAATTATTTTCAAAATAATTCAAAAATAGGATTATAATAAATCTCAAACATATATAAATTGGTAGCATAAGGAATACTCCTCTGCCTCAGCTACCATGTAGTTGATTTTGCTTTTTACACTTGAATGCTTCTTTTGCTTCCTCTCATATTATTACTATTAAGACTTATTTTTTTAATTTTTATTTATGTGTGTGTAGATGAATGCCACTTGTATGCTGGTACCCAAAGAGGCCAGAGGAGAGGTGTTGGAGCCTTTGGAGGGAGTTTCGCATAGTTGTTAGATGCTTAATTTGATGGCTGGGAACCACGCTTGGGTACTCCAGAAAGGGAACACTCTGGATTGCTGAGTCAGGTCTCCTGGTGCTCCCCACCAGCTTGTTATTCATGCAGATCTTAACCACAATATAGTTACTTTTGTAAGCAATTCAGTATATTTCATTAAAACGTAAGGAGTGGAAAATATTGTACACTAAATAAAAAATTAAGAAAATATAATTGGTGTTTAGGAATATTTGTAGATGTTTTCCGGAAATGAAAGATTAAAAGAAAGAAAATGAAATTGATTCTCTGAGTGAAGAACCCAAATCGGGTCAAACAAAATATTGAAAATGAAGCTTGAAATCTATAGAATTAAGATGCCAAAAGCTGACTGGAAATTATATATATACATATATATATGTATATATATATATATGTCTTACCTGTTATGTATATATATATATGTATATGTATATATCCAATCAACATGTTTTAAATGAATGAACATTGTAGGTTTTGAGGACCAAAGGTCAGCAGGCTCTATACCATGCTGCTATTTTTGCAAGGCCCTTATGAACTGTGATTGCTTGGTAAAATAGGAAGAGCTAAGGGATTTAAGCGAATAGGGCATACAATGCCATTTTCATTCAAAAAGGATCACTCTGAGATCGCAGCTATGGTGACAACTGGCTCTGGGGCTGAGATTGCAGCTCAGTGGGTAGGATAGTTGCCTGAGCTACGTAAACCAGGTTTGGCAACACACGTTTTTGATCCCAGCACTCAGCAGAAGGGCGCAAGAGAAGACAGAAAGATCAGAAGTTCAAGTTCATGTTCAAATACACAGAGTGAGTTTGAGGCGAGTCTGGAGTACAAGATTCCCTTAAAACAGAAACAAACAAGTAAACAAACAAACAGTTCCATCGAATACTTCACGGGAAAATTGTAGCGATAGTAAAAACGCCATCTCTCTTAAGTGTTCGTACAGACATGCCTCAGAAAAAAAGTTTGTTGGGAGGTAACGAAGCTGAGAAGTAAGTGCTCATGACCTGACAGCAGGACAAAAGTCAGTTCTATCACACACAAAGACGCGGAGTAGAGAGGATGTCATCTGCGCACACTTTACCACTCCGGAGAGAGTTCAACAAGCAAAGTTTTTCTCAATGCACTGGTGTTAGACTGAATTATCTCCATACTTGTCTTAACTCTCCATTTAACTTGAGACGTTCTTTCTAAAGCAAAGCTGTAGTTTGGAAAGTCGCCAACTCATTCGGATAGTAAAATAGACATTTCAAGTTGTCCCTAGTGCTTGGGGTTTCTGGGGAGCGGGCAGGCCGGCTGGAATGTTGCCAGCAAAGCTCGACTGGTCTTCTATGCACCTGCAATTGGTGAGTTCCATCACTCCGTTTAACTACTTCCTTCTGGGCACTGCTTCCTAGAAAGATTTTTTTTTTTCTTTCAGCTGCTGAGAACCTGTTGAACATGAGGTGTAATGCGGTTACTCATAGCCCAGGAAACTTTTTCTGAGCCACGTGAGATATGAGAGAGGGTACAGATGTAATATAAACAGTGATTTGTTAAAACAAATTTGAAAATAATAACGTTGCTACATGCAAAATCAAACATAAATATAACCAGATGTAGGAAAACCAGTCAGTATTAGAGACAATAGAATGCTGCTCCGTTCAGAAGGGGGGAAACCACATTCTCAAGGAATAAACATTACAGCAGGAAATTCTTGTCCAAATCTCAAGTTTATAGAAATGTATCTATTCCACAGGAACTCATAAAAATAGGTTAGCAATTCTCAGTAAATGTAGCTTAATCATTGCACTTTAACTGAAAGGAAAAGGGGTTTTTTGTTTGTTTTGTTTTTTAGCAGTTTTTTTCTTTTCATAAACTTATTTTTATTTTCTTTTTTTATTTATTTTAGAGCCCAGGGGTGCCCCCTCCCTCCTTTCCTCTTAGTTCTCCCTTCTCCTCCACCTTTCATCCCAGGAAAGGAGAGCTCCTCCATCCCCATCTCCCCACTAACCTTCCCCAGCGCATCAAGTCACATCAGGACTGAGCATATATTTCCCTGAGGCCAGGCCCTTGCCAGGGGGAAGTGATCCAAAAGCAGGCAGTAGAATCCATGTTAGAAACAGCCCTCCCCTCACCTCACTTGCTAGGTGACCCACATGAAGACCAAGCAGCCCGTAGACTACATGAGTGCAGGAGGCATAGGCAGGAGGCGCAGACCATGCATGTTCCTTAGTTGATGTCTCCATCTCCGAAAGCCCCCATGGGACTGGGTTAGTCGTCTCTGTTGGTCTTCTTGTGAGGTTCCTGTCCCCTCCAGGTCTTTCCATCTTTACCCCAGGACTTCCACAGGACCCCCAGAGCTCTACTCCATGCTTGGCTGTAAATCCCAGCATCTGTCTCCACACACCGCTGGCTGGGGCCTTGCAGACAGTCACATTAGGCTCCTATCTGCAAACATAGCAGAGCATCATTGTTAGTGTCAGTGGCTGGCTCTCTACCAGGGGGTGGGTTTCAGGTTGGGCCAATCACTGGTTGGCCATTCCCTCAATCTTTGTTCCCTCATTGTCTCTGCACTTCTTGTAGGCAGGGTACTTTTTCGATCACAGGTTCTGTAGGTGGGTTGTTCCCCTCCTTCCACTGGTCCTACCTGGCTAGGAGGTGGTCATTTCAGCTTTCATACCTCCCCCACCCCATTAGGTGTCTCAGCTAGAGTCACACCCATGTCCTCCCAGGAGCCTACCCTGTCACAGGCCTCCAGCTTCACAAAAAGATGTCCCTCCTCAGTTTCCCTTTTTGTTCCCAGCCCTCTCACCTTCGCCCGCCCATTCTCCCCACATCTAATCCCCATCCTCTTTCAGAGGGCTAATATCTAAAATATACAAAGAACTTAAGAAATTAAGTGTCAATAAATCAAATAATCCAGTTAAAAATGGGGTACATTTTTAAACGAAACTGAGAATTCACAACAGCGGAATCTCGAATGGCTGAGAAGCTCTTAAAGAAATGGCTCAATGTCCTTAGCCATCAAAGAAATGCAAATCAAAATAACTCTAAGATTCCATCTTACACTAGTCAGAATGGCTAAGATAAAAAACTCAAGTGACAACACTTGCTGGAGAGGATGTGGAAAAAGGGGAACCCTCCTCCATTGATGGGAGTGAAAGGGGAAACTTGCACCAGCTCTCTGGAAAACAATCTGGTGCTTTATCAGGAAATTGAGTTCTTCCTCAAGACTCAGCTATACCACTCCTGGGCATATACCCAAAAGATATTCCACCATTCAACAAGGACATTTGCTCAACTATGTTCATAGTGGCTTTATTCATAATAGCCGGAATCTGGAAACAACCTAGATGTCTCTCAATCAAAGAATGGGTACAGAAATTATAGTACATTTACACAATGGAATACTACTCAGCTATTAAAAACAAAGAAATCATGAAATTTTCAGTCAAATGGATGGAATTAGAAAAGATTATCCAAAGTGAGGTAACTCAGATCAAGGAAAACATAGAAGGAATCTTGCAACCCTCCAGCTAAGCTTCTTCAGCCCTGGGGATCACAGGCAGGCGTGTGCCTCCATGCCAGCTCCAACTTCTAGAATCTAGATTTTTCTTCTTCAGTGTATTAAGTGTACCTACTATTCCTAGTAACTCATTTGGAGAGGGAACCTAATTAAAAAATTAACTTCAAATGCCAAGAGCTCTTTTAGTTATATGAAGTTCTTAAATAACAGGAGGATTAAAAAATAAGATCAAATATAGACCAAACATCATTTAACAGATAAAGTCAATTTTATGTTACTAAAGATGAATGAACTAAGTGATTTAAATTCTCTTACAAGAAAGGCCTTTGAACAATGTATGTACAGCTGCTACTGCTCTATAAAAAGTCCCCTTCTTCAGTGAAAGAAAACTTTATTATCCTGGAGATGGTGGGTTTTTTCTTCCCCTAATAAGCTTCTTATTTCTTTCTTACAATACGCATCAACATGGCCCTTTATGCGAGCTAATACACACAGAGAGTTATAAAAAGCAGATGTTATGGCTTTAAATTCAAATCATATTGTTAGAAGAGGCATCTTTGGACTCTGTTTTTACTTCTTCATTCCCCCACCACCACCACTCCTTTTCTAATTTCTTTTCCTTTATTATTCACAGATCTGTTTTTCATAGATTTTTTTTTTCTTTTGGAAGACTGTCATGTTCCAATGTTAAACTACTTATTCTTTTTAATGGAAATGTTGTTTTTCGGTGATTATGAGGGACATTGCTCTTGACGTTTCTGAGTCCTAATTTCCTCCGTCCCTCTTTCTTGGAGCTTTTATTCTGTCATTGTTCCTAGTTTTCCTCAAATGCCATTTTATGGTTTGCTTTCCTAGCAAGAATGCCAGAGTTATAATACCTGTAATTTATACAACGTTTTACAGCTTTAGAAAGCACTTCTACTTCTTTAGTTTATTTATTACATTTTGTTTCTTCTGAATATATTTGTCAACTTCTTTTCATGTGAAAATCAGCAGCGAATGAGGCATATATTGTTGTAGACCGTTACCAGAAATGCTTTTCTTCTGTTTTCACAACCATATTAATCCTGAAGTTTGAATCCCTTCTGAAATATATTAATAACAGCAGTTGCAAGCTACAGAGGGCTAACTGTTTCTATAGCTTTTCTTCTTAAAACTGTGTTTAATAATGACATGTTTTTGATTTGTATTTCCCATGGAGTAATTGTTAAAGGTATTACCAGTCACCAAACTAAGATGTTGGCTACTTTAAAAGTATTTCTGGCTATACATATGTGAGACTCACATTCTAGATCTTTTTTAAAATGGGTACTGAAATTGTAAATTAGCATCAACCATTTCTGTGTCAGCAGGATCATTACCTTCTTAGTGGTTAAGTTAAAGACCTTTGTTGTCAGGGAAAATACATAATTTCTTTACAATTTTTTTCTTTGTAATGTAGTTCAGTATTAGTCTAACTTTCATTGAGCTGTCCATAGTAATGGCTATGGATTATGATATTTCAGAGGACTCTTTTTTTAAAAAAAACTGCATTTATTCACGTATGTAGTCACTGTGTGTTTGTGCGGGTGTGTGTACTTGTGCTCGAGAGCTTAAACTTTACCAGAATTTGAAAATGATATTTTCATAGTTGAATCTATTGTGGTGAAATCCCTTTTTAAACACTGGAAATATTCTCAATAAGCTAACCTTTGTAGAGTATTCTAAAAAAAATTTCTAAACAACATTTTTTCTCAACATTTTTTTGTTTTGTTTTCCCTTTTAATAATTTCCTTACGTAAATGTTCTGTCTGTTGAAGATTATCACTTAATTAACTTCAAATGTCTATTATTCCACAGCTTCTTAGAGTCAGGAAGTTGGTAACATCTTGTTGGTTAGTTCTGGCTTATGGTCTCTAAAGAGGTTACAGTCAAGATACCATAAGGGTCATAGTTATGTCAAGATTTAATGGAGATAGAGGATCTGCTTGCAAATCCAGGGGTCTATTTAGTTACTAATGCTCTACATTTTCTCATTGTCTGTTGTATGTACAGTTATTTGCCATTTGTATCTCACATTTACTGGTAGCACTTATGTCTGTATGACTATTGATATGTATATATGAGATGGGGAATACATCATGAGAGAAAGGATAGGAGGGGAGGGAGGGAAGAAAAGAAGGAGAGAGAAAGAGAGAGAGAGGAGGAAGTTGTAGATGAGTGTGGGGGAGGATGATAATGAGGAGGAGGAAGAAACAGACAAAAAGAAATCTAAACCATAAGCATGCCTTTTCATGGCCTAATCCCGAAGTGACAAGCCATTACTTCTGAGGTATGTCACTGATCTGTGAATAGACCACCATGGTACAATGTGGGAGGGGACCACATAAGGACATAGACATCAAAAGAAAAAAAAAATCACTAAAAGCCACTTAAGAGTCTGTTTTTTACAAATGAAAATCAGGGAGTACAAAGATAAGTAAACTGTAAACCTGGGAAGCAACTGATTGCTGTCAATCATGCATATAATTCAGTGATTTGAATTAGCAATAAAGTACCTGTTTTGCCAGAAGGTCATGTTCTCCAAAATGTGTTTTCTAAAATCACCAATTCCATCACTGTAATAACAAATTAAATCAAAGTTTTTTGTTTGCAATTCCCCAAATTGCTTTTTAATTTTCTCTCTTCTTTTAGATGGGGTCTCACTATGTACTTCTTGTTGGCCTGGACCTCACAGCCTGGACCAGGCTGGCTTAGAACTCACGGAGATCTACCACCAGCCTTTGCTTCCTGACTCTAGTTTTTGAAGGAAAGAAAATGCAGTCAAGTATATGTAACCCATTCCCATCAGTCACACATCTAGTGGTTGCAATGCTCTCTACATGGGCATTTGGAGGCAGAGTCTTACTCTGTAGTACAGACTAGCCTGGAATTCACAACCTTCCTACCTCAGCCTCCTGACTGTTTCCTGAATAATTCTTGATCACACTCTTTTCCTTAATGTTGTCAGATACAGCCAAACCAGAAATCATTTGACGGGAGAGGTGACTGCAGATGCCTTTTATCTTGTAAGTATGGAGTCTGAGAAAGTCAGAGGAGAGAGCAATGCAAACGTGTTTTAGCATCAGCTCCAATGTATTAACATTTTAAATTACAAAGCGTAAGTGGAGACATTTATGGCAAGTGACAAGAGAATAATTTTATAAATTCTTTAGTGAAACTACTTCTTTTTTTAAAAATTTCCTTAGGTTTATTTCATTAATTATACAGCATTCTGCTCACATATGTGTCTGCCCACCAAATCTCATTATAGATGGTTGTGAGCCACCATGTGGTTGCTGGGAATTGAATTCAGGACCTTTGGAAGAAAAATCAGCCAGTGCTCTTAACCTCTGAGCCATCTCTCCAGCCCATAAAGCTACCTCTTAAAGGACTTAAAATTGAGGACTTACAGTAATCAAACTGTGTGGTTTGTTTTGTTATGTTGTTTCTTTTCAGTTTTTGTTGTTGTTGTTTTGTTTTTGTTTGTTTTTTAGCCAGAGGTTTTTCTGTGTAGCCCTGGCTGTTCTAAAACTCATTCTGTAGACCAGGCTGGCCTTGGACTCAGAGACCCCTTTGCCTTTTCCTCTGCCTCCTGAGGACTGGGGTTAAAGGAATGAGCCACTATCCCCAACATGTTATGTTGATTCTTTGATACAAGCTTTGCTTTGCTGCCATTGGGTGGTCTGGAACTTGCTGTGGCCTCA
The DNA here is from genome assembly GCA_028658305.1 of Pachyuromys duprasi. Taxonomy (NCBI): domain Eukaryota; kingdom Metazoa; phylum Chordata; class Mammalia; order Rodentia; family Muridae; genus Pachyuromys; species Pachyuromys duprasi. Next base: position 48,929,541 of record CM053745.1, on the reverse strand, counting down.
ACCTTGTGCAGGTCTTCCTTCAACTGCCTTCCTAGTGCTGAGATCACAGGTGTATTTCCTGATAATGAGAGTTTAACATGTTGTAGCACCATCCATGGATTTTTGGAACTGAAGTTTTACTTCTCTCAACAGTTTCAAGTCCTCAGATCCTGTGGTCCACACATGGCGATTCCTAACACTGAAAGTATTTCTGCTTAGTTGTAGTCCTTGCTTCCCAGCATACATTCATTTACCAGATGGATGCAAAGTAAATATACTGTGCTGAGCACAAGGCTAGATGACAAGAGACAAGCTAAAACTTTCTCTACACGACTAGAAAATCACAGGTGAGCTCAGACCTCCTAAAGGGCTTTTGAACTTTTCTGTGGAAGGTATTCTTGAAGAACTGAGAATTGAAACTTATGTTAAATTGCTACAAAATTGTATAAATGAGGACAGAGTGTTGTAGTGCTGTACAAAGAAGCATATCTGATCTTGTGTATAGGCAGACAATAAATGTACCAACATCTTCCCAGAATGAGTTATTAGTTGCCTGTGGTTTTCATGAATCTTGGTCTAAGAGTAGACACATAGTTATTCCTAAGATTGCTTTTATATGAAATTGATTTAGATAGCAGTTTCTACAGCCAAGTCCAAAGTTAACAATATTTATATTACTACCTTTGAACATGACTGCAGGTGTTGTAAACTTTGACCAACTGCTTCCCCCAACTAAGTAAACATGAAGTAAGAATGTAAGCATAGAATTCAATATAACCTTATATACATTTTCATGGTATGTCTTTTTGTTTCCCTTCCTGATGCTACAATAAAATACCTTGACAAAAGCAAATCTAAGGGAACAGATAGTTTATCAGGGCTTGCAGTTCAAGTTAGAGTTTATCATGGTGAGAAAGTCAAGGCAGGAAGATCTTGAAGCTTCACAGCACATCCACACACAGGAACAGAGCAAAGACTGCTTCTTAGTGCTCAGCTCCTTGGTCTGTTTATACTGTCTAGGGTACCCTGAAGAAAAAACAGTCTCGCTCATAGTGAAGATGGATCTTTGTACATCAATTAATATGAACAAGATAATGCTCCATAGGCGTAGCCGGAGGCCAGTCTTGCAGGTGATTCTACATCCTATCATGCTGACAATTAACACTGATCATTACACCATGTAATACAGTTACTGATACATCTAATAAAGTTTTGGTCAAGAGAATGAGCCTTTGGATAATGGAGGTCTGAGTGGATTCTCCACTTTAGCTTACTGTCTCCGTGAAGAATTTGTGTCTCATTCCCATTGAGACTCAGTCTATTCATGTGTCAAATGGAGCAGCATGCACACTTAGAGGACTATTGAGGTGAGGTGTCTATCAACATCGAACAGTATTATTATTCCCAATGCATGGTGCCTAGCAATAGCAGTGGTATTGTTACTATTATTTACTAGGATTAAAGGTAAATTTGAGTTATAGTAATCATTTTGTAATTCAACGGTGTAAGTGCTATTAGGGTTTCAATGTCTTAATATAAAGGTCTAGAAGTATATTTGTAATTATCATCATTCAAGACTGCCTGGCTACTGTGTGCCCTTTAGAGAATGTTGTAATATATTCTAATTCAATAATTAGAGGTATTGAAGAACCACAGGTTGTGCATAAAAGACCAGGAAATGACTAAATAGCCTTGATTTGGGTAACTTGTATTTATGGTTATGCTACTGTATGTAATTATAAACTACTTAGTGGAACCTAGAGTGGTGGGAATGGACGAGGGGAGAGAGCGTGGAAGCTTAGGAGACATTCATTGTCAGTCTTGCTTTTATCAGATCTTGGCTTTTATCCTCTGGGTAAAAGACAATGAAAGTTTTAAGCAAGGGTATGGCTTGCTTCTTTCAGTGTCTGCTTGGAGGAACAGGTGGAAGATGACCTCAATGAATCGGCCAAGCCAGGTAAGGATGCCTTAATATGCCAGTGAGAATCCTGAGAAATTGAACTGGGTGGAGACTACAAAGCAATAAAATGCTAAAACTGAGAAATGGTGATGACCTGGATCACTGTGGACCGAAATGAATCTTCAGGAAATAAAATTTGATGAATTACATGGAGGAAAGGCATCTTCTGGGAGAACAGATGATCCAGAAGAAGTGACAGCATTAAGAGAGAGAGAAAGAGCGAGTGGAAAGCATATCTGGCTAAAAAAAAAAAAAAAAAATTCAAGGATAAAATGGAAAATAGACTTGGTGACTAAGTAGATGGGTGGAAGTGAAGATACTCAAGGATCACCCCACAAAGAAGAAAAATAAATTAGAATATATGACAGCATTCTTTTTTCTTCTTGAGATAAAGTCTCACTATGTAGTCCTGGATGACCTGGAACTCATATATAGAGCAGGCTGGCCTCAAACTCAAGAGATCCACCTGAATCTGTAGTCTGAGTGCCAGGATCATGCCTGCCTAAAGATGACATTTTGAGCAACAGAATATATAAGAAATGTATTTGAGAGGGAATTTTGTATTTCCTGTTTTCAACTTGAAGGCTTTCAAGCGTTTGTGGGAAAGCAAGGTAGTGATAACTGACATACATTTATGATGTGTGTCTGTCCTGAAGATTATACAGTATGTGACAGCTGACTTCAGGAGTGGAGGAGATCTCTTGAGACATGTGGGTCCAGGGAAAGAGTAGAAAGTGTGACCCTTGTCCTTTCTTGGAGCTCAGTCTGTAGCAACAGCTGACCTTGAACTCAAAGTGATCATCTTCCCTCAGCCTTCTGAATTCGGGGGTTATAGGCAGGACCTGCTATCTCTGGCTCATGGTCATTGAATCTGTTTGTCAAGAAACATTTTTCCAATAGGTCTTATATTTACCCATGTCAGGTTTCTCATTAGACCATTTTAGCTCTAAGGGCCTTCTGACAACTCTCTTGGCTCCCAGTTTTCTTCTCTGGCACTGCCTAAAATTCGTGATTCTGACAAAAATCTAACCTGCAGTCAATTGACTTGGAGATTTAAAACTTGCTGTGTACCTCTCCGCTTATTGTGTAAGCTGAAAGGAAATGGAACCCATCCCAAATTATACCTTCCTGTCTGCCCATGTCCTTGCCAAGCCTGCTGCCATCTCCTGCATACACAATGCATTTCCCCTCCCTATGTCATTGCTCAAGTTCTTGGCACTTTACACTGTTTCATTCCTCTTTACCTTGTTTGCACAGCAAGCTGCTACCTAGCTTTTGAGTGCTACTCAAATGCCAGTCTGTGTTCTGGAATTTTCCCTAACTCCTGAATTCTCACCCCATTCCCAATTCAGCAGTGTCAGCAGTGTGTATATGTATATCTGGGTGTTGTGTGAACACATATGCTTATATTTTTTTGCATTTGTTCACAAATGATTTTAATAAGGCAGATATGAATTCAGGAAAATTTTTCACATAAATGTAGATGGAAAAAGTCACTGAATTAGACATTTGATGACTCTGAGGAGAGAAATTTAAACCCCTGTCCAATTATAAGATGCCCATGCAGAAATATTAATCCTATCAAGTCTTGCAGTTGTCAAAGGAAAGAGAAGTAACCAGACCAGAGCGAACAGAAACATCTTTATTATTGAGTGAAATGGAACCAAGTAAAATTAATTTATGTGAGCTTATGGAATTATGGTATAGTTTTTATCCACAGTTATATCATCTTTCGTCCTGAAGATGAGCCACTTTACCTACATAAATTTAAATGTAATTGAGAATAAAATGGTACTGCATTTTATAGTGTTATTAACCATTTCCTGAAATCAATATTCCTTAGAAAAGTACCAGAAACTGATTGTTATAATATATTGCATAAACATAAACCTTATAAGTATTAAATATACCTTAGCACATGCATACACATATAATTTTATAGAAAATGAACTAAAAGTTCAAAAACTTAAGCAGTTTCTGCAGAGTAACTTTATTACTTTCTCTGGTTATACATCATTCACATTTATTAGAAGAAAATTAGAAAATCTGAGTGTGTCTAAAGGTGATGAGATCTATATCCAAAGAATGTAGCTCAGTGGCAGGATGTTGCCTGCTATGTATGAGGCTCTGGGTTTGATTGACAGTACTTAAAAAATTAAGATAATAAGAAAAGACACCAAACTATACCATCTAGAGTGATTAATTTCCTTTACAAGGAAAACTTTGTGTATTTGTTTTAAATGCTGAGACTTAGATAGTATATGTTAAGTTTTGCATTTTCTGTTATAGAATCTCACTTCATGTACTTATAGAATAAGTACGTTGAATCAGGAAACATTCTTCGTAATTTCTAATGATTCTGCAATCTTTAATTGCACTATCACTTCAAATCATGTTTAATCCTTGCCTTACTCTGAACATTCGTTTTGTTTCTATTTGTTCCTATCGAGATTGCTTCCTGTCATTGTTCCCTTGAACAAGGCACTTTAGAGTCATATTCTAGGCTTCTGTTTAGAACATTCCAAAGGACCCACTCAGCAACAATGACCTTCCATTAATGAAAATAAGAAGACTCTTTCCAACTTCAGAAAAATGATAATTTTAGAATTAAGTGCATTTGGGTGCAAATTCTGTCCTTCACATTTAGAAGTAAGATTTCAGTTTTCCATGATTTAATTTACTTTTTTTTTTAACCTTTGAAATGAGACTTGTGTTTACAGATGTAATGAACACAGGATTGCTGAAGAATCAGGTGAACTGTGTATTTAAAAAGCTTCAAATAATAGCCATCATGAGTCTTATTATTGTTGGATGGTACCATTAGCGCTAGAAGCAGGGCTTTGCCGATGGTCTTCATGGCCTACTTTTAGAAAACTTTTTTTTTAAATTAATTTTGGTGTAAGTGTAGGGGTGTTTATTTCTGTTTACGTTATATACACATTGTCATGTGGATGTGTGTACCTGTGTTTGTTCATGTGGGGGTCAGGGGTCAGTGTTGGCTCTTTCTCTCTTTTGCTCTTCACTTTATTAAGTAATTTTTAAATTTAGCTATATATTTGTTTTTGAGATAAGGTCTCCCATGAACCCGAAGGTCACGGGCTCAGCTAAGCGCGGTAGCCAATGAGCGTCAGGTATTGCCTTGTCCTTACCCTCCTGCCTTCTCAGTAATAGGGTTAAGGATGCTCCACGGTACACCTTTTTACAGAAGCAGGTGATGGAGATCTGAACTCGGGCCTAATGCTTCTGCAACAGTCACTTTACCAAATAAGCCATCTGCAACGTCCCTATTTAAAACCCCTGGACCAGTTAGTGCCTTTTGAAAGAATCTTTTTTCTTGCTTTCCAGAATATTTTTCTCTAAGTCCTCTTGTGCCAGTTTCAATTGCTTTTCAGGATCTTTCTCTTGGTATTCTCCACAGTTTTTCTGTAATGGTTGCTTAGCTTCGTCTTTCTTACTGTGCACACCTGCTTCAATCTCTCCTGGCCTTTCTCATGGCTGCCCAGTTGACCTTTTTCCAAACCCTGTGCAAGCTCCTCCTCCTCTGCTTGCCCTTGAATGTTTTGAATTCATCTATGGGGATGGCTTCCTATTCTCTGCTCGCTTTGACTATTTAATTTTTGCATTAAGAAGTTAACTTCCAACTATCCAGTTAAGCCATGAGAACTTATTTATGATTTAAACCTCTTCTCTTCATTTCATATTTATCTATATTCTATCATCCCCAACTATTTATCTTCTTCTCAGTTTCCAAAGAGATCTAAATCTCTACATGTTCAAAACCAATGTTTTGATAGTCTCAAACCTGTTCCTTCCTCACTTTTTTTTTTAAATTTTTTTATTTTTTGTTATCAATCACAGGTTAGGTACTTTGCATCCCATGCCCAGCCCGCCCACTCCCTCCCACCCTCCCCACCCTCCCTCATCTCCTCCCCGCCCACTCCAAGTCCACCAGCAGGGGAGGACCTC
>CM053745.1:48889606-48923136 GCA_028658305.1 Pachyuromys duprasi | reverse complement strand
TGTGTGGTTTAGGTATCAAGGTGACTGTGGCTTCATAGAAAGAGTTCGGTAATTTTCCTTCTATTTCTATTTTGTGGAACACTTTATAGAGAATTGGTGTTAGGACTTCTTTGAAGGTCTGGTAGAACCTTCCTCACTTTTAATTCCTTCTTTTTCCATTCTGTTACCAGAATACTGATTTTTTTTTGTTCCCCAAATTGCTTGAATCTATACAACTCTTCATCACCCATTTATCTAGTTTAAAATACCAACATAATCTCACTTCAAAATTTAGTAACCCATCTATTTTGTCCATTCTCAGAACAACTTTTCTACACCATTGATCCACTATGAATTTTAGAAGTACTCTTATATTTATTTAGTGTTCTTATGTGTATCTGGGTAAATTTTTGTGAGCTGCATATGTGCAGGAGCCTATGGAGGTCCGAAGGGGGCACAGGATCCACTGAAGCTGGAATTACAGGCTGCTGGGAACTGTCGGATGTGTGAGCTAGGAACCCTATTGGGGCTTCTGGAAAAGCACTGGGCAATCTGTAGTTCTGAGCTATCTCCCCAGCCCGTCTTTCCATGAAGCTACTTAAGAGCAAGTATTGTCTGAGTCCCTTGATAAAGGTCACACTTCTCATCAACTCTCCCTATTTACAATTTCTTTCTGTTTCCCTGTTTTCTGTCCATTCCGGTTTCAGGGGTTGGTTAGCAGCTCCTGAATGTTGCTGCCCTTATCCTGGTAATTGGAATGACAGTGAAACCATCAAGTTGATACACCATTTCTGTCCTTTGTGACCTTGGTAGACGCTAACAGTCCTTCCAGCCTTCCTAAGAGAACCCCATCTCTCTAGGAACTGACTCTTCTGTATCCATGTGTGTGACTCAGGGAAAGGTGGCTGTTGTATGTAACTAGTATCTGGTCCCCACTAGTATAGACACTCTCTTCTTGCATATTAGAAACCACTACTAGAATTTAGTCTGAGGACAGTCAGGACAAAATATGTCTCTACTGACCATTATATTGCATCTGATGGCTACAAAGCTTAAGTTGTCCCAGTCAGGCCATTCCACAGTTAACGAAGTATTTTCCTCTCTTCTTTTCTGCAAGACTAGAACGAACAAAGAAGTTGCTTGTCTTAGCGGAGACTTGTGTCTATTTTGCAAACATGAGAGGAACCAGCCTGAAGACAAATGTAACCTAGAAAAGAGGACAAGGAACACTGCAAGACAAAGATCACATCATTCCAGATTTCTGTCTCATCAGACAAGGTGTTGCTGATGCGTGAAACTATTTCATAGGATTCCTCTTTCCTGCTGCGTACCATTTTCAAACTGTTTTGACTTTTGTGATAGCTAACATTACTGTGTAACAGCCATGGTACAATGTGTAACAAAGTATAAATGAGGTGCCGATATTGTCTTCACTGTACACAAGAGGAGGCTACGCCTTTAAAAGTTCATTAATTAGTAGCGGCTAAACAGTGGCGAATGCCCCAGTTGCCATCCAAAGGTGGATTTCCCTGACTCTAGCCCTCAGCCTTCAGCATCCATAGGGCTGAGTTTGACTGAGTCAGCTTTTAGACAGCTATGTTATGACTTCCTTGCTAACTGAGGCATTGTCCTAATCCTACTGCCTTTGCTTTTACTCCTCCATCTCTTTCTCCTCTCTCCTCCTTCCTCTCTTTCCTCCAGTTTTGGTGCTGGAGTTGTACCCAGAACTTACTCATGCTATACACAGTCTAGCCACTAAGCTAAACCCTCATTCCACTTCATTTTTTTAAATACTTATTTCTGTGTGTGTCTATGTGCAAGTGCCCATGGCGGCCAGAAGAGTGTGTAGGGTTCCCTAGAGCTGGGGTTACAGGCAACTGTAAGCCACTGGATGTAGGTATTAAGAACTCAGCTCAGATCCTCTGATAGAGAAGTGCTCTTCACCACTGATCCATCTCTCCAGTCCCCTTCATATTAAAGCAGCAGTTATAAGTGGAAAAGTAACTTTTATTCACCTGATATAATTGCTGACTCAGAAGTTTACTGCCTCTGTCTGCTAACTAGTCCTGGAAGCTACTAACCTTTGCACAATTCAACCTAGGTCTAGAATGTTTTCAACTTCTGACACTGCTGAATAAGCTCGCCCTTTCTAGTTCCTTCTGAACTCTGGCTGGCTGGTTCAGCTCAGCTGTCCTGACTCAATACTCTTTCAAAAATGATTGATTCAATACAGTTTCTCTCAGCTTCTGACTTTTTGCTTTGTTTGGCCTCAAACTAACTCTAGCAATCTGTTCTAATCTTCTGGCCCCTTCTCATTCTCTGGCTTATCTGTCTTTACCTGTGTCTAGCTTGTTCTCTCTTCAACCTGTTTCTGCACAAACGTTCTGGTAAAACTGCCTTCCACCCGTGACGCTCCTGTAAGTCCTCTTTTCCTGTCTTTTTTAGTGAGAGTTGGACATATCCTGTCCTGACTCATTCTGTCAGATCTTTCTCTGATTTGTCACTTTGTCTGCCTCTCAATTAGATGTCAATTTCAAACATGGGTGCTTCCTCCTACAAACTAACTTTACCTTCACTGTTTGAGCCTAAAGATGTGTACTAAGGATGTGTCTGTACTCCAGCTAGAGTAGCCATGTTGCTGGATTAAAATCCCTCTGCATATAACGTGTCCTTTCAATACCCAATAGTATGTCGAATTATGAACTTCAGTGTTGGAGAGTAATATTAAACACATGGATAGTCATAAAAGGAAGACAGTGTTTGAAGATGAGATCCCTGTTCACTGGGGAATGAAGATGTTAACGTACATAACACACAAGTTTCTTGGGAAAGCATTTGGAAGAAATATTAAAATATCTAGGGTCAAAGACCAGGAATCTGACTTATAGATGACTTACTGTAAGGAACATACCAGTGTCACTTAAGTAATTCTTTTTTGAGACAGGAGTCTGCTGTGTGACTCAAGCTGAACTTACACTTGGGCTTCTGATGCTCCTGGTTCTGCCTCAGCTCCCCAAGTTCTGGGATCACAAGTACAGGCCACCATTCCCAGCGCCAGTGTTACCTTTTCAATAAAGGCCTTAAAAATAAAGTTCATGAGTCTAAACTGAAATCAGGGCACAAACTGAAACTGTCAGTATGACGCTTGTCTCCTATCTGGTCTTCCCTGACTTTGCGACTCCGTTTAACAGTGACGCCTCTCAGGTGAGCCAGAGTGAACATCCAGGATTATGCCTTTCAATGCTCAGTTTAAGACTTTGATATGCCAGTTGCTCTCCAACCACAGTTCATGTTTGTTCATCAATGCAACTCTCTTGGTTTTTTGAGAAAGTTATTTTTTTTTAAACTGTTAAAAGGAGAAAATTATTGTCCATGGCTGTCTCTCGAGGGCTGCTCTGTGATGGCACAATCAGATGATTTCACTGCAGGTAGCTATTTGACTGCAGGAATTTCAAAGCCACATCTAGTGGCCCTAATGCAATGGTGTGAATGGTTATTAGCACTTTCTAAATCAAGACAGAAATTAAGGGCTGGGAAGGTGGGAATGAAAGCACCCACCAGTGTGCTTCCCGCATCTCAGAAATCAGCGCGCACACACACAGGCAAGCCGCCCTGAATGCATTCTCTTCCTTTTACACTCCCACTTAGCTTTCCTTTTAAGTGCCAAATGAAGCAGGTGTTGGGAAATGCGGTGTGCGCCTGTCATTTTGACATTCCTCTGCAAATTAATCAGGCTTTGATAGTACAGGTTTGCTCTACCATGCCGGGGAGCCTGCAGCTTTGGGATTCTGACAGGAGTTCAAGAGGAACGTATTGCTTTGAACTCACTCATTAGCTGTGCAAAATAAACATCATCCACCTTGAAAAAAAAAAAAAAGAAGAAAGAAAACATCAGCAGGAGAAAAAAAAGAGATCATCCTAAACCCCTTCCCTGATACTCCAAAACCCTCGATGTGGCTGCTAAATTAGGACAGGAAAAATACAGCCTGCTTGTGAAAAGAGAAAAGGGGAAGAGCCACCTCACAACAAACACAAAAATTACAGTCACTGAGATCTAATTATATTTTCATGATTACAAACACATTGAGAGTTAGAGAGTTCAGGGATGCATCCTGAAGCTAATGTAGAATGTTTCCTGGCTAATTATTTGCCACTACCACTGTTCACTTCCTGTGGTGGATTTATGCTAAATCCTGTTATTAGTCTTGCTCTGCAGCTGCCATTGTCTATGAGTAGAAGCAAGGCTGAAAGGCTACAGTCAGCCTTTTATTACACAACATGTGAATGGGGATTTGACCCAATGTCCGACCACTTCCCCCTTCAGTTTTTATGTGAGCTTGCTGAGCCTTCCCCAATAAATCACCAGGTTCCAGTGAACTTTTACTCTTTTTTTTTCTCTCCTTTTAACTCCATTCTGTGTGCATACGTGTGTGTGTACGAGAGTGTGTGTGCACATGAGTACTTACAAGCATGCAGTCGAAAAATAAACAACACAATTCCATTTCCTTTTCAAATAGTAGATAGTATTCATTTTATCCAAGTTCTATTGTTCTTCTTCTCCAAGATATATAGGCCTCTATTTGATGCCTTCATCTCATCCTATGATTAAAGATGGGAATGCTAAAAATAAATGAGACAGAAACCCAAAGAAAGAATTTATGCTTTAACAATGACTTTAAACATATGTGATGTACAAACTGTCCAAATAGCCATGGAAAAAATTGATATTCCCTACAAAATCCAGTGGAGAGTTTTCTAGAATAGCTCTTGAGCCTTTTAAGCAAAGTTGGTGTCATCTTAAATACAACTTTTTCTTTAAGTAAAATTAACACAAATATTGTCTCTTTAATCAAATGTCTACTATTCTAAATTGTTAAATATATTATAATGGTTTACATTGTGGTACTATAATATATAATATAACCACCATATTTAAGAATATTTTTAAATGTAAACATCGAATCATAAAAATTATTATTTTGAGAGCTAAGAAATTCTTATAAATAAAAATAAGATAATGGTAGAGACTGCTATTTCATTTTATATATTCCATTGTTTTGTTTTGAATGATTTTATATACACATCTGTGCTATTGGCTTGTGTTTCAAAACTCTATCAGATTATATCTATGAATATTCACAGCAGTGAACCTTACAGACTTTAAATTTCTAACAGATTTTTTCTAATACTCACATAAAGCATTATTATGAAAGTCTTTGAAAATCTTATATCAATTAATTATAAATGTTTGTTCTGGCATATTTTTTTGTACAGTAGTACAGTAAGCCCTATAAGAAATGTTCATCTAGAGACACATAGATATTCTGACATATGTTGTGCTCAGTAAATTTTAAAATAGACATTAGTATGGAGAGATAAATTTGTTATATTAATCAAACCAAGAAAGACTACTGTAGTGGTTTGAATAAGAATGGCCTTTGCAGGCTCATATGCTTGAATACTTGATTCTTTCTGGGTGGAACTATTTGGGAAGGTTTGGGAGGTTTGGCCTTGTTAGAGGAGGTGTGTCACTGGGAAAAGACTTTGAGGTTTCAAAAGACTTGTGCCATTCCCAGTGTGCCCTCTTTTTTTTTATTTTCTTGCTTGTAGATTAAGATGTGATCATTCAGCTATGTTGACATCAAGCATTTGCTCTGCCATCATGAATTCTAATCCTAGGAAACCATAAGCTCAATTAAATACTTTCTTGTATAGGTTGCCTTGATCATCATGTTTTGTCAAAGCTATAGAAAGGTAACTAACACAGAAGAGAGTCCTGGTATTAAAATAAAAGGAGAGGCGCCCTCAGGGTAAGACCCCACTCACCTAAGCTTCTAAACTGTTAAACGGGAGAGGACTAAAATTTCCTGTTCCTAGAAAAGAAAAGCAAACCAAAGCTTCTACAAATGTGATTTAGTGGGTGCCAAGGTCCACTGCAACTTGTTAATCAAATGTGCCAGTGTCTTCCACATGCTCTGACATTAGAGTCCTGATCAATGCAGGAGGAAAAGGTCATGGAATCCTCCTCTGTGGCTAACAAGAGCCACTGAGCCTGGATGGGTGTCAGGGGAGGTCTGGCATGGCTTCTACGAGAAGCCGTTAGGAAGCATGGATTACTTTGGAGACTCTAGGATTTTGGAGACACCAGAGCCATGAGGCATCTGCCAAGTAGAGCTCTACCCAGGGAGTGAAGTCAGCCCCTTCTCAAGAGAGAGAAATGTGCTGCAGTCAGCAAAGCTAGATGAGACCATCTAAGCCCTTTGATATCAGGCATGGAGCTACATGCTTTGGAGTTTGCCTTGCTGGGTTTCAGTCTTGCTTAGGTCCTAGATTTCCTCACTGTATTCTGATTCCTATTTTTTGGAATGGTATAGTTGGTGCCATTGTATTATGTTGGAAGTACGCAATTTGCTTTTTGATTTTATAAGGGGTTATAATTAAGAGATTGCCCTGAGTCCAAGAAGATACTTTAAACTTTAAAACAGTGCTGAAATTGTGACAGACTGTGGAAACTTTTGAGGTTGGACTAAGTACATTTTGCATTATGATATGGCCAAAAGCTTATGGGGGCCAAGCAGTGGAATATGGTAATTTGATGAGAATGGCTCCCCATATGCTTATATGTCTGGATACTTGCTCTCCACTTGGTGTACTGTTTGGGCGCTGTGGCATTGTTAGAGCAGGTGTGTCACCAAAAGGGCAGGCTCTGGGGCTTGAAAAGACTTGGGCCATTCTTAGTGTGCCCAGTCTTCCTCCTGTTTGTGGATCACAATGTGGGCTCATAGTTGAGTGGTTCCAGCCACCATTCCTTTGCTCTGCCATGGTGGAATCTAACCCTGTAAGAACCATAAACCCAATTAAACACCTTCTTTTATAAATTGTCTTGATCATGGTGTTTTGTCGGCCCAATAGCAAAGCAACCAAATCAACCACATAGTCATATTTTAAAGGAAAAATAGAAGAGAGAAGGAAAGAGGAGGTGTAGATGCATGGGTGTCTTAGCAAGGGTTTCTATTCCTGTGAAGAGACACAAGGCCACTCTTACAAAGGAAAAGAATTAATTGGGGCTGGCATACAGGCTCAGAGGTTTAGTCCATTATTGTCATGGCAGGAAGCATGGTAACACACAGACAGATGTGGTCCTAGACAGAGAGCTGAGAGTTCAACATCTGGATTGGCAGGCAGAAGGAAGAGAGGATAAGCTATTGGGCCTGGATTGCGTGTCTGAAATCTCAAAGCCCATCCCAAGGGACACACTACCTTCAACAAGACTACACCCACTCAAACAAGGCCACACCTCCCAATAGAGCCACTTCCTATGAGTCTATGGGGGCCATTTTTATACAAAGAACCATATTGGGTACTGGTGATAATTTTGAATGAGAAAGGCAAGTATCAGACAGCATGTTCAGAACAGAACTGTTAAAAGAAAGCCTCTTTATGCTTGTAGATGTCCAGAGACATGCTAGAGAGCTCCAGGCCAGCAGAAAAAGAGTGCCCATCTGTGAATATATGAGAAGTGACAAAACAGAAAAGAAGGTCTTTGCCTTAAATCTAGTTTGGTACTGGTGCTTTTTCCTCTGCAGAGCATTGATCATTTACTACGTTAAATAACTCATGAAAACAAAGGACTAAGGCTGCATGTATCGGGGGAGGGCAGGACAGGTTCATGAAGAGTATTTATTAAGTCAGTAAACTCTTCATTTTCTGTAAGACTTTTATTCCTGTGTATTATAAATTTGGAAGAGAGTGTGTACCTCACTTCCGTGGATATTCTGTGGAAACTGCTCCATAATGCGTAACATACTATTTTTTAATTTAAAAATAAGAAAAAGTCTGGAACCACTGGATGTGTGTCAAAGATGCAAACAGTGTGAACCTGAGGGCAGGTATTTGACTTTCCATTACTACAGATGACCGACTTCTAGAGACAGGGGTTTATTCAGCTCATGGCTTTACAGGTTGTAGTCTAGGACCTATTGGCCTCATCACTTTGAGGCCTGAGGTGAGAGAGCCTTGGTGTAGGGAAACAAAGTATTCACCTCATAGACAAGAAAGGAAAGAGGCAAGGGCCCACTGCCCCTTCCAAATCACACCCCCAGTTAGCACTGAGTTAGGGGCTGAGTCGTTAACGCATGGGCACTGGGGAGACATTGCAAATCCAACCACGTTGCAGTATGTGAGCATCTCTTGACACTGGGAATGTTGTGGATTGGATGTGGTTAAACCTTTCAAAACTCGTGTTGAAGGTTGGCTGCTGTTGTTATGATGTTGGGAGGTTGGGTCTTTATGAGGTGATTAAGGATATTAAGATGGACTAAACTGTTTCCCAAGCAAATGAGTTCTCAATTGTTCAGGATGGTCTAGTTATCGCAGGAACATGCATATTGGAACTTTCCTGTGCCTTTGCTCTAAGACGGCTACCCACTCCCTGTTTTGGGTTTAAGACATTTCTCATGAGTTTATTTTAAAAAAATTAAATGGGGAAAATTTTTAATAACCATTGTTATAACTATAAAATGTATTTTCTGAAATAACTGAACAGCTTGGTCTGATTATGAAATGTCATTATCAGCTATTGATGCCAACAATTGTTTGGTTGCTGAAGTCTTGCTTTTTGTTCTAACCTCTGACACAAAGAAGAAGACATCAAGCAGCCTAAGTTTACTTGTGTTAAAACTATGTTAGCTTTTGTCAGGCTGACTTCATTAAATTATAAGTTTCTGTTTGAGTTTGTAATTTTGGAATATCTTGAATGGTCCCCACGGGTAGCTATGTTTGAATAATTTACCACAAGTTGGTAGAATGCTTTGGGGAGGGATCAGGAGGTGTGGTCTTCTTGGAGAAGGAGCGTCACTAAGGACAGGATTTGAAGTTTCAAAAACCTTGAGCCTTCTCCAACCAAGTACCATGCGTGGATATAACCCAGAACCCCTGCTCGGATGGAGCCCATGGCAGCTCAGCATCCAAGTGGGTTTCCTAGTAATGGGAACAGGGACTGTCTATGACATGAACTCAGTGGCTGATTCTTTGACCTCACTACCCCCAAGGGAGGAACAGCTTTGCTAGGCCACAGAGGAGGACATTGCAGGTACCATTGAAGATACCTGATAAGCTAAGGTTGGACGGAAGGGGAGGAGGACCTCCCCTGTCAGTGGACTTAGAGAGGGGCATGGAGGAGATGAGGGAGGGAGGATGGGACTGGGAGGGAATAAGGGAGAGGGCTACAGCTGAGATAAAAAGTAAATAAACGTTAATTAATATAAAAAATTAAAAACAAACAAAACAAAACCAAAACAAACCAATAACCTTGAGACCTTCTGCGTTTGCTCTCTGCCTCCTGTTTGTGGTTCAAGAGTTCAAGGTCAGTGTAGGCAAGTAGGCACTGTACCAAGGCTCTGTTCCCCTCCCCCCCAAAAAAAAGGTTGAATAAAATAAAATAGAATTCTATTTTACCCCCAGCTGCTCTAATCTGCTTTAATATATTGGGCAGCACCCTCTGGCCCTTTCGGAGCAAGCACTATTGACCTTCTGATGGTGGTAGTCTTTGGATCATTCACTAAAAAACTGCTGTGATTTTAAACTCATGAAGAAACTCTCCTATACATTTCTCCCTTAAATACATTTAAATTAATCCTCAAGGAAAAAAATAATTGCAGTGAGTTTCATGTTGAATGTCTTGACCATTTTCAATTAAAAAAAAATCCTATATAATGGTGGAATTACTTTTTCAGCAGAAGGTTAGAAGAGTCACTAGACTAAATGACATGTTATTTCTGGTCAGAATGAAAAGAAAAATATATATGTGTGTACATGTGTGTGTGAGTGTATGTGTGTGTATAAAATGATGGATGACAAAATTCTTTAAACCTCAATCATCCATCAGTTTTCCTTTAACCCAGGCAAGTACTTGCTACCTTCTCACTGGTAGTTAAGAGCCATCCACCAAACTTTCTGGATCAGAGTCCCATGTCTGAAGGTTTACGATAACAAGGTTTATCATTTCAGGTACTGTGACATGGTCGAGCCAACTTTTATTTTCAAGTCTTTCTGCTGTTGTTTCTTGAAGACAGTTAGAGGTCTGGGCTGGGGAGAGGTGAAAGTTGACAGATTGCTTACCTTGTACACATGGAGACCTGACTTCAACCCTGAGTACCCACACCTGTTAGGGGTAACATTAAGGAGGCAGAGACAGCTGGATCCCAGAGGTCCACGGCCAGCCAGCCTAGCCTACTTGATGATCTTTGAGTGAGAAACATCGTTTACTTTTCTAAGAAATGGTAGATGAACACCTGAGGGGCATGAACGTCTGGCCACCACAAATGTGTGCACACATTAACTGAAGAAGATTATTTTGAATTACAATTGTGATTTGAATGTGCATACGGATAATATGTTATCTGTTCATTTCTAAGAAGTTATCCACTTTTATGTGTGTGAGATGACAGAGCTAGAAGGTGGTGTGCTTCAGACCCAGGACAGACAGCTGGAGGTTCTCCCAGCATTCTTTGGTCTCTACCTGTTGCAGAGTCTCACTGACATACCCCTGCCCTCTGCCCTGAACTTTCCAAGACAAGGGTTTTTCCTTCGCCTTCATCATAAAATCTGAGCATTTTGGTGCTCTCTCTCTCTCTCGCTTGTTCTCTCTCTGTCTGTCTTGCTATCTCTCTCTCTCTCTTTCTTCCCCTTGCATGACAGCCAAGAGCTGCTTCCAGTGAACCTACATCTATATGCTTTAACTTGCCTTGCACAAGAAGCAGCCCAATGTCCTAGTCCTCATTCCCGCCTTGTCAGTCCTCCCTAGCTCCTTATTATTATTATTATTTTAATTACAGGAAAAGGAATGTTAGATCACAAGTCGAAGCACTAGTCCACTCCTAGGTTGCTTAGCAACCTGACATCATCAGGTGTGTTCCCACCAGATATAAAGGACTGGCCCATCACTGCACTCTCTCTTTGCCTTGGTTTCTCTCCCCTCCCCTGGGCAGCCAGCCTCCCATCATTTCTCTCTCTGTCTCTGTCTCTCTGTCTCTCCACCTCCATGCAATAAAACTCTTCATACCAGATCTATTGTGTGTGAATTTTAAAATATATTATTACAGAAGTTCTTGTCTGTAGCCAGTCTTGAGTCCAAGCATCTCTGAGGGAAATGGATACTCTTCTTATATCACCGAAACATAGAGAATTTAAATGCTATTGAGAAGGTAGACTGGGTGGCTGCCAATGGCCCTTCAAATGTTAATTCTATTTCATATCAATTTATGTTTTTGAATATCTGGTTGAGATGGAGGAGTCTGGATCAGTGATATAGACCACACAATATTCAGTTGTAGAATATAGAAGGGAAATATACAACTGCAAAATTAAGAAGGCTAAACTGATTCTCAGTAGAGAGTGTACATGTCAGATTATGTTATATATATAGAATATTTATATTATATTTACAATATATTTATATATTTAAATATATTTATATATTTGTATTAGATGTTTAAATATATTAAATTGAAAATATAAATAAATAAATATATATATATAATCTTGTTAGCATAAGTATGGGGATAAACTAGAGGATTACAGGGAGACTGAAAACTGACAGTCAGATACTTAAAATTACTTATCCCTAAGTCTGGATGTAACCAGTGCAGACAGAATCATAAAAAGCCCCATCCGCATTGGGCTGTTACATTCATCTTGGGAGAACAATTGATTAGCCTTTACCACAGAAATTTCTGCAGAAAATCAATAGCACGATTTAAAAACAGCCGTCACTTTCCAGAATCTCCTGCATTGAAGTTGTCTATTAACTTATGTGCAAATGTGATTCGTGACTACAAATCTGGACCTCTCTGCAAGACTTCAAAGAATGGTGTGTTCAAAGACACTGAAGTGACTATGTATGACCGTGTTTACTATGAGATTGACAGGCATATATCAACCCCTTGCAGCCTGTGAGGAAAATATTACTACTCTACTTTATAGAAATACATCATATTTGCATAGGTTAGGTTATTAACGTAAGGACACGTGATAAAAGATAGAGCTTCAATCCAAGGTTCCTTTGGTACTATATGTTGTTAAAAATCTGCTTTCTCAATGTGCTGTAATGTACACACCTTTAACCAAAGTGTTAGGGGGAGAAGGCAGGGAGATCTCTGTGAGTGTGAGGTCAGCCTGGCCTACATAGTGAGTTTTAGAACAATCAAGGCTATCTTGAGAGACCCTGTCTCGAAAAATCAAAACAAAAAACTGCTTTCTCAAAAATAAAATAAGAATCTTTAGGGGGGAAAAATGCTTTTTTGACCTTTACTTTGGATTGTGTTCATCTAATTCAATGGATAGCAAAATTTCTAGTGTATGCCTTTCATGAGTCATTTTGACACAAAATGATAAATGACTCGTGCTTTATTCTCTTCTCCCCCAACTTCCTTGTCCTCCCATTTCCCACATAGTCATGGATACACTGAACCCATGAGGGTGCACTTTTGAGGTAAAAGCACTTTTGAAAACGTGAACTCCTGAATCACTGTGCCAATCAAATGTATTAGCTGGATGTCAAGTTGCGTTTTTAATTCTTCTTGGTGTTAGTCATAGCAAAAGGCAGCTTCATTGTGTATCATTTTGTTTAAATGTACCAATTTCTTTCTAGGATATTATTCGTGCTTAGGTTATATTATTGATTTAAATTTCATAGTTTGGTGTGGCACCAAATGTTTTCTCAAACATACCCATATCTTTACCCCAGAACTTTTATTTTTAATTAAAAATGTTTTACCATTATTGTGTAATGTGAGCACATGTGGAGATTAGAAGACAGTTTATGGATTCAGTTCTCTCCTTCCACTTTTATATGGGTTTCAAGGATTGAACTCAGGTCACTAGGCTTGCTCAGCAAGCACCTTTACCTCCCTGCCTCCAACCCTCCAGACAGGGTTTCTCTGTGTAGCCTTGGCTGTCATGCACTCACTTTGTAGACCATGCTGGCCTTGAACTCAGAGATCTGCCTGCCTCTGCCTCCAAGAGTATCGGGATTACAGGCGTGTACCACCATGCCCTGCTGCACCTCTATCTTCTAAGGCATGTCTCTGGCCCCAATAAGTTTTAAATATGTTACTGTAGGGGCAAAAAAAAGCAATAGGCTTGTGTGTGATTGGTTCCCTTGTTTCTCTCAGTCACTTTGCCATGGAGTCGCGGAAACGACTGCTGCAGGGTTCAAAGCAGCGTGGTATAAAAATAAAGTTTTCTGATTCGTGCTTTATGCTCACAGAATTAAATACTTTCAACTACTTGCCATTTCCATTTTGCGCATAGATACATACATAAATAGATTTATAGCACTAGCCCTTGCTTAAGTTTTGTGTGAAAATTCCTCTCTTACCCTCAGGCTAGACTGCAGTTGAACTCTAGTGCATTTCAGCCTCAGGACCTCTTCCTCTTCACAGGAAGACCTAGATCCAAGGACTTCCTGGCATTGGGTATAACAGATGAAAATTCTCTTATCTTCTGTGTAGCTTTCCATCCCTAATAAGCTAATGCTTTCCCCCTTTTGCCCAGAATCCTTAGCTTTTGTCTTCATCTGTGATATGTTGAGAACTTCACAAAGATGCTTGTTTCTGGGTTTTTGTTCCATTGTGTCCTGGAACATATGATAAACTCTTTTCAACCTAGTGTTGTATATTCGGTACTTGGAAAGTTTAACACATATATTGTAGTTTTTTCCTGCCCGTTTCCTATGAGAAGGGAGGAAGAGAGAATCAGATTCCCCAGAACTGGAGTTATAGGCTCCTGTGAAGTGTCCTCTGTGGTGGCTGGGAACCATACCTGGGTTTTCTATAGTAATAATATGTGCTCTTCACCCCTGAGTCATCTCTGCAGCCCTTGTTTCTATCTTTTTGTAACTGCTGCTTCTCAGCTGTTTAGGGATAGGCGTGTAGCTTGGTGGTGGTCATACTGACCTACTATGCATAAAGCCTGAATTTTGAGCTTTCTGGCAGGCTCCACTGTGTCGTTTATCTTTTCTTTCAATGACACTATTCATAGTGCTGCATTTTGAAGGATTCGCTCTGCCTTGTCTTCCTTTCAAACTACTCATTATTTTTTATTGTATTGTATTGTTCTTGAGACAGGGTCTCATGTGGCCCAGGCTGTCCTGCAACTCATTCTGTAACAGATGACTTTGACCTTTTGCTTCTTCTACCTCTGTCACCCTGTATTTGTATGAGTCATGAGTCACCAGTACTAGCTGTTGGTTTTACATATGTATGAATCCTAATTTTAGCCTCTAAGAACTCATGTTTCTTTTTCTTGGGATGCTATTTTCATAGTTTCAGAAAAAAAGCCGTGATAAAATAAAAGTTCAATGGTCTTTCCTACCTTTAAGTGATTTTTTTTTTAATCTTGCCTTTTTTTTTTTTTTTGTAGGTAACAAAGTTAAGTAGTGTTGCCTAGCTTTTAGGAATGTAGATTTTTGGCTTTCAGTCTCAGCTCCAACACTTATTAACCAGCTGGTTTTGAAGAAGTAGTTAAATTTCTATGTCCCTTAGTTTCCTAAGTTGTAAAACAGGGACTGTAACAGTACCTACCTCCCTGAGGGAGACTTAAATCCCACAAGATGAAATACATTAAAAAAAAAAAAAAAGTAAAGACAGAGCAGTATCTGCTAAGTATTATTGCGGTTATTCATGTGGTTGCATGCTCTTCCTTGAGGAGGAAGAAAGCCTCAGTAATTTCAGGTGCTAAGTGCGATCACAGCTACTGCAAGCATTTCACAAAGCATTTTCCCACAGAGAGGAGGGCGGCTCGGAACACCTAAGCGTTAGACCAGCTCACCTGGCTGACTTTACAACACTAGGCAGGCAGAAAGCCAGAGGTCAGCTGGGCTCCCAGATGCCAGGGTCACGGAGGTTTATCCTCTTCCGCACTGGAAGCACCGGCTTCAAACAGGAAACTTGCTCACTTTTTCAAGATAAAGCCCTACAGTGGTTAGCCTGGAGGTAAACGCGGGCTTGCAATTCCAGTTTTTCTGCCTGCTGGTGGGATGGGCGGTGGAGCCTGTGAAGTGGAGAAAGCTTTAGGCTGAAGTTGTTTTTCTCTCTCCACTTTAGCTCCTTTTTCTACACCCCTCCCCCTGTCGATCCAAGACGCGTCAGGAGACTGGCCTAAGTGGACATCTAAGGAATGTGGACGCCTCCGGGTCAGCCCGTTTCAGATGCTCCGAGCAGGAATGTGTAGGGATCTCTTATCAGGCTGCGGTCTACACCCTGTTCTACCTTCCTTTCATTGTTATCAGCTTATCCCTCTTTACTTCCTTTCAGCTTTTGCAGTGTGCTCTGGGGGGCAGGGTTGTGACTCATGAGAGATACATTTGAGTTTAAAATAAAACATTAGCCCCCTCATCCTCCCACTTTTGTCTGGAATTTGCATTAACTGTTAACATTTTCAAACGAAGAAGACAAATATTCCAGGTTCACATATGAAAAGAAAAAGGGAAAGTTTCAGACCACATAACCATAAGCAATTAACACCAATACTCAAATCCAGGTTTTTGATGATTAAAACAAACAAAACTCCAAATCCGAACTGATGATTGGAGACACAATTTGAGAACGAACATGATAAGTACTTAAGCGAAAATAAATTGTCAATCATATGGCTCTTGATACTATGTAGACAAATTACTAAAATTGCTCTCTAGCTTTTTAAAATGTAATGAAAGTTTTGTTTGTTTTGGATACTGTCGATGGCATTTGAGTTTTGGAGGGGTTTAGGTCCTCAGCTTTGAACACACGGTGCTGTATATTCTCCCTTTATCAGGTCTGGCCAGTGCCCATGACTTGTTCTGCTATTAGCATCTAGACCACAAATAGACCAGGAGTTTCCATTCATCTCCAGGATCCTCTGATGGCAAAGCCCTCAGCCCTGTTCTCCCCTTTCAAATGTATGCTGTAAGTAAATGTAGAATCAAAGTTAGTCCTAGCAAGACTACCTGGTGAATTAATGCTACCAGAATTTTAGGTACCAGAATTAAAGTTACCAGAAATTTCTCTTTCTTCTTTCTTTCTTTTCTTCCCTTCTTTCCCTCTTTCTTTTTTCTTTCTTTCGTTTTGTCTGTCTTTTCTTTCTGCCCCCTCTTCTTTCTCTTCCCCTCCTTTCTTTTCCCTTTCCTTCTTTTATTATTATTTGATTTATTTATTTATTTATTTATTTATTTATTTATTTATTTATTTGACAGGATCTCTCTTTGTGGCTCTGACTGTCGGGAAAATATGTAAAGCAGGCTGCCCTCAAACCTGTCACATTTTCCTTTTATAAAACAGTAAAAAAAACTGTTACACACAACAAGCCAACCATTCCTTGGACTTTGCATGGAGAACAATGAATATGTTATTATATAGTCAAGGCTACATGCTGTTTTCACCCCTCATTTCTTTCCAGAAATGAAGAGATTATTTACTGTTTACCCAAATATTTGTTATTGAGTTGTTAAAATGAGTCTAGATGCCCCTCAGTCTTCTGGTTGAGGGAAAATAACAAACCATATGCTATTGATCGCCAGATTACCTTTTTTTTTTTTTGAGGAAGTTTATAATCTTATCATTTACAAAGAAAATTTCTCTGGAAGATAAAATTTTTATATTTCTTCAGAATATTGATGGCTGAAACTCTATATATTCCTCAGGATTATTACATGACCACGAGAAAGAAATTTTGTGGTTATTTTTCTTTCTCCTACCAAGGTTTTGACAGTATGGCTGGGCTGTTCAAAAATATTTATCAGAGGCTAGAGAGATGGCTCAGCAGTTAAGAGTAGTAACTGCTTTTCCAAGGTGTTAGTATTTATATAAAAATGCTATACACACAACCGATAGTAAATCCAATGAGGCTTATTGGATGGAGATGGAGAGAGAGAGAGGGAAAGAATGACAGACAGACAGGGGGAGGAGGATGCCCCAACAGAGAAAGGGAAGAGAAAGCAAGAGAAGAGAAGAGCCAGAGAGCGAAAGAATAAGACAGTGATAACCAGGTGGGGTCGTCCTTTTATGGACCAACTGAACCATGCTTGCCAGGTGCGACTATCTGGCAGGAGACACATGATGACATCATAGGTTACTAGGCAACCCGGAAGCAGGCTGTGTAAATACTAACACAGAGACCAGGAATGGATTCCTAGCACTAAAGTCTCAGGGAATTTAACACCTTTTTCTGACCTCCTCTCTCATTGCACAAATGTGTTGCACAGACATACAGGCAAGCAAACGACCAATACACATAAAATAAAATCATGTAGAAAATATTTAGCAGCTTGCACATAAATCGAACTCAAAAATAAGAATATAAATATTCTGAAAAATAAACAGTAAAAGAAAGAGAGAATTTTCTAACTCAATGCAGAAAGCCAAATTTCTAGTGAGATAACCTCGAAACATTACAAACTCTTAGAAAACTCAAGGGTTACTTGTTTGCTTTGCAATGTTTTCAGAGGTGCCCTTCCTTCCAAAACTGTTGATTTATTACTCAAATATAGCACCTAGCTGATATGCTGAATAAAATTTTAATTGACAGGTGACTTCTGTCTTTTCTAGTGAAATATTTTATTAGCCAACTGTTCCATTTGTTAACATTGTTATAGTTTCCTTATTTGAGTTTAGAAGTTTGTGTAAGCATCAAGCATAAGAAATAAAGCCGAGGTTTTATAAAGTCAGTGACTACAGTGAACGATGAAAAATAGCCATGTGTTTTAACAACCAGTGCTGTAGCCAAAACATGTCGGCTCACATTCTTTATTTCTCCTGAGCAGCATTTCTTGTGAAAGGTTTTGTTTGTATTGCTACAATCAGAGAAGAATGCACTCAAAGGTGAGTTAGACATGGACAGTTTTTCTGAGAGAATAAAAGCACATGATCTAACCAACACCTCAGTCTTAGCTAAGAACTCAACCTAAGGTTTGAGACACAAAGTGTTTAAAATTTAGGTTGCTGCTTATGACACAGCCGCTTCTGATTCTAAGAGGACATCTGGGAAGCTGGGAGTTGCTGAAGAACAGTTCACTTAAAGAGGATGGGGGAACCATCACTACAGGAGAATCGGGCATGATTTTATACCTAGTTCAGAATGACTATTTCATTCAGAAGAAGAAGGAGAAGGAGAAGGAGAAGGAGAAGAAGAAGAAGAAGAAGAAGAAGAAGAAGAAGAAGAAGAAGAAGAAGAAGAAGAAGAAATCAAATAGAGTAGTGACCTGAGTGTGCTCAAATGCTTCACTTTTGTTTCTAATGGTTTAATTGAAGCCCAAAGAAAGCCCCACAGTGCTGATGCCACACTAGGGTAAAATATGTTTTATTTGGTTGGTTTACTTCTAAATGTTGTCTATAAATGAGAATGGAATTAGGCCAGATGCCTCCCAAATTTACAGCTTAAATGTGTTTCAGATTATGCCTTCAAATATATACAATTCAGTTAACTTATTTAAAAAAAAAAATTGATTCCCAGTGAGCAGCCCCACCTGGAAAAAACTGATTTCTATCTAAGTATGTAAACTTTTGCTTTTCCCCTGAAAACACACACACACACACACACACACACAGAGCAAATGTTTTCACATTGAAACTGAAGCTGTAAATGAAGGCCTGCAGTCTCTGTCTGGTTCTAGTTACAAGGTCTGTTTGTTGACATCCCAGATGAAGGCCTGCTGTGTCTCTGGCTCCGTCTACTTCATTTCCCCTCTAATTAGGCTTTGCCTTCAATTAAGTTAATGATGCAACTTTTCCTATAGATCATTTGCCCTTTCAATCAATTAACAGAATATGAAGGGTGCATCCCTCCTTGGCTTGGGATTTATTTGCCTCAGGGCAAACTCCTGGGCTCCCAGAAGTCCACATAAGCAAAAGCCGGAAGCTCACCATATCACATATTGTCCCTGAGACAATTGAGCCTTATGGTAGCTTTTCCTAACTTGCCTTTCCTTATTTATTTGTGCCACTGTAAAGAATGTATCTGAAAGTCTATACCAGGTCAAAAATAAATAGTAATAATGATGAGTATGTTGTGATACAAGTCAGTTTAAAAATAAATTCAGGGTAGATACAGATGCCTGCAATGTCAAAGGAATGATGAAACACACACACACACATACACACACGTTCATAACCTGTACATAAAAACTTCACAATGGATTTTAAAATAATATG
Source organism: Pachyuromys duprasi (assembly GCA_028658305.1). NCBI lineage: Eukaryota > Metazoa > Chordata > Mammalia > Rodentia > Muridae > Pachyuromys > Pachyuromys duprasi. The sequence goes on along the minus strand of CM053745.1, from coordinate 48,903,973 downwards.
ATTTTTAAATAACAAAAATAACCTTCATGAGATTGTTATACAGGGCCTTGGCACCAGTATTTGAATGCTACAAAGACCAACACTTCAAAACAATTTTCTTAAAATGTGTAAAGAATATGTTATAAAAAGAAAAATATACACACTTAGTAGTTAACTCAAAGGTAGGATTGAAATAAACAGAACTGCAGATGAAAAATGCTAATTCCATAGCATCATGAATCTCCCCTAGCACACTGTTTTACATAATAGAAGGTAGTTGTTATTTAGACAAAGATGTTTTCATTTATTCTTTATTCCTATAATATGTGATGTCTGCTTTTAATAAAATAGAACTTACCTTACCCTTCAGCTTTACTAAAGTATATCTGACAAATAAAAATTAAAAATTTAAGGTGTAAGATATTCTGTTGCAATATTTGCTTTTGTTGTTTTTTTTACAATGAGTGCATGAGATGGATCCTTTAGGGCATTTCAAACATAATATAGTCTTGTTAGGGAAGGAGACAGGGTTGGGGGGCAGTTAGGAGAGAGAGAGCTATCTTTGAACATGCAGCAATTCTGCTTCTGCCTCCCAAGTGTTGGGTTTTGCCACCATGCTTAACCATAATACATTTTTATTAACTATCATCACTATGTGGCCCACTAGCTCTCAAGAGCGTTTGATTGAATAACTACAATTTGGTACTCCTTTTCCCTTGTCTCTACCACTCTGCTTTTGATAGCCACCCTCTGTTCCTAGGACATTGGACCTTTTAGCCTCCATTGAGAACTACTTAGAATTTGATGGAAAGTTCAGGTAATAAATAAATAAACAAATAAATAATTTTTAAAAAGCTCCTACTAAAACATTTTTAAAATATTACATTACTAATAGAATATAAAAAATAGATTGTAAAATTTTGCTTATGAAAGAAAACACCAAATGAATAAGATTCTTCAAATAATGTGAGCATACATGAAAGACTGTTATTTAAATAGATTTACTTCTTTCACATTGAATTGAGTATATCAGTGAGGAAGCCTATCCCAAAGCAGGGGGTTTAGATGCAACCCTAGGAATTCTTTGCAACTGGAAGGATTATAAGTGATGAGTTACATACACTTGGACATGGAAGATTCTGATATGTCAAGTATGAAGTTGTATCATTGTTCTAAAGGGATCAGATAACCCCCCCCCCCAGGCTGCTCTTTTTAATTCCCAAGAACATTTATACTTCAGTTTGTTTGCATGTGTGGATTTGAGTATTATTTGTTTTGTACTCTAATCTCCAACAGGGCAGAGGGCATACCATACCAGAACATCCTTCCACATGGAGAACGGAGGCAGAGTATGTAGGTAGCTTTACATTTCATGTTATAAATAGGTGTTAGTGTAAAGAAAGCAGTCAATCAAGGAAAAGTTTAAAAACACTCTGCAAGTAACAAGATCCACTAATGTCTATGTCACTTCCCATCTTTAGATTCTCGGTTAAGTTCCATATATGAGTAAAGACAAAAATAAATTTATCTGGCTATCATACTCACTTAAATTCAAGCCCAGTATGTCAAAACCTTAACTCATGAATTCCCCTAAAAGACACAATTTGTTTTGTTTCCTCATTATTCCATTGGTAGCATTGTTTTTGCCACACAAAAGAAGAATCGCTAACATTCTAAGGATAGGGAGATACAACCTGTCTAACAATGATCACTTAAGCCTGGAAAAGGGAAATGATTTAATCCAAGATAAAAATCGATCAGGGTATGGTGGTATACACCTTTGATCACAGAAATGAGGAGGTCATCTCCTTTCTTATATTACATGAACATATGTGTTTGCATATTTTTAAATATGTAGACTTAACCCCCTATAAGATATGACCATAGAAAGACCAAAAAAGAAATCTCACAAATTGACGAGTTAAAATGGGTAACATCAGAATATGCTCGCGCCCTGAGAAACTGTAAGCTCTGTTATCATACTATTTCTGCAAGTCCAACTTCTTAGGGTTTCACGACACCTGTTATTTAAGAGGAAACTGAGCTTCAGAAAGAAAGTGAATAAGTGATACACAGAATTTAATATTATTTTGTTGTCCTTGTTGATGATGACAGTATAACATAGGGGTCATACAGTCCCCCACGCAGTGAGTACTAGGGCATAGATGGGCTACAATTAAACTCTAGTGATACAACCAGCTTCCTGAAAGTTAGGCGCTCAGCACCACTGTCTAAGGAGTGACCTGGGAACTACCCAGGATAGGGCACATCTCTGACATTTGTCTCTACACTACATTTGACACTACATTCCCATATCCAACTATTTGACATTTCTGTGTGAAAGACTGCCGGAATCAAACCCTTGATTTTTATATCTCAAAAAAGCTCCTTTCCCAGGCTTTCATTTTAGCTCAGGAAATAGCAACACATTCTACTAAAATCCCAAAGGTCAACTTTGGCTTATGTCTTTATCTTTTTATATGCAGTCAACCAGCAATTGCTACAAATCCTACTTGCAACACCCATATAAATATATATATGTATATAATATGTATACGATATGTATAGATTGTGTATACATATATCTACTAAACCTACTACAATCTACATTTATCTATTACTCACTCTATTTATTTAAACTTGTCTTTTTGCCTTTCTTTCTGGATCCATTTAATATGTACCCTGCACAGAAACCTTAGATCATATCATCCTGCTTACAACTGTACAGTGACTCTTTTCTCATTGTGTGCCTCATATTGGCACAAATTTAAATACCTGCCCAAATAGTTAGGACCAACCTAGCACTTTTCACTTATTCCATAGGATTCTTTCTATCATACTGTACTTTCATTTACTTCTGAAAACACATCAAGCCTTATATAGATTTAGAACCCATGTTGGCCGATCTTTTTCTGATCTTCACAGATCTGGCTTCTTTCTGAAATATGTTTGCAAATGTTGTTTTTATATCCTCAGATGGTGGGATGAGATGAGAGCCAAACTCAGACTTTACAAATTCATGGCTTTGGCTGAACCCAAAGCATTTCGATCTTTGCTCTCTATATCCCTAGGCCTAGGCCTGGAAGCTTCTAGCCTCTGTACAATTGAAGCTTCTATATGTTGGGACCTTGAAGTTTGAGATTCCAGCCTTCATTTGCTAACCTAGGCCCAGAATGTTTTCAGCGTCTGAGACTTACTGCTGAATAAGCTCACCCTTTCAGCCTCTTTATGAACTCTGGCTTGATAGCTCAACTCATCTCTCTGGCTCAAACTCCTCTCCAAGTTGACTAATTCAATATGGCTTCTCTTGCCTTCTCACTGAATTGCTCTACTTGGAAAAACTGCCTCTGAACTCCACAAACTGAACTGCACTGACCACACAAATTGAATAGAACTGTACAAATGCAACTGAGCTCAATTTTATTCAACTGAACTGCACTAAATTCAACCCATTCTGTCTCCCTGCTCTCAAGTACCCTTTCTTGTCAGTTCTTGTGAGAGTTGGGCACATCCTATCTCTAACACATTCTGTAAAATCTTCCTTTGATTCACCACTTTGTTTGCCCTTCAATTAGATGCCATTGTTGGGATTAAAGGTGTGTACTAAAGGCATGTCTGTATTCCAGCTAGAGGAATTAAAGGTTTGTTCTTTTTCTGGTCAGATCACACAGACCTAGGTCTTTGGATGTGATCCCTTGCCAGAGTAGTCATGTTGCTGGATTAAAATTCCTCTACATATGTTTACGGACCTGTCATTTTATTGTTATTTCTTATTTTAAAAATTATTTTTATGTGTGTATGAATGGTGTGTGTGTTGTAGAAGAGGGCACAATTTGTGTGTGAAGGTCATAGGACAGCTTTGTGGAACTGGGTCTCTCCTTTCACTTTATGTGAGTTCTGGGGGATTAAACTAAGGTTGTCAGGATTGTAAGGAAGGGATTTAAACTGCTGAGTCATGTTGCTCATCACTTTTCCATCTTTCTAGAGGGTCCTTTTGTGCTATGTGCACTGATGCTCCACAGAAAGTAAGTCCATTTCCTACCTCTTGAAAATTTTAACAATAACCCTACCTGGAAGAAATACTTGAGGAAGAAATTTGACATGTTGGGATGGCTCTAAATCACCAAATGTCCCTTTAATTCACAGAGGAAACTCATGATGAGAGAAGGTCAGGTTCTTCGGTGAGCCCATTGGTAACTTGACTTTGGGCTCTGGCATCCAGAGCTATGACTCAATAAATTTATTCTGGTTTGAGCTCCCACAGGTAGATGATAATTTACTTTGCCAGCCCTAGGAAACTAATACATTTTCTGATCACTTGCTCTAGAGTGACTAAGAAGACACCAGCACACTGTGTTTTCATAATATATTTCTCATTTTCTCATTTTTCCTTTTTTTTTCCATTCAGCCCCCCACCCCCGCTGCTCCCCACCCTGCCTTAACTTGAAAGATACATTTGAAGACAGAACTATGCTTTGTTTTGCATATCACTATTCTGTTTTAGGTCTACCTAACAACTACAGCAAAATAGATATGAAATAAACATTTGTATGCTTGATGTCACATGGAGTAAATGCTTTAAAAGAAAGTCTAAATATCTCTAGGATTCCTTCTAATCTAAGTCATTGTCATAAGTCCACTATTTTCAGACTTTTAAAAAAATTGTTTTTGGCATACAATTAGAGGCTGTTGGTAACAGAGTTATTACAGTATAATAAAATCAAGGTTATAAAGTGTTCAATACGGAGGAAATTATGTGGATTGTGGAGAAAAAGATTATAGGAAAATTTAATCTGTATAAAGGAAATAATTTCATTGAGAGTAAAGAAAAATCACACTAGGGTAATTTGGAAAGGTTAAACATTAGAAAAGTATGAGAAATGTATATATATTAACTCTGCAGCTAAACCGAATTTCAACCGAATAAGGATGGATATGTGGCAAAATCAATATTGACAGGAGAATCTCATTTAGAGCTCAGAAATCCTTTTTAAAAGCCATGGATTGTGGGTTTGAGTCTGTAAAGTCAATCAGAAGTTTGCAGATGAGTGTTGTATTCTGCCAGTAATGGAAGGCTCCTCTTCACTTATGTCCTTTGACAAGGACTGAGGACGAGCACATCTGAAGGTTGAATGGGTCAGAGGGCATTTTCTGTGAATCAGTGAGTCATCTCCGCTCATTTGGTTTAATATATTCTAACTGCATGCCAGAATATAAGTCATGAGTTTTATTAAGGTTGCTGTGACTGTTTCAGAGTAGCAGAAATGCAGTAAGTTATCATTTATACTAAGTATTCTAGTTTTCAGATTATCATGTAGAAATCTAATTTCTTGTTAGAATTGGTCCAAAGGATTTCTTTGGAAAACAAATATGTTGGTTTTTATAAGTATAAAACATGAGATTTTAATTAAAAATAATGTTTTTCACCTAGCATTCACAAAGCTGTGGTTTTGACCCACAGCTCTGCCTTTATTCTCTGTGGTGGTATATGGCTGTAACCTCAGCCCTCAAGGGAGGATGGCAGGAAGATCAGAAGTTTAGAGTCATCCACAGCTATGTAACAAGTCTAACAACACTCTAAGATGCGTGAGACTCTGCCTAAATAATAGTAATCATTAAATTTTTATTTTATAGATTATCAAAATAATAATATAAACAAATTAAAGTCCTGAGATTAAAGGCTAACATAGATGAGTGTTAGCAAAAGAGAGACGGGATTCTTTTTTTTTCCTCTTGGTTTTTAAGACAGGTCTCTCTGTGTAGCTTTGACTGTACTGGAATTCACTGTGTAGACCAGGCTGGCTTAGAACTCAGACATCCAATTGCCTCTGCCTCTTGAGTGCTGAGATTAAAGGCATGTTCCACCACTGCCTGGCTGAAAGACAAGAGTTCTTTAAGAAGAGAAATGATTGGTTTCATTGTGAAGTTCAGATATGGAAGTAGCCATTAGATCACAAAGTTTAGTTGCAGGTTCTTAAAAACCACTTACCCTAAAATATTTATGCTATGAGTCAGGCATTTTGCATAGATAATTTGAGGAATGTGAGGTTTTAAGCTTAAATGTTGAAAGCAATGTTGCATTTTTCATGAAGTATTTGGAAACAAGGTCCTTGTAGATGATAAAATCAGAACATTGAAATATACATATCAGCCCATTGGTGACAGAGCAGAAAGTCTTGTAAACGGATTGGGAAAACTCCAGACAGACTGCAATATTTCCTTTCTAAAAGGGCAGTTTGGATGCCTCAAAGAGCAGATGATGAAGTTAGGAAGCAGATGGCTGGAGACCTGATGAAGGCTGCAGATGCTCCATCTTGGCTTTTTGGAGCTAGGTTGTGAAAAGATAACTTGAAGGGCATCTGGCTACAGGGTAAGAAGTCCTATGCTTGTATTTCACACTTGTTAATGAGCTCGAGATGGCCTCTGAGAGTGAGCCTGGACTCTCACAGCTGAAATAGTAACTGGGAGGGAGAATGGTGGGCTAGATTAGGATTGGAGAGCCGGGCATGGGTCTCATTTATGGATAAGACTGAAGTCACAGGGTCTGCTCTACAGAAGTCTCAGGGTTTGGTTACTTTTCTGTGACAATTGGCTATGGCTGATTCAAAGTTTTCCTGGAATTAAAATTTATAGCCTGACTCTAAAGACAGGCTATGATTATGTTGTCTACATGTTAGTAGTAATTGAAGTTATGGGGTAACAGAAGCAGAGATGAACAGAAGGAAGCCTGTGAGTGGACAGAAGGTATGGAGTTGATGTATGGTGATATATAGATGGGATGATTTTTTTGAGGCTTTATTAAGATTTGCCTATATCCTGTGCAAATATGTTCTGTAAATAATCTCCTTGACAGTAAATGACCAAGCATTCTACTTTCTCCATGACCTCATCAGTTTTGTGCCAGTGAATATCCATGTCCCAACAGACTGAAATAGTTGTCCACTTTATCAAATACTCCATCTCTTGCTAGAGTGAATCTCGATAAAAATCTTTTTTTTATAAAAATCTTTTAAGTAAATAAATTTATGAAGCCCAAATTAATAAGATAGTTGATTCAGGAATTATATCACTGTATAACTACATACAACATCTTTTCAGACCATGCCCCACTTTCCAGATATAGCTAAATACAACACATATATGATCATATCCTGGAGGAAATGATGGTGAAATGGGGAGATACTGAAACTGTATTTTACCAGAACATATGTCATAAAGACAACATGTACCAAGACAGTGTGCGCCATAGTGAGTTTTCAGACACTCATGGCTGTTTATAGCTTTATTCCAAAGGTAGGAATAAATACAAAATAAAAACTTGGCATCATTGAAAAATACTGCTTATTAGTGTAGTGCATTTTTGGTTTTAAAACTTGAAAAGTTAGCCCATTTAATGAATACTGCAGCACCACTGACTGCATCATATTTAGTGCCGTCATGTCCAAGTTGTAACCTTATAGAGATTAACACCATGTTATTCAGATTTATAATATTTTAACAAATACCTGAAATAATCATCTTCTGAAGAGAAAAGCTTTCTTTTCACTCACAGCTCTGGAAAGCTGTTTGTCCCCCTGCATCTAGATGAGGCAGTGCATCATGATGGGAGCACGTGGTGGCAGAAGCTCCTTCCATATGTGGTCAGATACAGAGGAAGAGGAAGGTGCTAGAACCCTCCAAACCACCTTCAAGGGCATACCACTGTGTTTTACTTTGGGGTGTGTGCTTCTGAGGGGCAGGGCTTGAATGCATGCATGGAAGTTTTAAGTACGCAAGGTGCCATCAGGACCTTTGTTTTCCTCTTACGTCATCACATCGGTGCGCATTTGCCTAATACTGTTGGAATTTAAAATTTTCATCAGGCAGGTGAAAATTGAGAAATTACCTTAATCTCACCTATGGAAATATTAGGGGTGGGGAGGAGTCAGCAGTTAAGAGCAGTGCCCTCCAGAGGTCCAGAGTTCAATTCCCAGCACCTACATGGTGGCTCACAACTATCTGTGATGGGATTTGATTCTTGCTTCTGAAGACAGAGCACTTGTATGTATAATAAATACTTGAACATTTGGGGTGGGGGCATGAATAAAGGTGTTTGCCACCACGCCCGATGACCTGAGTTTGATCCCCAGGACCCTCATAGTGGAAGAAGACAACAATACCAGAAAGTTGTTCTGATCTCTACACATGTGCCACAGCACATATCAGAATACATGCACACACATGTACTCCAGTGTGCAGAAAACACACCACACACACAGTGGTAAAATGTGTTTTAAAGAAAATTCTCTGTCTGTCTGTCTGTCTGTCTCTCTCTCCTTCCAAACACAACTGACAAGAGTGGAGGCTGTCCTCTCATGAGGATGTTCTGTTACCCTTGAAATTAATGCATAACTCAGTTCAGAAAGACATTTGCAAGTTTCCTTAAAGCTAGAACTCTCATATATACACATACACACACACATATGTAGACAAACATCATTGTGAGTCAGAGTTAGCAGGAGTGTAACAGGGGTGGATTACATGGGGTTCTCAGGGAAGATCCAAGGCTTCTGCCTACTAGACTTTACCATTGACCTCTGCTGTTGGTTAGATGCAAAATAATGTGCTAGCCAGTGAGCTTGAATATAACATTATCATGTTATATATCATGTGGAGTCTTCCCTCAGGGTCAATAACTACATAAAGAATAGAGTGTGCGAAACGTTCTGTGTCCTAACTGAAACAGAGCAAGTGCTCAGTGGGTGGAAATACGATAATTATTATTCCCAGAGCCTTCTCTAGACCTTAAATCTGGAACATAGTGGAATGGGCCAGGATCCGAAGAGATGCGAGCCTAATGCAGAAACATAAATTGTAGTCTGTCAGTAGCCTTGTGCAGCAGGCTAAGCAGTTTAGATCTGTGGCGAAGAAGAGGGAGTCATCGAGGGACTTAATCAGTGGAATGGCTAGATGACATTTGTGTCTTAGAAGTAGGCCTCTGGTTGCCGGGAAGCAGAGGTTACAGGTAGGAGAGAGGCTGAACTAGCCTCCAGCACGTTTCAAGCTTACCTGTTTCCTCTAAGGGAACCGATCCCTAATAGGGTAGCTTCCTGAGTTGCCCGATGATGCTTTCAAGATCTCATCATTATTTGAGAGAAGTAATAGTCCTGACATAAAATGACATTAAACTTCTATTTGTTTGTGTGTTTGGTGTGTGTGTGTTGAGACAAGGTTTTTCTGTGTAGCCCTGGCTGTCCTGGAACTCACTCTGTGGACCAAGGTAGTCTCAAACTCATAAATCCTCCCGCATCTGCCTCCAGAGTGTGGGGAGTAAAGGCATGTGCCACCACGCCCAACTAAACTTCTAACTGTGATGTATCCCTTTCCCTTAGGCAGGCTGTAATTTTATGTTTCAGCAAGCTTATTTCATCTTCTGTTTTCATTTCATATTTGTGATTTCTAAGTGCTGTGAGCAGAGAATCCAGGAAACCAAACTTGTTAGGGTTATGTTTAGAGCAAGCACTAACAGAATGAACAGACCTTTAGCCTGCTCTTTCCTAAGTTAATATCTCAGCACAGAAACATTTGGGATTACCAACACTTAATTCATAAATTTTCATAGAAAGAAAACAAGTTACAGATGGGGTAAAAGTGTGACATTTCTGACCCTTGCCAACAATGCATAAATAATTATCTGGATACTCTCAGTGGGACCTGGAAAGAAAAAGAGCATGTCCCTCACTTTTCTTTAAGTTGAGGCACTGCTCTGAAGCAAAGGGACATGGACTTGCTCTTTAGCCTACTCCCAGATTCCTTTTATTTTTTTTCTGGAAGATAGTGAAGGCAGGTAGAGCTATGATGGCTGAACGTGGCACAGTAGTGACAGATGAAACGAAGAAGTTCCTAGTAAGAGCTATGCCACGTAGGCTTTAGTCTAAGAAAAGTAAAAGCAGAAAATTTCCTGAGTGTGTCTGTGTGTGTGTGGGGGAGAATATGTGTGTGTGATATATGTGTTGTGCGTGAGTGTGTGTGTGTTTATTTAAGTATTTCTAGCTCACTTAAATATCTGAAGTGTCTCTAAATTTCTGGTTTTAAGTACATGCTTGGGAAAACCAAGACCAGTTCAAGAGCAGGACAGAAGGGAGTATCCAACCCAGGGGCAAGAAGCTATATAAGCCATAATTTTTTAATTTGTATTTTTCCACCAGTGGCTAACATAATGTTACAATACTCAAAATATTTTAGGCATATTTTGGAATCAGAGTGAAAGCTATTTTAGCCCTGAATTACATAATATTTGAAATTAAATAAAACTTCACAGGCAAGGGCTCTGAAACCACTTTGGACCTCTATGAGATCTGTAGCTATTATAGCCCAAGGAGACTTTCAGAACAGACGGAACCAAGCAATAAGAAATGAGGAGTCCCCCAAAACGACAGCATGTCTGCACAGACACCTACCCAGAGCCTACAAGTAGCTGACATGATGCAAAGATTAAATAACGAGTTTCATTTTTTCTTTATTTCCTTTCAATTAAATTTCCCCAGGAGTCTGTGGTTTTGGGTGTTATAGAATGTAGCTGTGCTTGATTGAGTACCTCAAAATGGTAAGAGGCAGGGAATTATATCATTGTCATATGAACATTATTATTTAAAGCTATGATTTTTATTACTTTAGGGGTTTATGGAACATTCAGAGAAATCTAACTCTCAACTTCTGAGTATGAAATGTGTAATCACACACACACACAGAATTCTGCCAGGATTTCAGGAGCCTCACAGATTCACGAAATTGTCCGTGGGTACAGAAAAATAATGTAATAGGATTAACCTTGAATGGGCATATACTATGTGGTAGATAGTCAGCTAAGTACATTATCTGACTTAACCCTCATATGATATAAATATCATTATGAGGCTTTGAGGGTTTAAATACTATGCCCCAGCTTCAACGATAGGATGGAGGAGACAACATTAAAACTGAGGCAGCTATTTCTCCAAGTATCAGTACTCCTCAGTTGCCTGTAGTTCTTAGTCCAGGGTTGAGGCCACTTGAGCCTTCCCCCTTCCATTTTAGCATGTGATTGGTGTCATCATAGTCTAGGATACTTTTGAGCAGCCATGATAATGAGACTTCACCCGTGTAACTTCAGTGGACCTTTCTAGGAGACACATTCTCACATTCCTGCTCTTCTGGCTCTTACGATCTTTCTGTTCTCTCTTTAGCAAAGATCACTGAAGTTCAATTAGTTATACAATATCAGTGGTCATCCATGAAAACATACGTGCAGGGTACATTACACAGACTAAGAAGGTTATATTTATATGTATTTAGGAAAATGTATATGTTTATTTATCTATATACATACAAACATACATATATACATAATACAAATATATACATGTACGCACATATAAATACACATACATATACGTATTTTATATACATATATGTATATTTTATGTACATATATACGTATATGAATACTCATATACGTATATGTGTATACATATATGTATATGTATTTATATATGTATACATGTATGTATATGTGAATACACACACATATATATGAGAATAATTAAAGAAAGAGAGGCCATAAGTCTGAGAGAGACGGCAAGGTAAGAGAATATGCAAAGAATGGGAGGAAGAAAAGGAAATGGAAATGAATGATGTAATTATATTATGATTAAGCAAGTTATTATAAAATCAATGAAAGGTGGTTACAGAACCTAAATTCTGTTCTTCTATCACTCTAAAGATTGAAACTAGGGCCTCCCTTGTGCATGCGAGAAAAGTGCTCTGCCGCTGGGCTAAACCCAAGGCTCCAAGCTTCTGCTGATCCATTGCAGTAGTCACCTTTTAACTGAGTACACAGGATGAAGCAGAAATAAAACTGCAGCTAGCGCTTAGAGAGAGACACCTCAGTCCTCATTCCATTTGCCTTATCACGGTCAGAACAAGGTAAATTAAAGTCGTAAATCACCTTGAGGAATAAGAAGAAAATGTATAGAAGAAAAATCATCCCTAGTGACTCAGGGACATGTGTCAACACTGCAAAGTTTATTGAATGACTGTTATAGGCAAAAACTATCACGGTTTCACATGCATTACCTCACTTGGTCCGACATAGCATTAGCCTATCTGTGTTTTATACAGCAGTACCTAGGCTGAGAGACAACTAATTGCCTCAAAATGATGTAGACAATGATCACGTAGTGAGACAGGGAGATTATAGTTCCCTCTCTTTCAAAGCAAACCCATTTTCTGTATTGTCTCTTTTTTGTTGTTGTTGTAAGTTACATCTTTATTTTAGACACAAATACCCCTGTATAAATAAGTATTTTAAAAACAGAGATTCCTGTTATGTCTAGCAGGTAAAGGGCTGTAATTCCATCTATCCAACAGGTTAAGGTAGGAGGGTTGTAGGTTCAAAAGCCTACCTGATTGGTAGAAATAGGTTAGAGGCCAGCCTTGGTAACTTAGTGAGTCCCTGGACAAAAAGAAGCAACAAATAAAAAGAAAACTGGCTCATGACCAAAGGGAGAAAGCAGAAAACTGATTGCTTGACACCTAATTTTATAATATTCTTTTCTCAGCATTATATTGGAAACATCTTGTCATGTCAGTGGGTTTATTATACAAGTATATTTCTATGTGCTACTCTGTTACCATCATCATTATTGTTATTTGTGTGTGTATGTGGGGGGGGGTGCACAGATGTGCCATGGCATTCATATGGACATCAGAGGACAACTTTGTAGAATCATTTTGCTCCTTCTACCTCTTCATACGTTCCAGGGATGGGACTCAGGTCCTCCAGGCTCACAAGCCATGCGCTTTCCACTGCTGAGGTTCCTACTAGCTCCCTACGGACTACTCACTGATGGTTGTAGTATTCTAATAAAAAGTTCATGTTGGTTATAATTTTTCATCAGTCATTTACTTCTCTACAAAACTCTTACTTTCTTTTTCGTTGAATGGAGGTGAAGGCATTGATTCTTTTGCCATAGATGAGCATTGTGTGAAGAATGAATAAAATATACTTGAGCAAATTCAATGTGGGGAAGCAATGTGTTTTTTTTCCAATTTATCCCAAGTTATTTATTTTTTTAACATTTTTATTTTATATTAATCACAGGTTATGTACTTTGTATCCCAGCTGTAGCCTCCTCCGGCATTCCCTCCCTATCCCTCATCTCCTCCCTGCCCCTTTCCAAGTCCACTGATAGGGGAGGACCTCCTCCCCTTCCATCTAACTCTAGCTTATCAGGTCTCTTCAGGAATGGCTGCAATGTCCTCTTCTGTGGCCCATTGAGTTCATGTCCAAAATAGTCCCTGTTCCCTTTACTAGTGTACCCACTTGGATATTGAGCTACCATTTGCTACATACAAGCAGGGGTTCTATGTTATATCCATACATGGTCCTTGGTTGGAGAGACAGTCTCATAAAAGACCCCTGTGCCATGATATATTTGGTCCTTGTGGAGCTCCTGTCCTCTCCAGGTCATACTAACTCCCCCTTCTTTGATATGATTCCCTGCACTCTGCCAAAGGGTTGGTTATGTTCCTTAATCTTTGCTTTGATATCCTGCTAAGTAGAGTCTTTCTGAGGCCCTCTGTGGTAGGCTCTTGTCCTGCTACTTCCTTTCTCCTATATCCAATGTCCATCCCATTTGACTTTCTTACCCCAGGTCCTCTTTCTTGTTTATCTTCTTTAGGTGCATAGATATCAGTATTTTTATCCTATCTTATAGGTCTATATAAGTGAGTATATACCATGTTCGTCTTTCTGCTTTTGGGATACCTCACTCAGGATGATCATTTCCAGGTCCCAACATTTGCCTGCAAATGTCATGACTTCCTCCTTTTTAATTGCTGAGTAGTATGCCATTGTGTAGAAGTACCATAATTTCTGTCTCCATTCCTCAACTGAGGGACATCTGGGTTGTTTCCAGGTTCTGGCTATTACGAATAAAGCAGCTACGAAAATAGTTGAGCAAATGTCCTTGTTGTGTACTTGAACATCTTTTGGATATATGCCTAGGAGTGGTATAGCTGGATCTTGAGGAATCACTATTCTTAATTGTCTAAGAAAACGCCAAATTGATTTCCAGAATGGTTATACAAGTTTATATTCCCACCAGCAATGGAGGAGGGTTCCTCTTTCTCCACATCCTCTCCAGCATGTGTTGTCACTTGAGTTTTTGATCTTAGCCATTCTGACAGGTGTAAGGTGAAATCTCAGGGTCGTTTTGATTTGCATCTCCCTGATGGCTAAGGACGTTGAACATTTCTTTAAGTGTTTTTCTGCCATTCTACAGTCCTCTACAGAAAGTTCTCTGTTTAGCTCCATACCCCATTTTTTCATTGGATTACTTGATTTGTTACTTTTTAACTTCTTGAGTT